>CM053030.1:257364551-257877051 GCA_028564925.1 Lithobates sylvaticus
ATTCATCTGCTCCAGCTTCATGTATAGCTCACTGCTCCTGTCCTTTCCCATTACTAGCAATTACTATCTGATCCAGCTCCTCATCAAACCATCACACATCATTCAACTCTCTCCTCATGGGAATTAAGATAATGTCTCTGAATGTCCAAGGTCTAAATCACCCAGCAAAACATCACTCACTCTAGGGAGATGCAATTTCTTCTAAATCTGACCTGATTGCCGTACAAGAGACCCACTTTGACAGTAGATCTACGCCTAAATGTTCTCACAAACTTTTTCCTCATGTTTTTTTGTCCTCCCTCCCAGTGAAAAAGAGGGGACTGATGCTTGCCATAAAAACTTGGCATCCTTTACACATATAACCTCTGTACTTGATCTGAATGGCAGATATATTATACTTCTTTGCACTAGTAATAATTGTTTGTACACTGTGGTAAATGTCTATGCCCCCAACTCTCACCAGTTGAGATTCATGAGCAAGCTTTTATCAGAATCTCAAAGGTGTGACAAGGTCATTTGATTATGTGTGGGGACTTTATTCTTGTGGCTGACCCATCCATGGACATCTCTCCTCCCCTGAAAAGATGCTCTCTGTCCCTAAATGGGTTCATACACAAGGAGGATGTTCACGATGTATGAAGATGCCTTCATGCAAACAAACTTGACTCTACTTTCTACTCCACACGGCACAATTCTTAATCATGCATGGATATGTTCTTAGTTAACAAATTGCTGTTGTGTAAGGTGGCCTCCTCCACGATTGCTGATATCTTGTGGTCTGACTGTCTGTGGACTCCTGTCCAAATTTGTTTGTATGGTGATGTAATTATTCCATACTGCAAAACCCTGAGAATCGCTTAAAGCTCACTACCCAAAATCAGGAGTTTTTTTCACACAACGATCTCCCCAAGATTAATGTATATACTTTGTGCAAATGCCCATACGACATATGTCTGAGGCCTGCTGATTCAGTTAGGCTCAAGGGACAAAAATCTATATTCAGCCAATCTGGACACTCTCCTACATGAGATTTATGTGCTAGAAGAACAAAACAAACGCTCACCATCAGCCGATAACTCAGCTGCTTTGCCGAAATTGAGAACCAATCTAAAAAGATTGTTGACTAAATGTCATGATTTTTATCTTAACCATCTGAAATTGCAATTCTAAGCTCATAATAATAAGGCGGGAAGTTCCTGGCAAGTAGGCTGAAAGCCCAGAGAGCTAAAATGAGGATCCCCTATATCTTTCACCCACACTTTAAAGAACAACTTCAGCCATAGCACATGCATTTGCAGACTACTATGATTCTCTGTACAATTCAAAAAATAACACAGACACTCCTCAACTATCAGAATCTGACATGCAATCTTTTTTGCAACACTTAAATCTCCCTGCCCTGACTGATTTGCAATTAGAACTCCTTAATGCACCAATCACTTCTGATTATTTGGAAATAATCAAAATTATTGACTCATTATCATTAGGCAAATCCCCCAGTCCTGACGATTTTACTAATGAATATTTTAAAACTTTTTAAAAAGTTCTCTCTCCCCATCTACAAATGATTTACACTAAGGCTTCAGCTACTGACACCTTTCCTTCAAAAATGCTGGCTACTCATGTGGTCACCTATCCCAAATCAGGGAAAGAACCTACCACCCCTGCAAATTTTCACCCATGCCAAATTGCTTGTAAAACACATTTTAGATATCTTACCACGTTTAATCTAATCTGACCAGTTGGGCTTTATGAAAGGGAGGCTGGCCACAGATGCTACTAGAAGAATAATAGATGTTATTCATCATACAGAGATGAGTCAAACACCTTCTCTGCTCCTATCCATTGATGCAGAGAAGGCTTTTGACTGGGCTTGTTGGGGCTACATGTTAGCGGTATTGTCCAAGTTTGGTTTTAGAAGTACTATTTTATCAGCAATCTTAGCACTCTACACCCTCTGCCCATGTGTTCACATTAGGAATACTCTCTAAACCATTCCAAATTTCCAATGGTACACGTCAAGGGTGCCCCCTTTTCCCATTAATCTGTATCCTCATGATAGAACCCTTAGCTGAAACTGTCTGCTCCCACCCACACATTTCTGAGTTCCGCTTTAAATGAAACTCCCACTTTATAAACCTCTTTGCTGATGATGTGATCCTTATCATGACTAATCCTCTTATTTTGCTCCTCTTCACCCAGTAAGTTGTTCAATTCTTCAGAGCCATCTCCTATTACAAGGTAAACTTTGCCAAATCCCTGGGTGTTCACTCGGAAACGTGCAAACACCTTTGCTCACAATTCCCCTTCACCTGGGTGAAACATAGCTTCCCCTACTCTTATCTTGGACATTCGCCAGTAAATCTAATTCTTTTCTAAGTTAGAATTGTCATGGATAGGAAGATTAGTGACATTCAAAATGCAAATCCTTCCAAAAATCCTACACGTTTCATACTTTACCAATGTTGGTACTGCCTACGTACCTCTCCACATTGAAATCCCAATAAATATATGGCAGTTCCTGCAGTCTCCAAACGCTACGCAAAAGGGCATCACTCTCTTTTACAATACTCTACAACATAAGCAGGTGTTCAACAAAACCCCTACAATTGTAAAATATGAAACTGACCTCAATCAATACTTTACTCAATGTCTCTTTGCATCTCCCACTGGGAGCAAGTGCAAAAATTAATCACTCATTGATATCTGACACCCTATCAGATTTCAAAGTTCTCTGCATCCCACTTCCCCCTTTGTTGGAGAGGATGTGGACATATGGATAATCTTGTCCACATCTTCTAGACATGCAAGAGCTTCACCAGCTTTTGGAGGAATTTTTTCCCATCATATCAGAGTTTACTGGGGTCCTGACCAAACCGAATGCTGCACTAACTATTCTCCACTTGGGCATTGATAGGTTGCAGTAATAATTATTATCCCTTATTTCAGTGAAAACAGGGATAGCAAGGCATTGGACCAAGAACCTATCACCCAATGCCTCTGAAGTTTTAGATCTGGTGAATATTCAGTGCTCATGAGAAAATGTTCTCACATAAGAGCACATGGGGCACATTTGAAGCAATGGAAGTTCTGGGTAGAGAGCAAATTTCATTGTGATTGATGTCCATACCTGAAGTTGATGTTCTGTTGTTTTATAATGCACATAAACTTTTTTTATAGGTTCCATTTTTTCTGTTAGAAACCTTGTAATTTGTAATTCTTGAGATGCACAGTCTCTTTATCACAGTTCAGTATGTCACATATTATGCTATTCTTACTTATCAAAATTTAAAAAAAATATTATTGTTATAAAATCATGTAAGATAAAAAAAATGCAATTTTTGTTCTCCAGGGTCTCTGCTTTCAGAAAATATATTTATATGCTTGAGAGTTTTAACTAATATTGAGGTATGAAATGTGCATTTAATACATGTGCAAGCAAAAGGGTTAAGCAGTGATAATTGCTTACTCATTTGGTAGGATTATGTTTTGTAATATTCCAGTGGTAAGATTTTAGGGCAATTCACCAAAAGATCGTTTACAGTTAATTATCTGAAAATAATCCAGCAATATTACTGTCTCTGAAATGTCTATTGTAAACTCCAGGGGTTTTTCTAAATTTTTGGCAGATCGGTTGCCCATGTCTGCAATCAATTTTTTAAAAGTTTCATCCCCCCAACTGCATCTGTCTAATGCAAACTCTACCCAAGCTTTTAAACCTTCCACTGATAGATAGATTGATAAAGGTGAAATCCTGCAGCTCTGTTTTCTTGAATACATCATTGAATTTATACAGTTTTTTTAATGCAAGCAGTGTAAGGGCCTGAATTTGAATTGGTTCTTGCAAGAGCTCAATCTCAGAGAGTGGTAAGCAGCGTAGGGAGATCATGTGTGCTGCAGTGAAAGGAACATGCTCTAAGGGGAAGAGAGAGCAGAGGGATGATCTCATCAGTGTGCGCCTCTTATCTTTCACTGTCCAGTCACAGACTGGGGAGGTGGAAAAGAAAACCAGGAAGTCTGTCGTGCCAGACAGAGTTGTGCTGTGTGGCAGAGCTATGTAGTTCTTAGGAGTGGATGACCTGAAAAATAAATACTTTGGCAAGTTAAACGGCTCCCTATTTATTTGACCTGTACATTGTGCTGCTTGTTTTGAGTTTGTCTTTAATACTTACTTACCTCTCCAAAAATATCATAACATCTAGCATAGCATTATACTGTTCAGTCAATGATACAGCATTGCTTCCTCCTCCGCCCTCTCACAAAACAAATGTAATCAGTGTTTTGTTTACAGCCTTTATTTATCCAGATTGTCAACAATGTTTTTACTTCTTCCCTATCTGCTAAATGCTATGTAATTATTATTATATAACTATTAGAAACATTTTGACAAAACATTATATAACTGTATTAGTCACCTTGTTTGGACAATTTTCTACAGCAAAACAGGAGATGAAATAATTATAGCTAAATAGATAGATAGATAATTCTGGAAATTGGACACAGAGATCTTTCTGCTGGATGACTGCAAGCTATACAGTATAGAATGGCAGCAAGTAGATCAACTTGCCAAACTTCCCCCACAATAGTAATATTCTGGGTGGTCTGACCTTTTAATAGTTTGCATTCTGACCTACTTATTGAAAGCTTTTGTTCTTATCATCTCTGAACAGTGTTATCAAGTAGATAATTGGCTTAATGAATGTATTACTCTTTGGCAGCCAGTTGTCTGCATCATTTTATCACATAATATTAGCAAAAAAATACATGGCTGACTTATAATATGACAGCTAACCGTATAACTTAATGTATTGCCTTATGATGTGAGGCTCCTAAATGGCTTCATCGAGTTCATTAATAGTATATATTATTAAAATGTATTATGTTTTGTTATGATAGGTGTTTGTAGTTATGTTTTTCTTTGTCAAGCTAAAACTGTCACTGTGACAGTCTTCACAACAGTTTGACTATTAGGTTGCATGAACATGGGCACATTTGCCTTTGCAGCATAAAGGCACAGTGTTTTTTTTGTTTTCACAAATTTCCCAGAGCTACTGTATGTACAGCCACCCTTAGACATGAATGGGTGAAGGTGGCGGTACTCAGCTATTTGCATACTCATGTGCATGCTCACAGACATATTGCACCAAACGCACCTAAGGTAATTTGAAAACAAAGCTTTAGCCAATATCTTTATAGTAGATCAGTCACAACAGTCTGCTTTCATTTATTTTAAAAATACTAAGCATATACACTGGTTACAATACAGTAATTACTCTTTGACCCTCTGTTAATTCTTTATTTTTTCCTATCCCCATTGGAGTTTTACATAACTACTTGAGCCCTCGTACATACACAATAAAAAAAAATAGGCTGATATTGCTAGTGTCCTAAAATGCTGATTTTATAGCATTGATACTTTCAAAATCTTTGACCTGAAGCATGCTTGAAGATCATGAAAGTCAGAGTCCTGATAAAGGATGTGATTCAGTTTCAGGGATAGCGGGATCCATTTTCCTATTGCTTCCATTCATTTGAGGCAGCACATTGGCAGGTAGAGGAGGAGTAGGAAGAGGGTTGGTGTGCCAGCAGTGAGAAAAATTAGGAAATGGGACAGGGTTAAAAGTGAATATTTCACCCCTCTCAATCCCTGGTAGTTGTAAAAGGGTGGAGTGGGATCATTGATAACACTATTGTCTTCAGCAACAAAAAGGACTTGGGATTCTCTTCTGCAGACAATTTGTGGTGAATGGGCTCATTCACATTGAAATGTCTACACAAGGGCCCCAGGATTTGGGTTATAATGGAGAGGGCTAGACACTGGGGGGTTACACATTTTGGTCATCACAATGAAAGATCTCATGCTGCTATCCCATGGGGAGCAAAATGTGCCGCTTGGTAGAGGTGCTATGGGAGAACCTCTTGGACACTTATCTAGAGAGTGGCAGGATCCCCTCTTTTTGTCAACATTTCTCTGATCCTCAGATTGAAAAGGAGGGGCAGCAGTGGAGGTGATTGTCTAAGCAAAGCTTTTAAGTCATTTTTCAGAACATGTTGGAAAGGCATGGTTTCTGGCAGGAGTCACATGCAGCTCCATATGATTTCAGATTACATGGGGTCCGGGGCAAATGTGGACTCCATTGACTATCAGAAGTCCAAACTCGACCACTGACAGGAATAGTATGTGATAGAGCTGTTGTGCTGCCTTGTGGCAAGTGTTTGGTCAGAGATAGCTTTCAGTACAGTGAGTAGTATTGAGAGAAAAAGATAAAGCTCTCTGACACAGTTGACCATCACACTTTTATAAAAATTAACCGACCTTGGGTCAACAATGTTTACAAAACCCCTGCGGCTGATCCTAGCAACTAGATTTTAATCTCCTACCATTGTTGCTAACCTTCCACCATTAACATCAACTGTCATCTCTGCTGGCCTAGCACCATTACCAGATCCTCTCACCTCTACTGGCCTGTGACTACTACCATCTCTTGCCACTATTACTAACTCTTTCCACTGATGCTGGTCTGCCACCATTACAAATTCCTGCAATTCCTGCTGGTCTGCCACCATTACCATCTCCTGCAACTGTTGCTGGTCTGCCATCATTACAGCTCATATGGCTTTTCCTGTATAATTTTATTGTTCTGGCAATGTAAAGGTGCCACACATAATGTTTCTGCAGTTGAGCCTTAGCTTCAAAAGTTGTAATTTTTTTTTAAGCAGGGCCAATCATGCATTTTTGCTAAAAAAAATGTAATGAATAAATATATATATATATTCATTCATAAAATACACAGCTCCTGGTGAAAGGTTCAGTCCAACCTTTTTTGTTCCATGAGTGGGTCAAGAAGCCCCCATCCTTCTGCTAGAACATATCACTGTACACTTTACGTAGCTGACGATATATACAGTTTTTACAATACACACAGCTGCATTTGTTAGTGAAGTTAAAAGTTTATTTGGTCCTAACAAACTATTTAAACTTCACTAAAAGCTACTACTTTAGGTAAACAGATTTAGCTTTGTCAAAATTAAATAGAGAACATACACAGAATCTGAATCCCAACCTTGTTGGTAAGATAGACTTTTCCAGGTTGTAAGTTATTATTTGCCTTATAAAAAAGCTGAGAAAAGCCTTTGTTGGACATGTGCTAAATTCTATATCCAAGCTACATGCTAGAAAACCCCTGATCAGGAAGCATTTACAGGTACATTTAGAAGTCGTAATATTACCACAATTGTTTTAGCTCCTGCTACAGTTGAAGGTTTGGCTCGAATAAACACCCATTTGTCCAGACATTTGCTGAACCTCACAAACAGCGAATGAACCCGCAGCTCATTAATGTTGTAAGCATTGCTGATATCTCATTATTTCTCCTTCTTATTGAATGATTTTAGCCCATAGTGTTAGGCTATTTTCTCTATTGATTGAATATTATTTAACTCTTCTGGTCAAATGTTCTTAAGGCTTTCTTCTTTCAGGATTGAATGTAGAAAATTATATTTCACACCTATTACAAACAATATGGGTATTATTTGTGACTTTTGTGTGAATGCATCTGCATAGCAATTTTTTTATACATAGGCCCCCATAGTGTGCATGGGGCCAGTTCAATAATTATTTTTACTCTGTGTGATAATATACCCTTATTTTGATTCCATGACATAAACCTAGTTTATCTCTCCCTGTGAAAATACAGCCTAGTAAAATCTGGGTATAGAGTATGCATACAGTAATTATTGTATTGTACAATATTTCTGGCTATTTTCCTTAACCACTTCAACACCGGGCACTTATACCCCCTCCTACACAGGCCAATTTTCAGCTTTCAGCGCTGTTGCACTTTGAATGACAATTGCGTGGTCATGCAACACTGTACCCTAACTAAATTTTTATAATTTTGCTCGCACAAATAGAGCTTTCTTTTTGTGGTATCTAATCACCACTGTTTTTTTTTTTTGCTAAATAAACTAAAAAAAGACTGAAAAAATGTTGTTTCTTTTATACAATTTTGCAAATAAAAAAGTGTTCTTCAAAAATTTAGCCCAGAATGTGTTCTGTTACATTTCTGTAGTGCAAATAACCCAAATTGGTGTATAATATTTAGTCTGTGTGAAAGTTATGCAGTTCACAAACTATGGAATATATCTGAAAATTGATCAATGATGATATATCAGTGAATCCCTGAGGCCCTAAAATGCCAGGACATAAGAAGTACCCCCCAAATGACCCCTTTTTGGAAAGTAGACATTCCAAGTTATTTAGTAGGAGGTGTGACAGGTTTTTTGAAGTTGTCATTTTTTTGCCATACTGTTTTAGAAAATGAAAAAAAAAACACCCTTTTTTAAAATACTGTCACCAGTACAGTACCATGTAGTACAGGATTGCCATATAACTGGTGTTGTGGTGATCAGGTACATTGCCTGGTTACAGTATGAAAAAAAAGTTATAATTTAAAAAAAAAAAAAAAAAAAATATATATATATATATATATATATATATATATATATATATATATATATATTGTATTACTATTTTTTTCTTTTTTTTATGATTTTTTTAACATACTGTGACCAGAGCAATATATTGCTGCCATAGTAGCATTGTACTGCTCTGAGGAAGTGATCAGGATTTTCTTTTTTTTTTTACACATTATGTTGCTTATAGCAGATTATTATTATTGCTATAAGCAAGCATTTTACTGAATTCAACTGAATTATTCAGTCTGTTTTGTTATGATTAGGTGTGATTGGTCAAAGCTAATCACATAGTACAGATGAGCTGTGATTGGCCCTGTCTGTACCATGTGATTGAACTGACCAATCACAGTTAGCAACACAGTTGTACACATTGGATAGCATGAAAGAAAGCCATCTATTGTGTACAACTGCCATGTGATCTGCTGTTATTCATCAGTATCGGCAATGAGGCGGTACACTGATCAGTCATCATTCGTGTCCTGTGGACACAACCAGGGACAGATCACGTCCCTGCTTGGCCATGTTCAGGGCACAATTTAGGAGGATGTCATATGATGTCCACCCATATCAATGAGAGGCCAGTGCCAGCGTCCTCTGACCAAAGGCCAGGTGGAAACTGGTTAAAATATTACTCCCTAATTTAGATTTTTGATTAAAGCAGCCTGGTATCTTCCAGTACAACTGCAGCCTAGTAAAACTGTTCACATACTGTGCAAAGCGTCAGTAGAATATTTCTGCCATTATAATATAATTTGTATTTCTTTATTTTAAATCTAGCTGGTATCTCCCAGTGAAACTTCAGTTACTAAAAGCTGCTTGAATGGTGTGCATGAAGTCAGTTCAATATTTTTGCCTTTTCCTGTGAAATAATATGCTCTAATCTTTTTTTTTTTTTTCATGATAAAAGCTTCCTCTCCTCTCTCTCTTATATTGTATCCCAGTCAAACTGCTTACATATTACATATTTACCGTTTTTTTATATACTGTAATGTTAGAATATTAAAGAAAACACCAAAGTAAGTCAGAATTCATCTTTCATTTTAAGAAAGAAAAATTCTATCATATATTATTATTATTATCATTGGGGTTGTTGTTGTTATTACTATTGTTAATAATAATCATGATAATATTTTTTTCTTTGGGTGTATCCGGGCACTAGCTGGCAGAAGCAGCAGTTCCACTAAGTGAGGCTCATTTGGAGCTTTATAAATGATCTATGAGCCTTGTAGTTGGATGGTGCAGTTGATGATCATGCCAAGATTGTGTATATGACATCACTGCTGAAAACCAGGGAATGTCTTTTATTATATATCTCATATTGAGTGAATTAATGGCCATAAAAGCGTTACCTTCTGAAAAGCACTCACTGTGATGCACCCGATTCATTAGGATTAGATAAGTGTGAAACGGCCAGGCTATGGTTCAGAAAGCATTCTGCAGAATCGCTTGAGATATTAATGGTTTCTGAAAACTGTTCCAGTAAATCTTTTGTACGCATGAGATGCATTGTAAACACAGTGTTTAAGGATTTTCTGGACCATGGGGGGAAATTATGATGCAAATCCATGTAATTACTTTCTCGGCTGCTAAGCAATATTGCATCTCCTCTCTAATCAAAAAAGATACAATGTAAAAGGTTTTTTCAATGTTATTTATCCTTTGCCCCACTGCTCTCCTTCTGTTTATGCACTGTAAGTTTAACATGTTTTATGCACAGGATTGTCATAATTAATATTATCTTTATAAATTATTGATAAATAAATCAAACTGCCATATTTTGTTTTGTTTTTAGAAATGTTTTACCCCCTCACGGACTAACGTTTAATAGACTTAAATAAGAGAAAGTCTATTTTTGGAACATAAACAAAACAGTAAATGTTTAACTTAAACATTTTTTTTTTTTTATCCACACTTGAAAGAAATGCATGGGATGTAATTACTGTACTTTTCTGCAATTGCTATTTTTTGGTTCTTATACTGACCCACTGGATTCACTACATTCATAATCATTGACCTAGAATGAGTATGTAGAATTGAAACACATTCAAGCCAGTTGGTGAGCATAACATCCAAAAAGCTAAATTTTGCAGATGGAGAAGGTTTTTTTTTTTTTTGCTTTGTTTTGTAATACTGAAGTGGTAGTCCTTTTAACACTTCTGCTCATTTACAATACCTTTTATATTTTTTTTTATATAGGTTTTACATTTCTACTCTAGATCTTTATTCAGTAATAACTTCATGAATAATTAAAGTGTTTGTAACCCTAAAAAAAAATAAAAAAAAATCGATATATATATAGCCTGTTCCTTTAAAGCCTGCATAACAGCACAGTGCTTGTGCTGTGCAATTTGGCCCCTTGTGTAATATGAAATACCTGGTCAATCCTGCCCCCCCCCCTGTAAACTGACCATGGTTTATCATGTCTTCTGAGCCCTAACACTGTGGTCAGTTTACGTGCCTCCGTCATCTGCTGTCTCTCCTCTGTCCTCTCCCCCCCTGCTTGTCAGCTCATGTCAGTGCCCCTCTGCTTCCTGTCCGTTTCCTTCCTGCTGCTATAATAACTGTGTTATACAATCCCCTCTGTTAGATAATGTTATGTGCCCCACTCGATGTGCTTTATAAAAAATATGCAGATTTCTACCTTATTTCAGAGCGCTGCTCCTCTCTTCTCCTCTCCTCCTCCCAGCTGACGTCAGCGGGAGTTCTCGGCCCCTACCACTGTAGTTGTCAGACTGAGAGAGACCGGTGAGCAGTCACGTGAGCACCAGGAGGTGCTCTGAAATAAGGTAGAAATCAGCATATTTTTTATATACAGTATAACATACACTGGGGCACATAACTTGGTGGAACATAGGGGCATCTATTAAATACATAAAGTGGCTTTACAACCACTTTAAGCTTTGACTTTTTGTAATCTATAGACAAAAAACATGTAAGAAACACAAAATAGTTTTTTTCCTATTTTGACAGATGTTAGTTAAATTTTACTGTACTGTATATAATTTATTTTAAAATGTTTCCTTTTAAAATTACACTAACATTCTGTTTCTGGTACAAATAATGGTGGAATTTGAAGATTTAACCACCTCAGCTCTGGAAATGTTTAGCCCCTTCATTGTCTAGGCCAAATTCTGCTACTTAGCACTGTGTTACTTTAACTGGTAATTGTGTGGTCATGCAACGCTGTACTCAAACACAATTTATATACAGACTATCTGAAAATTTTATTTTTTAAAGAAGTATCTAAATTTTGACAGTTTAAGTGGTCAACCTTAACCTTAAGCAGTTGAAATTATCATAGTTTCTTTCGGTGCAGTACAACATACAAAAATGTTATTGTATTACAAGCAAAAGCGTAATCCAAAGAGTATGCAATATTTATTTTTAGCAGGTTGGAAAAATATCATAATCTCTAAACCAGCAGATGCAACTACTCCTATTTTCATATTATGACATAATTTTGGCATGTTACTGACATGTTAATCCTACATATATGCACTTTAAATTTGTACTAAATAGTCCTCTATACTTTTAATACAGTTTGAATTTAGTAACCACAAAATAACAACAATTGCATGTAATCCCTTGTGAGTAGTGTATTGTGTTCTCTTGCAAAGCAGCCCAATTCTCCATGGTTTTATTGACTTGGTATTTACCTGCTGGGGTTGATTTACTACAACTGGAGAGTGCAAAATCCGGTGCAGCTTTCGACAGAAACCAATTAGCTTCAATTGAACAATCTGAAGTTAGAAGCTGATTGGTTTCTATACAGAGCTGCATCAGATTTTGCACTCTCCAATTTAAGTATATCAACCTCAGTGTTTCATAAATTGTGTCCTCAAGTCTGTCGGTGGATTCAATATGTGTTTTATACATTTAAAAAACATAATGCCCTTTCATACAAATCTAAACCGTATACTTTAGCTTGTTATTAATACAATTCATTATCAATTAGTGTATACAAACATTTCTAAACTATAAAGATCTTATTAATACATTTCATCATATATTTAATCATTAGTTCATATTTTCCACATTTCATATCTATTGTGAAAACAGGGCATTACCTCCCGGATTGTACTGTTAAATCAAACATATATATTAATAATTAATTAAAAATAAAATTGATAATAAAATTCTTTTGATGAGGAATTGTCATGTGTATGTACCCGTATTATTATATGGCTATCTCTTTTAACACAGGGGAGGCAAAAACATCTCCACGACATACTCCAAAAATCTGGCCTCCCCTGTGTTAAAAGATATGGCCATATAATAATACAGGTGCATACATATGACAATTCACCATCGAAAGAGTTTATTATCAATTTTTTTTAAATTAATTATTATATTATATTATTTAAAATGTAATTGTCACCAGTACAGTCCAGGAGGTAATGCCCCATTTTCACAATAGATATGAAATATGGAAAATATGAAGTAATGATTAAATGTATGATGCACCGATAGAGATGATACTGTACGGGACTTGTTTGTAAAGACATTTCTGGTGTCCCTCCTGCAGCATGTGTATTTATAGCGTGGTGTGTGATGCATAGACCTAGCCTCTGTTCCCAGTTCATTCCTTGTACAGGGAAACAGAAAAGAGCACCCGTCTTTGACGTCACCATGCACCAGCTGGCTGGCTTGAGCCGTGGCTGGTTTGAAATCTTTTCATTGCCTTTGGATAACAGTGTTTTTTTAAAGCGTGTAATACATCTTTTAAATGGAGATGCTGCACAATGAAGCCTTTTCTTCTTTTTACTTGGTAAAAATACCCCTAAGTGAAAGGCTGTACAGAAAGATTTGTTGGAATACTACATGGGAACAACAGCCTCCTGTATTGGAAAGGATACCGGCTCTGGAGGAGCCATAGGAGGAATACTTTCAGGTGGAATGCCTCATTGCTGAGTGAGTTTGACCTCTATAATTTGAGATCCACCATATCTGGTAAGCAGCCTCCCTTATCAAAAATATCGAATTGAAGTTCAAGCCACATCTTGAGTTTTATACAATAGGAATATCTACCAAAACACCATATGGACTTGAACCTACTCACTGTTTTATTTGTTATTGTATCATTTTCACTTTTATTGTATGTGGTTGAGCAATTTTATTTTGTTTTTCCACATTTTATGAGCTAAGTATTCAGGTCTTTTTAAAGTTGCAGCACCTTGACTTATAAGTTATACACATTTTTTGTAATTTTGTCACATCAAGTATTAATGTATTAATCACCAGTTTTCACATATCAATTTATTTTAATATTAGGGGCAGCACAGATTTTACACTTTACACTAGAAATTGGCAATGCCAACTACAGCACAAATGTAATATGTAGTTTATAGTTACATATAGTTACATAGTTAGTCTGGTTGAAAAAAAAAAGTCCATCTAGTTCAACCAAAAAAAAACATACAATCCCATATACACAATCCTATACCCACAGTTAATCCATAGGAAGGTGAAAAACCCCAGCAATGCATGATCCAAATTGCTACAGAAGGGGGGGAAATTCCTTCCTGATCCCCCCGAGAGGCAATCGTATAATGTCATGATACTTGACAAGTGGAAATTGCACATTACATGCCCTTTAACTTTGAATGGACAATGCCCACTGTTTGTGTATAAATACTAAAGCGTTGCTATCTAAATAAATGACAATATGAAATTTAGAACATCTGCATCATTTAAATAGTGATCTTGCACTATAATAAATTAATGATTAAAAGAATAGTGCACTAATTCCACTTATATATAAATCAATATTATATGAGAAAGGTACAAACTCCCACTACCATTAACATACAAACAAATAAAACCATAACATTTACACAATAGTGATAACTGGTAAAAAGTTCCAGTGAAAATGTCCCACACAATGATAATGAGTTTAGGATCCTTCCTTAGACACTTTTCTTCAACATGTGCCATCTAGTAATAAAATTCAGTGATGTACAACCACCACCTCTACCACCAGGTGAATTGCCCGCTCACCTTAGGAAACGACCCCTCAAAGTCTGATCGTGCTTTTGGTTTAATGGTCTTTGGTAATCCTGAGAAGGAACACTGATGTGTCTTGATCACTTTAAATCTCCTCAAGTGCACTGGAAAGACTGCTTCTCTGGAGTGGCTCAGAGTAAAAAGAAGACTTTCATTGTGCAAAATTGCTTTAGCTCCAACAGAGAAGACCTCTTTCCTTCCCAGGCTACAAACAGTCAGCTCTAGTCAGGGCCACTGTACTAACCATGCAAGGTTAGTACAGCGATCTCCCCCGCAGAGCTGTTGTGTTCTGACAGGGGGATGGCCCCCCTCCAGAACACTCCAATCAGCGCTCTCTGCCATTGGCAGAGAGCACTGATTGGGAGACGGTCAGCTTCTGGTTTTCCAGGATGCACATCTGACAGAAGTTAGCTTCTGTTGGACAGACCGACAGAGACACGGGCATAATGTCAGCCTTTTCTTGAACTGGCCATTGTCTCCTGACATTCAGCCCATGTGTACAGGGCTTTCGTTTTGACCTTCTAAGTCTATCAGATCATAATGTTTGCAAAAGGTCATTTTCACATTCAGCTTGTATAGTTGGTGTTTGAAAGCAATAATAAAATTTCATGTTTTCTTGTTTCCAAGTCCCATATGTAAGCAGTTTTGTTAACCATTATAACATTGTTCGTTTAAAACCAAATATAAAGATACTACCTCAAATCAAGCAAAGCCTGTCAAGATCTGAAATGAAATACATTCATGCAGTGGGAATTCAGCCTTTGTGTCAATGATAAATTCTTACTGTTAGAGGCAAAGTGTAAGAGCAAAAATAGGATTTTCCATCACTTTTCTATCACCTAGTTTATATGTAGTGCTTAGAGAAGACTTCCAATATATCAGAATATTTTATATGGACAAGATGTAGCACAGCAAGTTTCTCACTGAATAAAAATGTACAACAGATTCCCAAGAGTTACTTTGCATATTACTTTATGCAAATTCTGTTTGATGGAATATCATGAGAATATTCTCCTCCATGATATTATTAGCATTTTTCCGCCAATAGAAAGTAATGGCAATTTATATAACACTATCCCTGGGGAAGAAAGGGGGGAAAAAAAACTTTGTACTGGTAACCGTACAATACAACTGAATGAAAGGATTCCTGTAAAGATCTGCATGTATAATATACATGATGAAATTAGAATAAAATATGGTATGAGAAACATATAAATATATATTAACTGTAGTCATGTTTTACATTATTTTATTCCTAACTCTTCAAGAAGGATGTTTGCTTTTGCAACTTGAAGAAGCATAATATATATAGCAAATTTCCACAGCATTTTCCCAAATACTTTGCTTCACAAGGATGCTTTGCTACTAGTAATTGTGAGCCTCAAAAGCTAATTTAAGAAAAGAAGACATGGAAGAACACCTTGTAACACAAATACAGAAGAATGTAGTCCAGATACAATTTTAAACCAACCTACAAATGCTACAATAGCTCAAACATTGTAGTGCTTACAAAATATGATGTTGCAGTCAGTTCATTTAAGTTTAAAGCTATTCAAAAAGAAGCACCACATTTAAATCTTAACCATATTTACCGAGATATTGGTAACAAAAAAAGATTCTGCAGGAACCAGCAATGATGAGCATTTGGATTGGAAACGGGTTCTATAGAGAGGCAGCTGTTATAATAATGCCCTCATTTCTCACTACCTGCAAGCAATGCCCACTTACCACTTCTGTATGCTGTGAGACAAGATATTAGAAAATCCAACCTTTTTTACTTACCTGGGCCCCCTCAGATGTCTCCCACTTGTGGAAATTCTACAAGCAAACTTCTTCTGTTTAGTTTGTTTTTATAAGAAAGGATTTTTTTTTGTATAAAGCTGATAAGACCTGTGGAAGATTTGTT
The DNA here is from genome assembly GCA_028564925.1 of Lithobates sylvaticus. Classification (NCBI taxonomy): domain Eukaryota; kingdom Metazoa; phylum Chordata; class Amphibia; order Anura; family Ranidae; genus Lithobates; species Lithobates sylvaticus. The sequence continues at coordinate 257,380,939 of CM053030.1, forward strand.
TCATACATTTTTTAAATAGTTATTTTTTATTTTTTGATAATATGCACACACCATACTGTATGTAGAGCCCAATTGTCACATAAATTAGCCTAATTGTCACAGATTGTATTACAAAGCTCCATGTGCATAGTCTTACCTTAAAGAGGAGGTCCGCTGTTTTTTTTTTTTTTTAAAGTCAGCAACTACAAAACACTGTAGCTGCTGACTTTTAATAAGGACACTTACCTGTCCAGCAAGCCTGTGATGTCGGCCCCCCCGAGGCTGATCCATCCATCGGATCGGGTGCTGGCGCCACCATCCTAACTAAGAGAAACAGGCAGTGGAGCCTTGCGGCTTCACTGCCTGTTTCCTACTGTGCATGGCTTCCCGACCAGAGCACTTTTTACAATTTGGCACTGCATCGCTTTAACTGACAATTGTGCGGTCGTTCAACGCTGTACTCAAAGGAAAGTTGCGTCCTTTTTTTCCACAAATAGAGCTTTATTTTGGTGGTATTTGATCACGTGGCTTTTATTTTTTTGCGCTATAAACAAAAAAAGAGTGAAAATTTTGAAAAAAAAACAATATTTTTTACTTTTAGCTATAATAAATATCCCCCCAATTTAAAAAAAACAAAAACAAATTTCTTCGTCAGTTTAGGCCAATATATATTCTTCTACATATTTTTGGTAAAAAAAATTGCAATACGTGTATATTGATTGGTTTGCGCAAAAGTTATAGTGTCTACACACTATGGGAAAAATGTAAGCATTTTTATGGCATTTTTTTTTTACTAGTAATGGCAGTGATCTACGATTTTAAGTGGTACTACAACATTGCAATGGACAGATCAAAGACTTTTGACACTTTTTTGGGACCATTGGCATTTATACAGCGATCAGTGCTATAAAAATTTACTGATTACTGTGTAAATGTCACTGGCAAGGAAGGGGTTAACACTAGGGGGTGATCAAGGGGTTAATTGTGTGTTCCCTCAGTGTGTTTCTAACTGTGGGGGGATAGGATTGACTAGGAGAGGAGACATATCGTTTTTCCTACTTAGTAGGAAAGTTTACACACACAAATCCCATGCTGGCGGTCATGCGCGTGATCGCCAGCTTAATTACTCTAACTATAGTGGTAGTTATACAAAAAAAATAGCACACACAGGAGAGTTTAGCGCCATTTGTATTGACACAGGGTAAGGGAGAGTTGTCAGAATGAGGCTCCTGTCTTGAGTGAAAAACATGGACTGCAGTATGAGAACCGGGAGCCTTATTCTGACTCACAAAGTAAATGATTCTTTATTTATGTTTACATTCATTGAAGAATAATGATTTACTGTGTAAGTCAGAGCAAGGCCCTGTTCCAATTGAATGAAAAACACAGACTACAGTACAGGAAACAGGAGCATCCTTCTGACTTCCATAGTAAATCATTCTTCTTCAATCAATGTGAAAATCAATAAAGAATGATTCACTATGCAAGTTAAAATAAGTTTCCTGTTTCCTGTGCAGCAGCTTGTGTTCTTCATTTGGAACAGAAGTCTTGTTCTGACCCCCCTCCATCTCCCTGTATTAGTATTGATGGGACTTTGCTCTACTGTAAGTGCATCTGTGTGGGCCTTTCTTTTTACTCTCACTGGCACTGCTGCTGACATGTCCCCTACCCTTGCATAACTAGTACTGGCACTGGTCTTAAATAATCACAGGGTAGCCTAGACAAGTGTTAGTATTGAAAATTAATTAAGTGTTTGTCTCCTTGCTAGATGTGTGGTTGGAAAGCAGTGGGGAGAAAGGCCCACTGTTGACCGCACTCAAGCTAGAAAGATGAGACAAAGTGCTACATTGTCACAAGGGGGACTGGAGCAAAAAAAATGTGTAGCAAGTCTTAATCTTTAAGTACTCTATGTATATGGTTGAATGCATTAGCCAGCAAATGCAAGAAAGTAGGAAAATATATATTTTTTAATTAAAACAAGTCTTGCCTTTAGGATTACTAAAAGGACATGGATTTTCCGTGCCTTAGCCTGAAAAGAATTTCGGAAGAATATTATTTTCACCATATTGGCAACTACACTCTATGGAGAAATAAAACAGCTTTCTTTAAAAAGTGTGTAAACCCATATTTTTTTTTTTTTTAATATCTTTGACACTGTGCCTCAATGAATGAACAAATATTTTTGTAAATCTGTTGAATCTTTAATTTTTTTGTGAATCTGTACAAAATGTGGTGATATGCTTGACAGAAGGCATTAAAGCTCTACTATTAACACAACCAGATGCACAATGCAGAAGGTTCATTTGTCAGAACAATTTTTATGCATCCTGTCTAAAAAAGAACATTTTATAACTTGTGTGATTTATGCTTTCAGTAAAGCTACACGCCTGCATACTTTTGGTTCTGGAATCTAGATCTATTTTGAAAACAATTAGAATCCATGCTTCCTTAGAGGTTCAGAAAGAAACAGGAGTCCTTTCACATTTCTGAATCCATCAGTTTTGAAAACACTATTGAAAATGAGTATAGTGAAAGCTGGGTCACAGCCTACTACGTCTATTAAGTTTTAGATTCAGCACAGAATGTCATGACTAGACATTTTAGTGTTATGGGTGGTAAAACTAATCATTACATGTGATTTTAGGCTATTGCTTCCACACTAGAAAACAAGCTAAAATTGTAGTTTTAATGGATACAGCTTACTTATGTTAAAATAGCTATGCATTCTCATCTAGTGGCATTGTTTTATGCTCACACACATTTTTAGCAATGTTTTTAATATTAGTGTAGACTGTCTGTGATTTAGGTTTGTATCAGAAACAAAATAAGGGGCATCATCCTAAAAATTAGGGCACTCTGATGATACCTAAACATAATAAAATGGAAAAAACCTTCATTGTGACAGCATTATCCCTCACATATTTAACCACTTAAGGGTCGGAAGATTTCTCCACTTAATGACCAGGCTATTTTTTCCGATACGGCACTGCGTCACTTTAACTGACATTTGCTTGGTCGTGCAGCGCTTTATCCAAACAAAATTGATGTCCGCTTTTTCCCACAAATAGAGCTTTATTTTGGTGGTATTTGACCACCTCTGCAATTTTTATTTGTTGCGCTATAAACAAAAAAAACAACAATTTTAAAAAAAATAAAACAATATTTTTTACTTTTTTCTATAATAAATATCCCCAAAAAAATATTCTTCATCAGTTTAGGCCAATATGTATCCTTGTACATATTTTTGGTAAAAAAAAATCTAATGTGCAATTGATTGGTTTGCGCAAAAGTTATAGCGTCTACAAGAAAGGCAATATATTTATGGCATTTTTTTTTACTAGTATTGGCGGTGATCAGTGATTTTTAGCAGGACTGCGACATTGCAGTGGGCAGATCGGACACTTTTGACATTTTTTTGTGGCTATCGACATTTATACAGCGATCGGTGCTATAAAAATGCAATGATTACTGTATAAATGATGCTGGAAGGGGTTACCACTAGGAGGTGATCAAGGGGTTAAGTGTTCCCTAGGGAGGTGTTTCTAACTGTGGGGGGAGTGGACTGACTAGGAGTAGAGAGAGATCGATGTTCCTGATCACTAGGAACAGCAGATCTCTCTCTACTTCCCTGACAAATTTGTCGCACAATTCGACCATGTGTGGGCTTCATCAGACCTTCAGCGGACCTTTTCTGTTGAACATCAGATGGACTTCAGATTAAGAACATGTCTCAAACCTTTCCGACGGACTTGAGTCCGGACGAAAAATCAGTTCGTCTGTATGCTAGTCCGATGGACGAAAACCGACTCTAGAGCATCTATTGGCTGCTGGCTATGAACTTCCTAATTCTAGTCCGGTCGTACATCATCACGGTCAAATCTGTCGGACTTTGGTGTGATTGTGTGTAGACAAGACCGATTCGATGGAAGTCCGTCGAAACTCTGTCAAAAAGTCCTTTGGAGTTCAGTCCGACGAAAAGTCCAGCCGTGTGTACATGGCATTAGGGGGAATTCTGTGGACTCTGGTGTAAAGGGGAACTCTGATGTAAAGGGGGCTTTGGTGAGTCTCCCCTTAACAACAGTTTGCAAAGCACCCCTTAAATCTGAGGTCCTCTTACATTATTGTTTTGATTCAGAGGCAGGAGAGAAAAGGGAGAGGATGAATGGGTGGGTGGGAAACTCACTCACCCCAGAAAGGAAGGAGGCTCATGCAGTCTGCATATCCTCCACATTAATTCTCCATGCTGTTCCCAGCTGCTGGGCTTTCCCACCCACTCATTCCTTTTCTGAGCACAGAGCTGCCAGGGATTGGGTTCACAGGCACACACAGAAGGACAGCAGCAGGGGAAGCATGATGAGTAGATCTAGCTCTCTCTCACCCCGTCTGTGTGAATCAAGGGGGAAGGGGTGAGCGGGCTGTTAGTGCTGGCTATGGGCAGTGTAAGAGAGAGTGTAACAGACTCTCCACTGACAACTGCAGCCAGCAACCTCGCTGTAGTTCCCACAGTAGCGGAACGCCAGGGCCTGGTCACAATTGTCACTGCTGTAACCCTGGTAGTTCCTCCACTACCATTGTGCTAAATTTCTGTTGGATACAGTACATTTTATGTAATGCTCTTTATATGTGATGTGCTTTGCCTTTAATACACAGCTAGCAATCTTCAGATTTAAAATCTCTATCAATTGATTTTTATGCCATTACAATAACAATTAATATTGCCATGCCTCTAGAGTTATTGAAAAAAAGCAGGAATTTCTGCATAGTTCTTAATCCATCATTCTCAGAAGCACAACTGAAAATTAGTGTTGCGTACACTCGGTTGTAACTTTTTTCATCTATTTACATTTTAGTTTCAGAACCGAACACTTGGACTGTGAATTGCAATGCTGTAGATGGTAATTAGAGACATTACATGAGATTTTAATTATTTGATAGTAGCAGTACAACACAAATAAAAATACATATACAGTAAGTGCAAACATTTAGATGCTGATAAAATCATGCTCAGAAATGAGCTACAAAAAGATCAAATGCATTAGATACTGACAATTAAGAAATGAATGGTTAGCAAGCTTGATAGGTAATATGTGTATTTACTGCTTTCATATTTTCTCAATCGTCCTTTGAACCTCTCAATTTCAAAAGATAAGAAACCGCACTTCTATTCAGTTTTCCCTATAAAAACTCATCCTGAAAGATATTTGTTTATTGTTCACATTTTCTCTGTGGGCAGGAACATTGAGCTGTGCATTTTATAGGCCATGGGCATTTTTTCATTGTTGGTGATTACAATTTACTCAAAGATCTTTGATAGATCTTTTAAAGTACAAGTAAAACCTTAACAGAATGATATCTAATTTACTGTGTGTCAAAAACAATTGGCATTTACCTCTATTACGCAATATCCGAGAGACGTCACAAAATATAGCGAAACATGAACTATCTTGGTCAGGTAGACTCGCAGCCTACAAAATGATTTGCCTTCCCCAGATTCTTTACTATTTCAGAACGCTCCCCATCCCACTCCCCAAATCCTTCTTCAGGTCTCTTCAAACAATATACAACCAATTTCTCTGGAAAGGCAAGAAACCCAGATGTGCCCACCTAAAATTAATTAAACATAAACTGATGGTGTAGGGTCCATTAATTTTGAAGACTACTATCTGGCCGCCATCCTAGCCCAACTACCCAGCTGGTTCCAATCCAACTTGAATCCTCTATGGGCACAAATAGAAAATTCCTCGCTCCCTGGATCCAATCTGAAATCTTGGCTACTCTCTACTCCCTTAGGGGCCACAATTCCATCGTACCTCTCTCCGACTATGAAGGCCTCGGCCCTAGCCTGGAAAAAACTGGTCACACACAATTCACCAGACTCTTCCTCTCCTCGATTCTGCATACCTCTCGACTCTTTGTTGTTCCTAACCCCAGATCTCCCAATCGCACTCTGGACCCTCAAGGGGATCCGACACATACAAGACCTTGTCAACGGGAACACCCTTAAATCCTTCCCCCAACTACAAATCGACTATGACCTCCCTCTCTCGGAACACTTTACCTACCTCCGCATACATCACTCCCTGCGCAACCTCCCTCTTCCCCTCTACACTGTACAGCCCAAATCCTGGGACTTCCTCTCCAACCCGGCCTCTACCACCAGGGGAATCTCCCATTTTTACGCTCTCTTCCACCAAAAAAACTGCTTCGCCAAACTGTCCCCGCATCTCAGATGGGAAACTGACCTAGCACGCACATTCTCAGACACACAATGGCAACTCGCATTCCAGACGATTTACAAATCCACGAAATGTGCCGCCCTTTGGGAACTCACACAAAAAATATCATTAAGGTGGTACCTTACACCTTCCAGGATATCAGCCTTTGACCCTCGTAACCCCTCCACTTGCTGGAGATGCCACTCTACTGAAGGGAATATGCTTCACATATTCTGGCTCTGCCCAGATGTAAGAAAGTACTGGGCGGAAGTATTCCAACTTCTCAACAAAATCGCCAACATCCCAATCCCCCAGTCACCTGCTCTGGCAATCTTGAACCTGACCATCGATGACCTCCCATACCCCATCAGATATGTTACTACACACATACTCCTAGCAGCCAGGCTCAACCTCACTAGACATTGGAAATCTTCCTCATCCTTGACACTCTCACAAGTCTTAAATATAGTGGCCTTACACTACAGCTACGAACTTATGACAGCAACCAGTGATGGTAGCTATACCAAGACCAATGCTCACTGGCAACCCTGGATTAATTGGACTTCAACTGCGCCTACAACTGAGACTAGTAATTAAAGACACCCGCATTCATCCTGACACTCCACTTCTTGACTGAGCAATACTTCAACCCCCTGGAGAATATACACTATGATACCTATGCTACTAACCCATAGCTAACGCTGTCCACATTATATATGATATACTAGTGATTCCTCTCCTCTCCTGTGGCACTAAAGTTCCCGTTAGGGGTGCCACTTGAGAGGTCAGGTTTCGTTCTATGTTTACCACGTTGTCATGAACTAGGTACTCACCGAGGCCAAGATGCCGAGAGCGGTTGCCCTTGCGACTCGGCGCCCACTGCCCTGAAGGTGACACAGGGACGGTTGGCACCAAGAGGCACAAGCCACCGGTGGGATGGTGACCAGGCGTGGGCTCCTGATGTTGTAGAGTAGGGTAGACTGGAGCAGGTTAGTACGTCCACGAAGTCCTAGTTGAGACACAGCAAAACAGACTGGGGATCAAACACAGGCAGGTTAGGTAAATGCAGGCCGAGGGTCAAACACTGGTAGATTAGGCACAAAGGTATCCTTGAGCAGGAGAGTCCAAGGCAGGCTAGGGATCAAACACTGGCAGGTTCAGAAGAGAGTCCAAGGTACAGGCCAAAGGTCCAGGGCAGGAGAAGGTAACAAATCCAAGTAGGCAAGCCAAAGGTCAAGGTCAGGAGAAGGCAGAGTAGTCAGGACGATCCGGGTTTGGCAACAGGTAAGACAATCTTCAAGGGTCAAGTACAGGATACAAACAGGAAGCAGCTGTCAGACGAACCAGCGTCTGTCTGGGCACAGAGGCCCTCCTTTTATAGGGCCGTTGAGGTCACATGAGGTGATGCCGCGCTACTGCGCATGCGCGCGCGCCGCTTGGCGGGAACACGAGTGCGCACGCGCCGCCGCGTCTTCTTCCTGTCACTGGCTATGAGCCGGGAAGCTGAACCCGTGCGCCTGCGCACTAGCGTGCGCAGCGGATGGAAGCCCTGACAGTGCCCCCCCCTGAGGGGCGGCCTCCGGACGCCCAGGCTCTCCATCAATTCAGGGTGTTCTTGTCGGAAGATCTTGATTAATCTTGGGGCATGGAAGTTTCTGGATGGTTCCCAAGAATTATCCTCTGGTGGATAGCCCTTCCATTTTACTAAAAATTGAAGCTGACGACCCACCTTCCTGCAGCCAAGTAACGACTCTACCTCGTATTCTTCCACTCCATCAATTGTTATAGGTGGAGGAGGAACTTCTTCTCTGTTTGGAAAAGGACTGGGGACCAAGGGTCTCAGTAGGGAGGCATGAAATACTGGGTGTATTCTGTAGGAACTGGGTAAGGCAAGTTCAAAAGCTACAGGGTTTACCATCTTCTTTATTTCGAATGGTCCAATGAACTTGGGACCCAACTTCCTTGCAGGACACGCGATCTTAAGATGGGTAGTTGCCAGCCATACCTTCTCTCCAATCTTGAAATGAGGATTCTCCTTCCTCCCCTTGTTGTGATACTTTTTATATCCCTCCTGGGCGTGTTGCATGGCGTCCTGAAGTCTTTTGAAGTTGGTTTGAATGTAACTTATCCGTTCTTGTACAGCGGGCACCCGTGATTCAGAGACAACATTAGGGAGAAAAGATGGATGAAACCCAAAGTTAGCCCAAAACGGAGTCTGATTTGTGGTCGAATGGGAAGAGTTATTATATGCAAATTCTGCAAAAGATAATAGAGAGGACCAGTCGTCTTGTGCGGAAGAACAGAAACATCGTAAGTATTGTTCAAGAGTTTGATTAGTGCGTTCAGTTTGTCCATTACTTTGTGGGTGGTAGGCAGATGAAAGACAAATGTTGATATCCAAGGTTTTGCAAAGTTCTTTCCAAAATTTTGAGGTGAATTGTGGGCCCCTATCCGAGACGATGCTCTTGGGTACCCCATGGAGTCTAACAACCTCCTTGACAAAAATGTTGGCGGTCTCCAGGGCAGAGGGGGTGCCGATCATGGGCAAAAAGTGACTCATTTTGGACAGCCGATCCACTACCACTAGTATAGTAGTGAAGCCTTGTGATGGAGGTAATTCCACGATGAAATCCATCGAAATGTCGGCCCAAGGTCGTTCTGGGATGGGTAGAGGCCTTAGTAACCCCCATGGCCTTGTTCTAGGACCCTTGTTTCGTTGACATGTAATACAGGAGGATACGTATTTTTGGCAGTCACTTCTCCAGCCTGGCCACCAAAAGGTGCGAGAGATATGTTCTGCTGTTTTCCGTACCCCAAAGTGCCCCGCTAGTTTATGATCATGTAGAGCTTTCAGGACTACAGGTCTCACCTCTGTAGGGACGAAAATCTTGTCTTGGAGCCAGAATAAATTTTCACGTCTCTCTAGGGTGTCCAGAATGGGATCCTTGCAGTGAGCCGAAGCGGTGGATAGAGTGGAGATCAGGTCAGTAGGTGTGAGTAGGAGAAAGTTCTGAGGAGTAAGAATGTTGCTGGGTTCTGATACCTGCGAGGACTCTGGGAAGATACGGGATAGAGCATCTGCCTTGCCGTTCTTTGATCCTGGCCGATAGGAAATGTGGAATGTGAACCTTGAAAAGAAGAGTGCCCAACGGGCTTGACGGGGTCTTAAGCGTTTAGCAGTGCGAAGGTATTCAAGATTTTTATGGTCTGTAAAAATGGTAATTGGGTGGACTGCTCCTTCGAGGAGGTATCTCCACTCCTCCAGCGCGGATTTAATGGCCAATAGCTCCCGATCGCCAACGTCATAGTTCTTCTCGGCCGGATTGAGCCTTCGGGAGGCGAAGGCCACTGGATGCAGCAGGGCTTTCGGCCCATGGCGTTGGGAGAGGATGGCGCCTGTGGCTGACTCCGAGGCGTCCACTTCCAGAACAAAAGGTAGCAGTGGGTCTGGGTGCCGTAGGATAGGAGCAGACGTGAAGAGGGTCTTTAGTTTGACAAAAGCTTCCTGGGCCTCCTGGGACCACTGAAAACGGCTGTGTAGGCGGGTCAGTTGGGTGATGGGGCTCACAATAGCAGAGAAACCGGCGATGAACCTCCTGTAAAAATTGGCAAAACCGATGAATCTCTGTACAGCTCGTTTATCCTTAGGAGGTGGCCAGTCTACCACTGCCTTGACCTTTTGTGGGTCCATGGAGGTGCCTTTAGTAGAGATGATGAACCCCAGAAACTGTACGGTAGATCTTTCAAACTCGCATTTCTCAGCTTTAAGATAGAGCTGATGGGCTCTGAGGATGGTGAGGACCTTTCTGACGTGTTCCCGATGTAGCTCCAGAGTAGCTGAAAAAACGAGAATGTCGTCTAGGTACACGACTAAAAAGTCATCCAAATATTTTCTAAAAATGTCATTAACCAGGTGCTGAAAAGTGGCTGGAGCATTACATAGGCCAAATGGCATCACCAAGTATTCATAGTGGCCAAAGCGAGACCTGAAGGCCGTCTTCCACTCATCCCCTGCACGGATTCTGACAAGGTTGTAGGCACCCCTTAAGTCGAGTTTAGAGAAAACTTTAGCTGACCGGAACCGCTGGAAGAGTTCAGGAATAAGTGGTAGAGGATATCGGTTCTTGATAGTGATTTTATTAAGTTCACGATAATCAACGCAGGGCCTGAGTGAACCATCTTTCTTTCCAACGAAGAAAATACCAGCCCCTGCTGGAGAGGTGGATGGCCGGATAAAGCCCTTCTCGAGATTCTCATCAATATAGGCCTTGAGGGCCTTTAGTTCGGTCTCTGACAGAGGAAATATGCGCCCAAAGGGAATTGCGGAGCCTGTGAGCAATTCGATGGGGCAGTCATAGGCCCGATGTGGTGGTAGATGGTCGGCCTTCTTTTTGTCAAAGACATCTTTAAAGTCCTGATAGACCGGGGGAATGTGTTGAAGATTCTCTGATGTCGAGATAACCGATAGGACAGAGCAGGGAGTTGGAGAGATGCAGTGTTGGTGACAATATGGTGATGAGAAGGAGACCTCCTTCCTATTCCAGTGAATTTGGGGGTCATGAGCTTGCAGCCAAGGAAGTCCAAGGATAATTGGAAACATTGGAGAAGATATAAGATCAAACCGTAGAAACTCTTGGTGGCCGGAATCTGTGGTGGTGAGGATAGGTGAAGTCTCCTGAGTTACTGGACCAGACTGTGGAAGGGACCCATCAGCTAAATGGACCAATAGAGGATTTGCCTTGTTGAAGCAAGGAACGTGCCATTCCTTGGCGATAGAGATATCCAGGAAGCAGCTGCAAGCCCCTGAGTCAATCACGGCTGGTAGCCGGATCTTCCTTCCCGCTAGCTGTAGGGAAACAGAAAGAGTCACATAAGTTTGGGTCCGATTGACGGCTTGACAATTCATGAAAGGCTGAGGTGGCAACTTACTAGGCCGGATGGGACAATTCAGGAGGAAATGTCCTGAACCCCCACAATAGAGGCACAGATTGGATCTCCGTCTTCGTTGCCGTTCTTCCTGGGTAAGGCGGGGACGGACTAAACCCAACTGCATTGGTTCCCCTTCAGGGGCCGATGGACCAGATGGGACGGTCGGATAGGCAGCTGGCATCCTAGGGGAAACCCATATTGGTCGGGACCCTTGTATACGTTCTGAGCGACGTTCCCGCATACGTCGATCCAGTTTGGTGGCTACCTGGATCAACTCCTCCAACGAAGTAGGAGGCTCCACCCGGGCTAACTCGTCCTTCAGACTCTCCCTTAATCCCAGTCGATACTGGTAGAGGAGGGCTGCCTCATTCCAGGTGGTATCGGCAGACCATTTGCGGAACTCCGCCGTATAGTCCTCTACAGGCCTTTTACCCTGAGAGAGGGTATGCAGGGTGGCCTCAGCCGTGGCCTTACGTTGGGGGTCATCGTAGAGTTGGCCCATTGCTTCAAAGAATGTATCAACAGTATTAAGGAGAGGGTTTCTTTGTTCCATGAGACCATGGGCCCAAGATTGGGGTTCCTCGGATAGAAGGGAGATGATAAACCCGACTTTGACAATCTCTGAGGAGAAGGTTCGGGGTTGCAGGGCAAGGTACAGGGAACAAGCATTTTTGAAGGACCTGAACTTCCTGCGATCACCCGAAAATCGTTCTGGAATTGGTACCTTGGGTTCAGGCACGGCCATCATCATGGCAGGTGGAGGTTGAGCCTGAGGTGCAGAAGTCCCACTAGTAGACCCGGAAGCTGAACTTGCTAGAGGGGCGGCCGTGGTCAGTTGTTGGAGTCGAGTATCGACTTGAGCATAACCTTCCTGTAGTTTCTGTACCGCTTCCGTGAGGGCAGACACCTGCTGACATAACATGTCCAGTGGGGAAACCGCTCTGTTGGCCTCTGTCATGGCTGGTTCGTACTGTCATGAACTAGGTACTCACCGAGGCCAAGATGCCGAGAGCGGTTGCCCTTGCGACTCGGCGCCCACTGCCCTGAAGGTGACACAGGGACGGTTGGCACCAAGAGGCACAAGCCACCGGTGGGATGGTGACCAGGCGTGGGCTCCTGATGTTGTAGAGTAGGGTAGACTGGAGCAGGTTAGTACGTCCACGAAGTCCTAGTTGAGACACAGCAAAACAGACTGGGGATCAAACACAGGCAGGTTAGGTAAATGCAGGCCGAGGGTCAAACACTGGTAGATTAGGCACAAAGGTATCCTTGAGCAGGAGAGTCCAAGGCAGGCTAGGGATCAAACACTGGCAGGTTCAGAAGAGAGTCCAAGGTACAGGCCAAAGGTCCAGGGCAGGAGAAGGTAACAAATCCAAGTAGGCAAGCCAAAGGTCAAGGTCAGGAGAAGGCAGAGTAGTCAGGACGATCCGGGTTTGGCAACAGGTAAGACAATCTTCAAGGGTCAAGTACAGGATACAAACAGGAAGCAGCTGTCAGACGAACCAGCGTCTGTCTGGGCACAGAGGCCCTCCTTTTATAGGGCCGTTGAGGTCACATGAGGTGATGCCGCGCTACTGCGCATGCGCGCGCGCCGCTTGGCGGGAACACGAGTGCGCACGCGCCGCCGCGTCTTCTTCCTGTCACTGGCTATGAGCCGGGAAGCTGAACCCGTGCGCCTGCGCACTAGCGTGCGCAGCGGATGGAAGCCCTGACAGTGCCCCCCCCTGAGGGGCGGCCTCCGGACGCCCAGGCTCTCCATCAATTCAGGGTGTTCTTGTCGGAAGATCTTGATTAATCTTGGGGCATGGAAGTTTCTGGATGGTTCCCAAGAATTATCCTCTGGTGGATAGCCCTTCCATTTTACTAAAAATTGAAGCTGACGACCCACCTTCCTGCAGCCAAGTAACGACTCTACCTCGTATTCTTCCACTCCATCAATTGTTATAGGTGGAGGAGGAACTTCTTCTCTGTTTGGAAAAGGACTGGGGGCCAAGGGTCTCAGTAGGGAGGCATGAAATACTGGGTGTATTCTGTAGGAACTGGGTAAGGCAAGTTCAAAAGCTACAGGGTTTACCATCTTCTTTATTTCGAATGGTCCAATGAACTTGGGACCCAACTTCCTTGCAGGACACGCGATCTTAAGATGGGTAGTTGCCAGCCATACCTTCTCTCCAATCTTGAAATGAGGATTCTCCTTCCTCCCCTTGTTGTGATACTTTTTATATCCCTCCTGGGCGTGTTGCATGGCGTCCTGAAGTCTTTTGAAGTTGGTTTGAATGTAACTTATCCGTTCTTGTACAGCGGGCACCCGTGATTCAGAGACAACATTAGGGAGAAAAGATGGATGAAACCCAAAGTTAGCCCAAAACGGAGTCTGATTTGTGGTCGAATGGGAAGAGTTATTATATGCAAATTCTGCAAAAGATAATAGAGAGGACCAGTCGTCTTGTGCGGAAGAACAGAAACATCGTAAGTATTGTTCAAGAGTTTGATTAGTGCGTTCAGTTTGTCCATTACTTTGTGGGTGGTAGGCAGATGAAAGACAAATGTTGATATCCAAGGTTTTGCAAAGTTCTTTCCAAAATTTTGAGGTGAATTGTGGGCCCCTATCCGAGACGATGCTCTTGGGTACCCCATGGAGTCTAACAACCTCCTTGACAAAAATGTTGGCGGTCTCCAGGGCAGAGGGGGTGCCGATCATGGGCAAAAAGTGACTCATTTTGGACAGCCGATCCACTACCACTAGTATAGTAGTGAAGCCTTGTGATGGAGGTAATTCCACGATGAAATCCATCGAAATGTCGGCCCAAGGTCGTTCTGGGATGGGTAGAGGCCTTAGTAACCCCCATGGCCTTGTTCTAGGACCCTTGTTTCGTTGACATGTAATACAGGAGGATACGTATTTTTGGCAGTCACTTCTCCAGCCTGGCCACCAAAAGGTGCGAGAGATATGTTCTGCTGTTTTCCGTACCCCAAAGTGCCCCGCTAGTTTATGATCATGTAGAGCTTTCAGGACTACAGGTCTCACCTCTGTAGGGACGAAAATCTTGTCTTGGAGCCAGAATAAATTTTCACGTCTCTCTAGGGTGTCCAGAATGGGATCCTTGCAGTGAGCCGAAGCGGTGGATAGAGTGGAGATCAGGTCAGTAGGTGTGAGTAGGAGAAAGTTCTGAGGAGTAAGAATGTTGCTGGGTTCTGATACCTGCGAGGACTCTGGGAAGATACGGGATAGAGCATCTGCCTTGCCGTTCTTTGATCCTGGCCGATAGGAAATGTGGAATGTGAACCTTGAAAAGAAGAGTGCCCAACGGGCTTGACGGGGTCTTAAGCGTTTAGCAGTGCGAAGGTATTCAAGATTTTTATGGTCTGTAAAAATGGTAATTGGGTGGACTGCTCCTTCGAGGAGGTATCTCCACTCCTCCAGCGCGGATTTAATGGCCAATAGCTCCCGATCGCCAACGTCATAGTTCTTCTCGGCCGGATTGAGCCTTCGGGAGGCGAAGGCCACTGGATGCAGCAGGGCTTTCGGCCCATGGCGTTGGGAGAGGATGGCGCCTGTGGCTGACTCCGAGGCGTCCACTTCCAGAACAAAAGGTAGCAGTGGGTCTGGGTGCCGTAGGATAGGAGCAGACGTGAAGAGGGTCTTTAGTTTGACAAAAGCTTCCTGGGCCTCCTGGGACCACTGAAAACGGCTGTGTAGGCGGGTCAGTTGGGTGATGGGGCTCACAATAGCAGAGAAACCGGCGATGAACCTCCTGTAAAAATTGGCAAAACCGATGAATCTCTGTACAGCTCGTTTATCCTTAGGAGGTGGCCAGTCTACCACTGCCTTGACCTTTTGTGGGTCCATGGAGGTGCCTTTAGTAGAGATGATGAACCCCAGAAACTGTACGGTAGATCTTTCAAACTCGCAT
Organism: Lithobates sylvaticus; assembly: GCA_028564925.1. Classification (NCBI taxonomy): domain Eukaryota; kingdom Metazoa; phylum Chordata; class Amphibia; order Anura; family Ranidae; genus Lithobates; species Lithobates sylvaticus. Next base: position 257,395,976 of record CM053030.1, read on the forward strand.
TTCTCAGCTTTAAGATAGAGCTGATGGGCTCTGAGGATGGTGAGGACCTTTCTGACGTGTTCCCGATGTAGCTCCAGAGTAGCTGAAAAAACGAGAATGTCGTCTAGGTACACGACTAAAAAGTCATCCAAATATTTTCTAAAAATGTCATTAACCAGGTGCTGAAAAGTGGCTGGAGCATTACATAGGCCAAATGGCATCACCAAGTATTCATAGTGGCCAAAGCGAGACCTGAAGGCCGTCTTCCACTCATCCCCTGCACGGATTCTGACAAGGTTGTAGGCACCCCTTAAGTCGAGTTTAGAGAAAACTTTAGCTGACCGGAACCGCTGGAAGAGTTCAGGAATAAGTGGTAGAGGATATCGGTTCTTGATAGTGATTTTATTAAGTTCACGATAATCAACGCAGGGCCTGAGTGAACCATCTTTCTTTCCAACGAAGAAAATACCAGCCCCTGCTGGAGAGGTGGATGGCCGGATAAAGCCCTTCTCGAGATTCTCATCAATATAGGCCTTGAGGGCCTTTAGTTCGGTCTCTGACAGAGGAAATATGCGCCCAAAGGGAATTGCGGAGCCTGTGAGCAATTCGATGGGGCAGTCATAGGCCCGATGTGGTGGTAGATGGTCGGCCTTCTTTTTGTCAAAGACATCTTTAAAGTCCTGATAGACCGGGGGAATGTGTTGAAGATTCTCTGATGTCGAGATAACCGATAGGACAGAGCAGGGAGTTGGAGAGATGCAGTGTTGGTGACAATATGGTGATGAGAAGGAGACCTCCTTCCTATTCCAGTGAATTTGGGGGTCATGAGCTTGCAGCCAAGGAAGTCCAAGGATAATTGGAAACATTGGAGAAGATATAAGATCAAACCGTAGAAACTCTTGGTGGCCGGAATCTGTGGTGGTGAGGATAGGTGAAGTCTCCTGAGTTACTGGACCAGACTGTGGAAGGGACCCATCAGCTAAATGGACCAATAGAGGATTTGCCTTGTTGAAGCAAGGAACGTGCCATTCCTTGGCGATAGAGATATCCAGGAAGCAGCTGCAAGCCCCTGAGTCAATCACGGCTGGTAGCCGGATCTTCCTTCCCGCTAGCTGTAGGGAAACAGAAAGAGTCACATAAGTTTGGGTCCGATTGACGGCTTGACAATTCATGAAAGGCTGAGGTGGCAACTTACTAGGCCGGATGGGACAATTCAGGAGGAAATGTCCTGAACCCCCACAATAGAGGCACAGATTGGATCTCCGTCTTCGTTGCCGTTCTTCCTGGGTAAGGCGGGGACGGACTAAACCCAACTGCATTGGTTCCCCTTCAGGGGCCGATGGACCAGATGGGACGGTCGGATAGGCAGCTGGCATCCTAGGGGAAACCCATATTGGTCGGGACCCTTGTATACGTTCTGAGCGACGTTCCCGCATACGTCGATCCAGTTTGGTGGCTACCTGGATCAACTCCTCCAACGAAGTAGGAGGCTCCACCCGGGCTAACTCGTCCTTCAGACTCTCCCTTAATCCCAGTCGATACTGGTAGAGGAGGGCTGCCTCATTCCAGGTGGTATCGGCAGACCATTTGCGGAACTCCGCCGTATAGTCCTCTACAGGCCTTTTACCCTGAGAGAGGGTATGCAGGGTGGCCTCAGCCGTGGCCTTACGTTGGGGGTCATCGTAGAGTTGGCCCATTGCTTCAAAGAATGTATCAACAGTATTAAGGAGAGGGTTCCTTTGTTCCATGAGACCATGGGCCCAAGATTGGGGTTCCTCGGATAGAAGGGAGATGATAAACCCGACTTTGACAATCTCTGAGGAGAAGGTTCGGGGTTGCAGGGCAAGGTACAGGGAACAAGCATTTTTGAAGGACCTGAACTTCCTGCGATCACCCGAAAATCGTTCTGGAATTGGTACCTTGGGTTCAGGCACGGCCATCATCATGGCAGGTGGAGGTTGAGCCTGAGGTGCAGAAGTCCCACTAGTAGACCCGGAAGCTGAACTTGCTAGAGGGGCGGCCGTGGTCAGTTGTTGGAGTCGAGTATCGACTTGAGCATAACCTTCCTGTAGTTTCTGTACCGCTTCCGTGAGGGCAGACACCTGCTGACATAACATGTCCAGTGGGGAAACCGCTCTGTTGGCCTCTGTCATGGCTGGTTCGTACTGTCATGAACTAGGTACTCACCGAGGCCAAGATGCCGAGAGCGGTTGCCCTTGCGACTCGGCGCCCACTGCCCTGAAGGTGACACAGGGACGGTTGGCACCAAGAGGCACAAGCCACCGGTGGGATGGTGACCAGGCGTGGGCTCCTGATGTTGTAGAGTAGGGTAGACTGGAGCAGGTTAGTACGTCCACGAAGTCCTAGTTGAGACACAGCAAAACAGACTGGGGATCAAACACAGGCAGGTTAGGTAAATGCAGGCCGAGGGTCAAACACTGGTAGATTAGGCACAAAGGTATCCTTGAGCAGGAGAGTCCAAGGCAGGCTAGGGATCAAACACTGGCAGGTTCAGAAGAGAGTCCAAGGTACAGGCCAAAGGTCCAGGGCAGGAGAAGGTAACAAATCCAAGTAGGCAAGCCAAAGGTCAAGGTCAGGAGAAGGCAGAGTAGTCAGGACGATCCGGGTTTGGCAACAGGTAAGACAATCTTCAAGGGTCAAGTACAGGATACAAACAGGAAGCAGCTGTCAGACGAACAAGCGTCTGTCTGGGCACAGAGGCCCTCCTTTTATAGGGCCGTTGAGGTCACATGAGGTGATGCCGCGCTACTGCGCATGCGCGCGCGCCGCTTGGCGGGAACACGAGTGCGCACGCGCCGCCGCGTCTTCTTCCTGTCACTGGCTATGAGCCGGGAAGCTGAACCCGTGCGCCTGCGCACTAGCGTGCGCAGCGGACGGAAGCCCTGACACACGTTTTTCTTGTTTATCACCTAAAATATAGGCTATTTACACAGAGTTTAAGTACATACTCTTTATGGTTATACTGAATTTCATGTAAATCCTACGTCGCTAATCGACGTACAATGCCAAATTGTACAATGTATGCTTTTTGAAAACAATAAAACTTTTTTGAACGACAAAAACAATTGGCATTTTCTAAAAAAAATAATTGTTTTCCACCCCTCCCCTTTTTCTCATACTTTGTTGCATCTCAGGCTTCTTTCAGACTTGTGGTACTTCTTATTATTCTCTGAAAAGTAACCCAAGGTTGCTTTTCATTTTACATGTATTTTTCAATTGCTGAATGGCAATTTTACATTGCGGGACCATGCTGCAACTCCAGGCTGATCGTTTGGCTCATGGTTGCGGTGCAGCCTAATTAAAATCACCCCATTGGGTGAGTTTGACAGGCAGTGCTACCTGAAACTTTGCACACTGAGTTAGAAATGCTACAGCCGTGATGCAAGGCATCATAACTGTGGTACGTGTACAGCCCTGTCCAGCTGCACTGTTACAATTAGGGTGGTGTATGAAACCATGAATCAGACTGAGACAGAAGTACATTCAAATCGCACTTGTTTAATAATAAAAAAGGTAAACAGAGTAAACGTAGTCAAAACATAGCCAGAGTTCAGTAACCGGAACGGATAGTCAGACAAGCCACAACGTCAGGGAGTCAGAGATGAGTGTAGTAGAACAGCAAGCAGGATCTGGAGCCAGAAGGAATGTCAGCCAAGCAAGACTTTAACAGGAACACAGCAGAGCGTCTCTAAAGATGTGACCAAGGCGAAGGCAGAGATCATCTGGACTGGACGGCTTAAGTAGGCAGGACTGACGAGCAGGATATCATCAACATGTGAGTCACTGTGGAGAGATAGGAGCTGGCAATTAGCTGACAGCTGAGTGGCCAGCTTTGAGAAGGAAGGGCTGAGCTCAGCCCTGACAGGTGGTCAGCCAGGGATTGGTAAAAGGGATTGTTTTTTTACCCCCTGGCCACCCATCTGTAAGAGTCATTATTATATTGATTTCTTGCAGCCACTTTGCAGCCACCTTCTGTCTGATGGCTGCTTAGTAGTTTTTAGGACATATTTCCTCATTGCGACAACATTGGTCTATACCTGCATAATACATAGTACACTGTGGTAGTTCTGGAGACTTGTATGGCTTGGAAACAATATAATTAGGATGAAACTCCATTTTAAAAGGGCAAAAAATTAAGTGTTTCCATTGGTCATAGAAAAACATCAAATTGTAGCTGTTAATCTGTTCTTCAGAAATTAAATCTATAATTTAACTGGATAAGGTGATGTAATGGGATGAAATAATTGAGCCATAGGGATCAGCCTAGGCATAATTTATACATGTCAAAATATACAAATGTCCCCCTGCATCAAGGCTGAATTTTATTGTGCAGGAAGGATGTGGATCAGTATATAATCCTTGGGTTTAATCATTAGTGAACTGTAGCTAGATGCAATCAGCTTGTGACAATTAAAAGTTATATCTTGATCCATCCCTATAGCTTGTCACTTTCATCTTTTCACTTCACATAAACTAACTCTCTCAGAAACCCTTTAGGAGTACCAACAGGCATTAGAAAGCTGTCACATGTTGGCAATCATTTCATTCATTCTGAACTTTCAACAAGCTTAGAGTCCTGTGCTTCACCACCCTCTGGATCATTTAATTGGAGACAACAGGTGACGCCTTGAATACCCTTTTCCTGTTTCTTTGTTTGCTTGACTTCTTTTTTAATTATTCTTCTCAAATTATTATCACACAGATGGAAAAGTGAGACATATCCCGCCTTGTTTTCCCATGGTTATATAAGCACATAACAAAGCAAACTGTTTTTATTTTTAAGACATAGCATGAATACATCTGTTTAAATGTGTTGTTTATTATAAGCAAAAAACATTTATAGCTTCATGTTGATGTAGCATAATTCTATTTTTTTTTTCATTTTGAACAACAGAAGAAGAAAATTAAGGCACAAAACTACAAAATAAACACAGCGCATGTTATATGATAATATGCATGCATATGTCATCTCTAACAACTCCAGGAGTTTTTGATTGTAAATGTTAAAGGTTTTTTTCATGTTTTTCTCCTGCCAAGCTCCCATAAATACCTACCTGACCCCATTCTCAATCCAACGCTGTACCCAAGAGCAACATCTTCTCATTGGCCCAGAGACAGCAGTGGGAGCCATTGACTCTTGTTCCTGTCAATCACAGCCTGTGAGGAGAGAGCAGGGGAGTGAGGTCAAGCCTCACTGTCTGTGTCTATAGAAATAGGCAGCGTGGAACAGCAGCAAGCCTGCAGGTGTGCCACAATGAGAGGAGCCAGGAGCACTGGTGGAGGGACCTGAGAATAGGAGAATCAGGGCTGCTCTGTGCTTCTACTATGAACCTGTTTGGTATTTAAAAGAAAAATATCCTCCCCAGATGTTCTAGTGAAAATCACTATTCAAGATTACATATATTAGCAGAATAACAGCTAAAATTTAATGTGTTGCTATGGATCTAAGTTCTGACATATGTAGATTCCTGTTCCCACAGCATACTTCCCATAAAAAAAAAAAAGTTTTGAACATATCTATGGTTTAAACTTTAATCATATATTCATTTACACATTGTATAGCCTGCTCCTTTTAATCTAAATGATTTTGAAGGTTGTAAGATTGACTTACTTTTCAGATTAACTTCCTTGGATTTTGTGACACATATTTACTATGCGCTATGGGTATGCACTGCTGTTTTACAGAAGTCACAGGATCTGCCTTCTGAACTACAGAAGTGCTGAGAGAGGGATTTTCAGGAGGCAGAGATACTACAGGAATCACTGCTATTGGCCGGCAAGGTATCATGGGATATGTAGTCCTTAGAAATGGAAAGTGAACTGCAGAGGATTGAGGGCATTCAGCAAGGGCAACAAGAAGGATAAAAATTTTCGTACGTAGCCCCCAAAAGTTATCCATTAAACATTAACAACTGGTCATTATTTTAACTGAAACTGCCATTATCTATCTATCTATCTATCTATCTATCTATCTATCTATCTATCTATCTATCTATCTATCTATCTATCTATCTCTCTATCTATCTGGTCCAAAAGTATGGATTACTGTAGGTAATAAAAATGTATTCATATCTGTATAAAAATAATACATGTTAGGAGGACTACTTAGGAGTATATTTGTTAAGCAGCAAATGATAGAAGATATTTTACCATCAAATCTTCATCACATCATATGCAGTTTATATTCATCTGTATTATTGGAAAATATGGAAAAAAAATAGGTGGCAATTGTAACACTTTTTGGCTTCAAATGTTGTTACTGATATCTGCATTTCCCAGGAGAAAGAAAAAAAAGGAAATCTAGGGGACATAATTATAAAACAGTTAATCTGACATTCAGAAAATGTTCTTTGCAGCTTAATCTTCAAGACACATGTATTATAAGTGACAGTTGTTAATTGGACACCAGTGAATATTTGTTGAAAGTTACAATCATTGTTTTAAAAATATGACCCTAGATACTGGTTGAACCATGACCAGTATATATCAATAATGGGTGAGAAAACAGGCAAATTCAGATGGTGAATGTGTTTCATAAATGCAGAAATTTCTTTGATAAGTGTTCAGTGTGAAAAAGCACAGTCTTCAATTGATCCTTTAAAGCTATAGAAATATGCTACTAAATTTCAACTTTTTTCAGAATATTCTCATCAACAGACTTCTAAAAGCATCAATGTCAATTATCATAATCTCTTTCAATATTATACAGTCTGCCAAAAATGGTGCTTACATTAAAAATGTAACAATATCAAAGTGTTACAAAATTTTATGGCAACTAAATCAAAAGCTAAAAATAAATAAATATATATATATATATATATATATATATATATATATATATATATATATATATATATATATATATATATATATATATATATATATATATATATATATATATATTTATATATATATATATATATATATATATATATATATATATATATATATATATATATATATATATTTATTTATATGGTAGTTGTAGAATTTCTTACTTGTTTGACAAGAGCATATAGTCTGGATCTCCCTTTAATATTTGTCTCTTGTTAGTATTCAAAACATGTCCAGAATTAATAACTTTGTATTTATTACACTCAAATTAAGTGATTGAAAAAGAATGGGTAATTAAAATATCTGATTAAATACTGGAGAAAGACCTAAAGTGGTTTAGCTGAAAAATGAAAATGACCATAAAATTCCAACATATGGTAGTTAATTATTAATATTGATTTTAATGGTTTATACATTTTGTGAGTGTACCCCTGGGCATTTCTGTTGTGCTGATTAAATCAGCCAAAAGTCTGGTAACAAGGTTCAATATTATTCAACCGTTTCCAAGAGCAAAAGGGAGAGACAGAGAGAGCAAATTGGTAAAGATATATATGGTAAATATTTTCTGTAAATATGGTAGTTGAGCAGATGCTTTTTGGAGAATGTTGCCTGACAATTGCAGGAAAAAAAAAAAAAAATATATATATATATATATATATATATATATGTGTGTGTGTGTGTAACAATCTGGGTGACTTTTTACAGTCTAAATTAACCTGGTAATATTGATGTCACATGAAAGATGATGAGATGTGAAAACAGCACTGGAACCCAATAGGATTGTTTTACTAAATGAATATAGGCTGTTAACCTAGTGAATGGTCACTAAGCATATTATATAAGACAAAGCTGTGTTCCCTTTGCTATCCAATTAGGTGGAAGAAAAACAGACAGGATGCTTTCTTGCACATGACTAGGTAACTGAAGTAAGAACCACTTTACCCTATTTTATGTGCTTAGTGAACTTTCACACTGGAATGTGAACATTCACCTTGGTAACTGAATAGTCTCAACTCTTTATTAAATCATCCCTATTATTTCTCAGACCTTTTTTGGAGTTGCTTTCTTTCATGAGAATAGCAAAAGGAAAAATTGGAAATATAAATATTTACAACATTATACCATCTCCAATCACAGAAAAAAAGTTGAGGCTTGCTTGCCTGCTGCTTTGCAGCAAAGCAAGTGGCCTTGTGCTCTCAGAGTCCCTAACCCCAGTACATATTAATTGTGCTGTTCCAATAAATGGAAGTTCTAATTTTCTTGTTAGAAATATAGGCTTCAGAAAGGCAAGCCACTGTATCTGAGATTTTCTTTTTCAGGATTTTCTTCTAGTTTTTTCACTTAGTGATCCTACCAGTAACACACTTCCTTTCCCAGAGTGACAATGCTCACTTACTGCTATGTATCATTGGAAGAGTAGCATTGTCGCCCTAGGAAGTAAGATGTGTAAAGACAACAGAACACACCCCCTCTCTTCTTCTCCATCACACTAAGGGATAAATTATAAAGTCCTAACACACTTCCTGATAACATTGTCATAAGACTGCAGCATCCACAATCCACAGGAAAGCACTGGATGTCTTGTATGACTAACAGGTATTTTTGCATTTATGGGAACAATAAACAAAATGCCTACACGTGTGTATTTAGCAGACCAAATTGAGCAAACCAGAGAAGTTCATTTTTAGGGTTTACATATTCCTTAAAGAGGTGTTCCAGCCAGGGGAAAAAAATAAATTAAAAAGTCAGCAGCTACAAATACTGTAGCTGCTGACATATAACATATGGACACTTATCTGTCCAGAGAGCTTGTGATGTTGGCACCCCAGACGATCTTCGGCTCTTTCGGTTTCACAGATGGTTCCCTATTGTGCATGCTTAAAGCACGCTGTGCTTTCTAATTGGCCCATCAGCGGAGGAAGGAGGAGGCTGGCCAAACTTCCGAGGGACAGCGTCGCAGCGCCATGTCCAGAAGTGGGGAAGGGGGACCTGTCAAAAACAGCTCCCCATTTCCCCTGAAAGATGCCAAATTTGGCACCGGGGGAGCAAAAAAGTGGAAGTTCCACTTTTAGGTGAAACTCCGCTTTAAGAAGTTTTCCTAAGTGTTCCTGCAGTGGCATTCTAAAATATGCCATATGTAGTAGACATGTGCACACTGAAATATTTTGTTTTGGAATTTTGTTTTTGTCCGGAAAATGTATTTAGTTACTTCCGAAATTAGTTTTTAATTATTTTGTTTCGTTAAAAAATGCATTCGTCCAAAAATCCGAAATAATTAAGGTCAAATCTGTCATTGAAGGCTTATGGTGTCTGTCGAATGTTCTAAGAAGATTTGACGGAACAGCTAAACTGTACGACGCCGCAATCGTACATTTCCGGTCGAATGTTCTGCCTACAAGCTATAGCAGAGTTCTAATGTTGTATGACAGTAGTAATAATTATATTTATTAATTATTATTACTAAGGATGAGCCGAACACCCCCCCGTTCGGCTCGCACCAGAACCCGCGAACGGACCTAAAGTCCGTGCGAGCTTTAGAACCCTATTAGTTATAATGGATGCGAACGTTCGAAATTAAAAGTGCTAATTTTAAAGGCTAATATGCATGTTAATGTCATAAAAAGTGTTTGGGGACCTGGGTCCTGCCCCAGGGGACATGTATCAATGCAAATTTTTTTTTTAAAAACGGACGTTTTTTCAGGAGCAGTGATTTTAATAATGCTTAAATTGAAACAATAAAAGTGTAATATTCCTTTAAATTTCGTACCTGGGGGGTGTCTATAGTATGCATGTAAAGGGGCGCATGTTTCCCGTGTTTGGAACTGTCTCTGCGCAAAGTGTCATTTTTGAAAGTAAAAAAGCTATTTAAAATCACTCGCGGCTAATGTTAATTGACGGCTCCCGTAGTACAGAGAACAGTCATTCATTGAAACTCATTCATAAAAAAAAAGTCATTGATAAAAAATAAAAAAAATGAAAAAAAAAAGCGTAGGGGTCCCCCCAAATTCAATAACCAGGCCCTTCAGGTCTGGGGTGGGTATTAAGGGGAACCCCAGCCAAAAAAAAAATAAAAAAATGGCGTAGGGTCCCCCTCAAAATCCATACCAGACCCTTGAGGTCTAGTATGGATTTTAAGGGGAACCCTAGCCAAAAAAAATGGCGTGGGGTCCCCCTCAAAATCCATACCAGACCCTTATCCGAGCACGCAACCTGGCAGGCCGCAGGAAAAGAGGGGGGATGAGAGCGGCCCCCCTCCCGCCTGAACCGTACCAGGCCACATGCCCTCAACATTGGGAGGATGCTTTGGGGGTCTAAGACCCCCAAAGCACCTTGTCCCCATGTTGATGAGGACAAGGGCCTCTTCCCCACAACCCTGGCCATTGGTTGTGGGGGTCTGCGGGCGGGGGGCTTATCGGAATCTGGAAGCCCCCTTTAACAAGGGGACCCCCAGATCCCGGCCCCCCCCTGTGTGAAATGGTAAGGGGGTACCCTACCATTTCACCAAAAAAGTGGCAAAAATGGTAAAAATGACAGGAGACGGTCTTTGACAATTCCTTTATTAAAATCTTCTTTCTTCTTTCTTCATCCTTCGGTTTCTTCATCTTCCGTCATCTTCTTCCATCTTCTTCTTCCTCCGATCCGCTTCTTCTTGCGCTGGTCTTCTCGTCCTTCTCGTCCGGCATCTTCTTCCGTCGGCGTCGGTGTCGGTTTCTTCTTGGGCCGCTCCGCGCAATGGGAGGCTCCCGCTATGTGAGGCTCCGCTCCGTCTGACAGGTCTTTTAAAACGGAGGGCACCTGGTGACCCCGCCCCCCTCTGACGTCATGGGGAAAGCCATCATGGAATTCCCCATGACGTCCCCGTGCGTCAGAGGGGGCGGGGTCACCAGGTGCCCTCCATTATAAAAGACCTGTCAGACGGAGCGGAGCCTCACACAGCGGGAGCCTCCCATTGCGCGGAGCGGCCCAAGAAGAGACAGAGACACCGACGCCGACGCCGACGGAAGAAGATGCCGGACGAGAAGACCAGCGCAAGAAGAAGCGGATCGGAGGAAGAAGAAAATGGAAGAAGAAGATGGAAGAAGATGACAGAAGGAGAAGATGAAGAAACCGAAGGATGAAGAAAGAAGAAAGAAGATTTTAATAAAGGAATTGTCAAAGACTGTCTCCTGTAATTTTTACAATTTTTGCCACTTTTTTGGTGAAATGGTAGGGGTACTTTTGTACCCCCTTACTATTTCACACAGGGGGGGGGGGCGGGATCTGGGGGTCCCCTTGTTAAAGGGGGCTTCCAGATTCCGATAAGCCCCCCGCCCGCAGACCCCCACAACCACCGGGCACGGTTGTGGGGAAGAGGCCCTTGTCCTCATCAACATGGGGACAAGGTGCTTTGGGGGTCTTAGACCCCCAAAGCATCCTCCCAATGTTGAGGGCATGTGGCCTGGTACAGTTCAGGCGGGAGGGGGGGGGCCGCTCTCGTCCCCCCTCTTTTCCTGCGGCCTGCCAGGTTGCGTGCTCGGATAAGGGTCTGGTATGGATTTTGAGGGGGACCCCACGCCATTTTTTTTGGCTAGGGTTCCCCTTAAAATCCATACCAGTCAACCAACATTAGAATTCTTCTATCACTTAGCCGCGAGTGATTTTAAATAGCTTTTTTCCTGCAAAAATGACACTTTTTTGCAGGGAAAGTTCTAAGCACAGGAAACCTGCCCCCCTTCACAGGCCACCTATAGACACCCCCCAGATGTGATACTGCAATGCTGTTCTACAGCACGCACACACATATCCCCAGAAATAGAGCACATATTGTCAGCAGCACACTGACACGCTGACACTGACTGAAGCAGAATATGCGAGGCCGCCGGCGCGGCGGCCTCTTATACCGTGGGGCGTGTACTAAAGCCCCTGAGCTATAATTGGCTACAGGCATCCTGCCTTGAATTATGGCTCTCCTCGCTGCCGGCGCTGTGATTGGCCAAGCATGCACAGTGCATGCTTGGCCAATTCTCTCTAACATGTAGAATAATCTTGGCTAATAGAGCTAAGGTTAGTCAAATCTTTTCTCTCTATGTAGAATAATCTTGGACTATAGAGCTAAGGTTAGGCACATTCGACCACAGGTTCGATGGACACAGATCGCTATTGTCATCATCATGTTGAATCTCCTATCTATATCAAACTGTTGTCACAATGAAAACGAAAAAAAAAAAGGATTTGTTTGTCGGATCTTTCGTTTTTCAGATTCTGCACGTTCGTTATCATTTGTTAAAACGATAACGAAAATACCCGAAATTCTGACGAAAATGCATTTGGACGAAAACGAATGCACATGTCTAATATGTAGGCCATACATATTTTGGTGGTCTGTTCCACACATAATTATATTATATCTGTATCTTGTGTAAGGCTTAATATTGCCTAGTACTTGGGGAGGTACATCCAGCACTGAATCCACTAAAGCCTTCTGTGTGATGTGTGTTTCCTAGTCTTAGTAAAGGGCCTTAAAATCAGGTGATCCAGTAAAGTTTAAATTTCTCTTGATTACATGATCACAGACACATTACGCTGTGTCTGTCAATAGGTAATCTAGAAGACATACAGTATACATGTACTGCACTGTGTTATGTACATCTCACCGGTGTCTGTTTTATACAAGAACAAGATTGGTGCCTGCTCCCTCTGTCAGTGTACAGCCTCACTTGTGTGCTGGCTCTGTCTGTACCCTCTCTCTGTTTTCTTGCTTCTACTTTCTCCAGACAGCTTCACACTCAGGCAGAGAGCCCCCCCTCCAGCATCACCCTCTTCTTTCGATAGGCAGCTGCAGCCATGAAGGTAAATAAACAGTGCTGTTCATTATTTTTTATCACAAGCAGGGGAAATTTCTTCTACACAAGGAACCTCATGCTGCCATGTCCTCCTTCCCTGCTGTGCTAACTGACAGTGATCATTTCCAGTGGTACAGCAGGGCATGCTGGTGGAGCCAAATATATCACTCACACCAAATTAATATGTGTATCCTTGCAAGCAGTGTGATCAGAAAGTGGCCATGGGGGAGTTGGGAAATCTGTCAGCAACCACAACAAGAAATATAATGGGAGCAAGTGCTCTATGCACTAGATCCCCTGGTGAGTTACATTTTTTTTTATTTATAGTGATACTTCTTCCTTATTAGTTAAAAAAAGTACAGGTTTTAGGTTTACACTGTTTTAGTTTGCAAATGTATTTATGCAGACCCTTAAAGGTAAAGTTTAAATTTAAGTGCCACCAGGCCAAATAATGGCTGTGCCAAACATTAAGCCTAAAGACCTGCTGATTTTAGTAAGTTATCTACACAAGACAGATTAGTGAGAAAGAAACCGACTGCTTTGGTGTTTACAACCTCTGCCTGTGACTTTTGGCATGAAAGACATTTTTAATAAAGAGGATGGATGGGCAGCCTATGGCTGTAAGATTATGCCCTGAATTTTGTAGCTGCCTGGCATTTCTCCTGGCCTTAAGAATTCTACCCTTAAATCATGTGCCCTTGGAAAGGTTAAGGAGGAAAATGTCATCATAGCAGGTCTCAAAAAAATTGCTGCTATACACTTTTGAAGAAACACAGAAGGAAAAGGGGCAGCGATCTTCCTCTAGATTATATGTGAAGGGTTGCAGTGCATGGGCTTATTAAAAAGACGTTGGCTCTTGCTTGACTTTATCACTTTAGTTATTAGGCTGCATATGGCTGGCCTTATTCCAGGGTAAAAACGTGACACCTATTAATGGTAGTTTTACTGATTTATCAATTCATATCCCCACTTGGTTGGGTCATTTATAAATTTGGCTCTGATGAAGAGAGTTCTCGCTCAGAATGCGTGCCATTACAAACGCTGCCTGGTCTTCCCACATCATCAGGTGATTGCAGAAGACCTGGAGACAATCCCAATAGTTTTTCATGACATGCACAAATTTGTGAGTATAATACCTGTTGTTCTTTGTATCCTTCAGTACATGTTATTATAGTAATGTGCTAGGTCAGTGTGCCCTCTTTAATTGACATGGCAATGGCCTCAAATCACAGAAGAGAAAACGAAGTACTTTCTGGACATATCCCTACTTACCTGCTCTCTAGATACTACTGTAGGTACACATATATTAAACATTAATTCATTTGTTATTTATTGTAAAAAAAAAAAAAAAAAAATCCAGTGCAGAAGAATACTAAGTGTGTAAATTACACTGAACTGTACAAAAAAACTGAACTAAAGTATTTTTATAAAAAAAGCATGTTATATGTTGCATAGATGTTGTCTGCAATGCAAACACAATCAAACCACCAAACTGAAAGCAATCAGCTTAGTTACAAAATGTCATTTCTTAACAAAACAAAATTATGATATTCCTTCTTTTGCATGTAATAGCCATCTCAAATGTTATCCTAAATACCATTATGAATATTTTAGCAGCTGCTAGAACTTTTGCTGAGTTTAGCACATTGCCCACATTGTCCGTTTGAAAAGTTTGCTACAGTTAATTTAAGCCATATTCTGAAATATGAAATGCCCTACTACTAGCCAGGAAATGTAATTGTAGGCATGAGTCATCCTGCAAATGTTACCACAGCTGTTTAAACAGCCCAGGACAATCACACATTTAATGATCATTTACTTACAAGAAGCAATTACTATCATCTTTATGGATTACTCAAAATTCACAAAAAAGTATTTTACACCATTAACAGTTTTTTTGTTGATAAATCTGGTACATTGATTATACATTCTTGTGATTGGCTGAATAAGTAAATTCTCTGTGACTTTTGGTTTACACTGGTAGGATACTTGGTGTAATACAGTGCCAATATCCCTGAATTACAAAGAAAATTAAAGGTGTTTATTTAACAGAATGAATAAGAGTTCATGTCAGGCATTAAACTTGTAAATACAAAAAAAAATCCAGCTGTTAATAATAAAGCAATCTGCATCTTCTTAAGGAATATATTTGATCACTACTGCATTATAAAGAATATTTTTTTGACTAGTTAAATTATAACACTGTTAGAAAAACATGTTTATTTGTCTTCCTGATATTGCTGTGACCAACTTTGCAACAGACTAATCACACACCCCATTATCACTGATGTTATCACTGTATATACTTTAAATGCTCTGAGCCCAAAGTGCATGCTAAGAATATATCAGCCCTGCAGTTTCTCTTATTCAATAACCACAAAGACACTTGGAGAAAGTGTGCTGCTATATTAAGAAATAAAAGCTATAGAACGTACGCAACTAACCATATGTAGCTATGCGCACCACTATAGCAGTTATTCGTGAAGGAAAAATGAGCACCAGTTCAGCATAGACGTTTCAGTGAAGATGCTTTAGAAGAAAGCTTCAGCCCAGGCATGTGAGTTTTAGAAGTGCTAGTATGGGAATGATGCTCTAATCTTTCTCATAATAGTTTTAACAAAAACAGAATTGACCTTAGAGTGACAGATTTATTAGATTTAGGGTTTAATTATCATTAAAGAGGATTTGATTAATCTCTGTGTATCATCTGAGGCTATTCTCTTTACTGGGTATATGTGAGGATTTACACCCACTTTAATAGTTAGATGTAGGGGTAGGGATCAAGTAAGGTTTAGGTGAAAGGATACGTAAAAAAAATAAGTTGAAGTTAAAGGCTTTATAAAGTTACCTACCTGCACTTTTAAATCTTCACATTCTTGTGTCAGCAGTTTCTGTTTGTGTTCAAACATGAGGCATTCAGCATGGCACTACACAGGTTAATGTATGACTCCTGTCTGTAGTTTAAGAGCTAAAAGTTCCTGTGAAGAAACTATATATTCAACAATCCCTCGGTCTCTCAGTCTACTGTTCTGCAGCTAAACAGTAATTAGATCAGACACATGCACAAGCAGGCAGAGCAATTATAAGAAAATGTAAAGAAATGTATTTTATTGCAATAGCACTCCACATTTGTAATGCAGCACAACTGAAAAGGTAAAAAAAATATTGTACTCTGTGTGATCAAAACAAGATATTGCCTGTGTTTTTAGCAAAAAAACAATAAGCTAGATCAGGGGTGCCCAACCTTTTGAAGAGAGAGGGCCACTTAAGCGACGTAGTAACCAGTCGCGGGCCACAATGAGCGGAGTGGGCGGATGACAGGTCTGTTTCCACTCTGCATATGCAGAATGAACACAGACACAGCCCACTCTACTCTATGGGACCTATGATCCGATCAGATGGAAGGAGATGAATCCACTTCTGTTTTTTTAACAGATCGGATCAGAGGTAGGCAGGTGTAAATGGACAAGTCTGTTTTTATCTGCTGCTTCATAGAGGCGAATAGAGGGTCTGATTAGGTTGGACCGATCGTGTAAAAGGGGCCTAAGGCAGCTTTTAGACTGCTGATTCGTGGTCTACCCATGCCGCCGGTGCAGCACAGTTCACCTGTGGTTTTCCTGTGAGTTAGCTGCACTTTGCCACACAATTCTATTTTATCCTGCAGGTTTGGTGCACTTTCTGAAAGCTCCCCAACCCACAGGTAAAACCAGAAGTCTATGGCTCAGTGCAGGTAACCCGCAGGTGCACCTGCGAATCAGTTTGAAAGCAGCCCAGTAACCACTGCAGAACAGATATGCCCTTACATACACTGTGATTTTAGTGAGGTCCATTCAGTTATTGCCAGCTGCTGCTGTCCCAGGCAGAGCGCATTTGGTATCACTCCACCTATGACAGGAGTCGGCGCTATACAGGAAGCGTTGGCTTATGCAGCTCTGCTCTGCAGGCACTTGCTTTCTCTACCGGCAGCTTTGTTCACAACACTGATGCTCTGGGATGGTGGGTCGGCAATCTGCAATCTGGGCTGCCATCCCAGGGCAAGAGGTCGCGGGCCACATCAAAGGGCTCTGCGGGCCACAGGTTGGGCATCCCTGAGCTAGATGAATGAGTATGCAGACATAAGGGAATCAATAAGCTATGACACTACAAAATGTAGTCACAACATATGAGCCCATCAATGCAAGATAAGGCAAACAACACAGGCATTATAGCTATACTAATACCTAGTTAAAACAACAAAACATTTAAAAGTGTATAATGCCTTCAAGGCTAAGTAAACTAGTGTCTAATAAAGCTGCAGTAGTACTTAAAATATTTATAAATCTGAAACTTTATGGTTACAATCAGTTATTGTTCTATTTACCATTGGGGATTTTTCCTTTCACTTCATGCAATAAATAAATAACACAAATTAATAGTGTTGGATTATTTTGTGGCAAAAATTGTAAAATGTTCAATCTTCAATAATTTCCTGTCCTGGGAACCGGCACAAATAGAGAGGGTGAATCTTCTTACTGGCAAGGGGGTGAATCGTCCCTGCAGGGCACAGATGATAGCATAACCTGACTGGAGTTTTAACCCTTTCCCTTCTATTGAAAGCTAAGAAATTGTATAAGATATTCTTTAAGGCACCTTAATGTGCACCTAAGTTATGTTTAAGTGCATGTTGAGTCAATATTATTGTATGTTATTGTATCATTCCTTAA
This sequence comes from Lithobates sylvaticus, assembly GCA_028564925.1. NCBI lineage: Eukaryota > Metazoa > Chordata > Amphibia > Anura > Ranidae > Lithobates > Lithobates sylvaticus. The sequence continues at coordinate 257,413,335 of CM053030.1, forward strand.
GTGCTCTTTGGCATGCTTAAAGTGTCATTGTATTTTGGGAGCCTTATTAGATTGGGTGTCACAAATATATAAGCACTAAAATACTACAGCTAATAGAAATCCATGAATCAACTGATGATTAGTGCCAAACACTAATGTAACAAAAGTTTAGTGCTGGTACTCCAAAAAAAGACAAAAATACTAGTCAGAAGCTAGAAAATAGTGCACTGTCCTGCTTCTTTCAGGTTTTTCAACCTTTAGAACCATTATAATTCCCTTTACTGCTCCACTGACAACAAGAGCTTGGGAAAAAGAAGCTTACGTGCTTCTAAGGATACATGAGGCCTGATTTTGACTATAATTATTAAAGTGTATGCATAGTCAAACCTTTCTTTTTTTATAGTTTTGGATAAGGCAGGGAAGGGTTAGACTCTCCATCAAGGTTTTTGTTGTTGTCTTAATTTCTACACCCCTCCATTGATGACCATTATCACTCAAACATAAATAAGTAAAATTCCAAAATTTTACAGCTGTCACCAAAGCAACTGCCTCCATGGCTGAGTACTAAGATTACATGGCTTAGTAATTTGCTGTTACTAAAGCGTAACCCATGCTGTTCGTATGTAATGAGAATTAGTGCTGTTGTTACTGAAATAACCTCTACTGGTCATTAGATACATCCCCTCACCTATTGCAGAGAAAACACAAGATACTCTGCCTTGTAAAGAATACTTTAGCCTTTTAGGAGTGGGAAACATCATAGAAAAGTGTGAGTATCTAGGGACTAGTATCTGATAGAAACCAAAGTGCCTAACACTTCCTTTGGTATTCTACCTATTTGTTTTCACTATTACAAAATAAACGTTTCCAGCCTAACACTATCTATACTTAAAAATCTGGCTAAATAATAAAATACATAGTGTGTGGTCCAGGAGGCTGCAATGTCAGGGGTTTGGGTAATCAGAAAGGTTGGTGTTGGGTGACAGGTAGATTTAATGTCAGAGTGCTGTGTGTCCTGGGTTCTTCATATTCCCAAATACAAAAGCTGTCTGCTTGCATACCTGCAGGGATGCTTCTCTGACTGATCGCCACTCAGGCTCCTTGTCTCCATTCCCCTAAGGTAAGTGCAGATGGATTTACTGTAGTATCGGAAGAGGGGTCATTAAAAATGCATTATTTTAAAAATCTAATATATATTTGCCGTATGGTTAAGTTTACCTTAATGGAGTAAACTTTCAAACAGCAGTTTTCCTCACCTGTTTCTCCCTCCCTCTGTCCTGATCTAACCTCCCTTCTTCACTGTGACCAATCATTTTGTGACAATGCTGATGATCTCCTCAAACCACCAGCAATCCCTGCACATAAAAACAATCAGCTCATGGCACAGATAATCTACAGCATCTCATATTATTTGTTTCAGGTCTCTTCAGAAGACTATATGACATGTAGGTGCCACAGATAAATTATTAGTGATGGTAGACTTCCTGTGCTAGGAGATGAGTAGCACCTTCAAAGATCTTTGAAGGTTAGAGAATATCAGCAACACTGTTACTGAATGCCAGGTCCACTCTAAAGGTAGTGTAGAGTCTTTGGGGTAAGCCAAATTGTGCCAATGCCTGGTGCATGTGCAGTAGTGGCAGGAAGGTAGTTACATTGTGTTGCTACTAATCAAGCACAATAGCATCGACATTTAATTTCAATGTTTTTTATTGAAAATTTTCAATGAGAACAGAAAATGAAAAGGAAAAAAACAAATATGGGTACATGCATTATACGTAAACAATACACTGTGCAATGGTTTATTGTAAGCATATAATCTCTCATTAGTTTTGCAGGACTGTAGATATATTAATAAAACATCATTGCCTATTGAGAGTGAAATCTTTGACTTCTACCAGTAATTAGTATGGGGTGTAGTATTTAGATAAACTAATCGTGCATTTGAGCTTCCTGCTTGAGGTGCCCCGCCTGGGAACACACTACGTCCCAAGGTGGAAGCAGCCGGACCACTCCACAAAAAACCATAGCAGATAATATGTTGCGATATGTCTATAACTTACTGGTCAATATACTGTTACCGTGATGGTTCACGGTGGGAATGAACTGTCGAAGGAATACCTATATTTAAACAACAATAACAAGAAATTACAAGAAAATAGGTTGTGACGGTGGAGCTGGAGATGGCCATAGGATCCAGTTTATGCATCGATAAAAGTTAACATGGAGGTCTTTTGGTACAGAAATAGGAAAACTTACCTGACTTGTGGTTTCCAGCATGGTTATTGTGATTGATAGTTAACATCAACATTTAAATGTACACCAGCACCATCCACAACACCCATACTTAGCAGGAAGCCAATACAGGGTGATCCCTGCAACAGGGGACTCTATGTTGCAATGGAACATAACCTTCCTATTTCTGAACCCATCAGCTCACACCATCTCAGTATCCCCAGCGTCTTCTGTGGATTACACAGGCACTATAATCTCCATCCTGGCAGCACACACTGCTGATCCCTCTTGTCTAACTTCTGTGAGGCACTACTCAACTTTAGTCCTGCAACCATCCCCAATCACCACCACTGCTTTTGCAACTCACTATCCCTCCATCATCATGGTGCCAGCACTCTTTTTTTGACCACTAAGCCTAAAACCTCCCCATCCTTGCTCCTTCATGCAACACCCAAACATTCTCACCAGCACAGTTGACCCCCACCTTCCTTCCTCCACAGCATCTTTGCATAGGAACCCCCAATTTTACCATTACACCTAACCCCCATCCTTTCTATAATCCCAACTCTCCCACATGCCTCCACTTTAGTTTCCACTGTACCAATGCCCAATTCTGTGCTCATTGTCACTGCATCAATGCATGTCTTGGCACTCGCCACCACTGTAGTAATGTGCACTGTTGTGATCTTCAGGCATATTGAATGAATGGTCAAAATATTGCTAGTTCCTTCATTCAAGATCAAATAAAAGAGGTGAAACTGACTGGGGATAATAATATGTTTCCCAATCGAGAGTCCCAGTTTAATTCACAGGGCCCAACCGAGAGGAGGCATTTCCAGAGAGGAGCATTAAAGAGAAAAGACTCATTCTAAATAATGAACAGAGGATCAGCCTTCAGTGCGTTAGGTGCACGATAAGTTAAAGAAAAAGTACAGCCAAAGCTCATTTGGCTGTACTTCAGTGGATCACCGGAGTGCAGTTCCTTCTGCACTCCTGTGACCCATTTTCAGCAGACAGCAGGCTGAAGCCCACTGTCAGCTGATGTCACAAAGCCGGTCCGGGCTGGAGTAAGATCGCAACAATGAAGTCGGGATCTGCCCACATGCCTGGACTAGCACCTGGCTTAGCCTCTAAGTGAGCCGTTGAGAACCTGATCTGGCCACTCCTGCCCCCTCCACAGCCCAGTGCTCCAGTCAGCGAGGGGGGGGGGGGGCAGACAACGGTGACTGCGCATCTCCAGCTCTTTGCTCAGGGAGCCCTGAGAACCAAGCGATCGTGGTGTTTAATTTCTCGGTTCTCAGTCTTAGAGCCGGCTGGGACAGATGCAGAATTGGACTGATGCTGCATCCACCTAGGTAAGTTTGAGGGAAAGACTAGCCTAAGTCCTTCTGTGTGTGGTGGTGAATCCATCATGACCATTGTGAATGCAACATGTTTACCTGTTTTCTGTGAGTTTTTTGATGTATGAAGTTCTAGACCCAGAGTGACACATATATATCCTGCTACACACTGCCCTTTATGTTAGGGACATGTTTTTTAGCAGTTTTTGTTGCACCAGATTCTTCCATCAATGATTCTAATATAACTTACCCACTCGGAAGTACAGTATTTGTAAATGGTAATGGTGGAGTTTTGAGGAGATTAAGTTGTGTTAGCATTTTCCATAACAATGTTACTTTAAACTTTGATAGTCTAGACTGTGTTTTTACGATGCTGGAATCTTGTGTTTTTAAATAATATTGTACTTATAAAGATATATTATACCTAAAACGTTACATCTGAATTGTAAATTGTTGTGGCATGCTCTGAGTCAATATCACATCCAAGATGGTAACTCCCAGCAGCAGTCCACACAAGGGAGGCCTTTACAGGAAAAATACATACCGTATTTGGCGGTGTATAAGGCGACCCGGCGTATAAGACGACCCCCTAATTCTACAGGTTTTTAAGAGGTTTTGCCCGTACTCACCGTTTAAGACGACCCCCCCTTCCGAGGCTTCCGACGCTTCATATTCTTCTTCTTCCTTCTTGCTGGATCCATTTCCTTATTCCTTCTTGCTGGTGCTGGAGCCAATCACGGCGAGCGATGTATTCTATTAATGAATACAAAGCCTGCTTGGATTGGCATCAGCCAGCGCCTCTCTGACTCTCACAGCGAATCCGAGCAGGCTACTATATGTAGCCTGCTCGGATTGGCCGAGGTTGTTACTCCAATCCGAGCAGGCTCTGTATTCATTTGAATACATTGCTCACTGGGATTGGCTCAGCGGTATATATTGTATGCAGCCAAAGCTACATACAGTATTACCGCACATCCAGCAGGCATCCCAGCAGTTGACCCGGTGTATAAGACGACCCCCCGCTTTTTTGCCAGTCTTATACGCCGGAAAATACGGTAGCTGAAATATGTTAAATGCACATATAATCTTGTGGGAATATTTTTGTTAAAATGAATGGTCTGGAGACAGAGTCTGTAGTTAGTTGTAGGTAAATTAAATGTATATATTTTTTTTAAATAAACAACTGCATACAGGGGATGTATTTTATATTTGCTTAAATTTACCATTTTAAGTAATGTATTAATAACAGTTGAAAATGATCAATTAGTGAATAATGTATATAATAGTTTAAGTATAACATTTTAATAAAAAAAAAAAAATATATATATATATATATATATATATATATATATATATATACAGTAATATAAGATACTGTCTAAAAGCATTTTACATTCCTGGGGATAGAAACAATACATGTGTGCAAATAAAGGTCACTTGACATAAGGTGATTCACAGCAGGGAGTACTTGGTGAACACTGGCTATTATAAACTGATTTATACTGTTAGTACCTTTTAGCTTATTTCAATAAACTTTACACAAAAGTGTTTGTATTTGTTCATAAAATTAACATATACAGTAATACAGTATAGTTTATTTAAATCATCTTACTTTTTAGTATTCTATTTTCTATCCATGTTAACCCCTTTCTTGTGCATTGAGTCAGAAAAAAAATGATTAAGGTAGCTACAAAAATATATTTTTATTTATATTGTTAACACAGAAAACATAGTATGTTTCATAATTTCTAGCTATTTAAAATGCAGCCAATGCTAGATTCACAGACTCTCCCTTGTGGTGTCTTCATGTTGTTTCATTGCTATCCCTGCTTTCATGCATGTGACAGCAAAGAAGAGCAGAACTAAAATCTAAAATAAGCTTTAGAGATAATGAAACACACTGTATAAAGGAAGGGTTGTCAAGGGAGCAGTGCTGGAATGCTGGCTGAGCATTTTTTTTTTCTGGACGCTAGTCATTCTATGCTCACAATATTATAAGAGGTGAATATGCAAATAAGTAAAAATAGATATTAAAGTGAAAACTCTGGCTAAATAATAAAATACATAGTGTGGGGGTTATCTCAAATGGGAATTACCTTCTCTGGGAAAAAGGCAGTCCAGATGGCAGGTCTTTCTTAAAAGTCTGACTTGTAGCCAGTTTTATTTAAAAGGCTGCATGGAACACAAACAAAACAAAATCAGAAAAAAACTTGCCATCCTGGCACTAACTAAACATAATAGATTCCTATCTCACGGGTGAAGGGCTTCTCCCACTCACAAACTTTGTGTAAACCTTTTACTTTCTCTCCACATCCATTGCTCTCTTAGGTTTGGCTTCCTGAGTCCCAGGCCAAGCGCAAACTCTTGTTCCAGTCCTTCTTTATTTATACCATCTGCTGCTGTTCACAGGTGAAAAAAATCTGTTTCGGAACCCACACTGCCAAGCTAGCCCAGAAAACCTGGACCGGATTCCACCTTAGTTTCCCACATATGAAAGCATGCACGGTGATACATAGTGTCCCTCAACCACCTCACCTTTCATATTGTCACAATAGTTATAATATGTTAATAGCTACTGTTTTGCCTGCCAAATGTATTTTCTACACTGTATAGCCAGAAGAGTGAAACACTTATTTTCTGATTAGGCAGTTTAGCTTCCTTGCTCTGAAATACAGCTCCTTTTATCACATCTCCACTCTTGTCTTCCCATTGGACAGTAAATCTGCATCACTATGTCTAGCCAATGAGTGTGGAAATTAACTGGAAAGCCAGTGGATCTGACACAAGAAGAACTAATGCTAAACCTAGAAACAGGAGGGGAATCTACTGAGTGGCAGAGGTATAGTATATATCAAAAGGGTGTCTGGCCAACATTAGAAATCTGTTAGGCTTATAAGATGATCTTCCATTGGTGCAATGAAAATTGGGCCACAAGACTCTCTAAATGCAAACAGACACCATATAATGCATCCAAATAATGCAATAAGTGTTTATTGGCATCTTGCAGCATTGGTAAGTGTTTATTCAAAAAACATTCACATTTATTCAAATAGCAGACATATCACTGTATTATCAGTCCACCACAGCTGTTCCTCCTTCTTTATCAACTGAGCCTGCCCACAACAGGAGCATTAGAGAGTGATGAAGAGCACTGGCTGCTGGGGGATTAAGGAAAAGGGTAAATAATCACAATATTAATTACCTCTTTTGATAAAACAAGCAATTCGTTTACCTCTTGGGGCACTGCATATGATTTTTTTTAACTGATTTAAGTTCAGCTTTTTGGGTATAATTAAAAAATTTTTTGGATAATTTATTTTTATTTCTTTTTTTCTGTCTGTGCCCCATTAGGGTGATTCACTCTCTCTCTAATTGTTTTCAACACCATTGTCACCAGGGATGCAAGTGGATTAGTTAAATCCAACATTTTGAGTTGCCATGAGAACAGGACTAGAGGGGGGATTGTCCAATGGGTACAATTGTTCTTGTGACAACTGTCCAAAGGAAACTTAGCTCACATTAAAATAAATCCTTTTACCTCCTGTTGAGTCTACAGGACAGGACATGAAGAATAATCTCCATATTGATACAAAGATAGCAACAAACAACTTACATCAGTTTTAACCCTCCTCTACTCTTTATTTAGATATCAACAAAGAAAATAATGCAGCTCCTCCAGATACAGAATATTACAAACCTAAAGGGTGCACTATCAAAACAGCATTGATAATATTCTATATTTGGAGGTGCTGCATTATTTGCTGCATTATTTTGTTGGTTTGTTTGGGTACTGTATATTTACCTATTGCAAGCTGGCCATTTCTATTCTTTACAGCTGACCCCCTTTTATGTTTTCTTTATTTAGATGTACATAATAATACATGCTATAAATATAAATGTTTAGGATATCCTGTTTAACTCTATACAGAATTGACCTTTAGGGTTTGAAATGCATACACTAGACAGAATCTACACTGCCTAGGACTTCTGTGTTTTAGAAATATCTGTACTACATCAGGCCACTTCCAAATTCAAAATTGCCTTGGAAATGGTTGATGGCAATCTAGTGTTCTGATAATTGGCAAATGCAAAAGGAACATATCTAAAGAATAATGCACCTACTGGTGCCTGCACTTTACAAGTAATATTGATTTATAATTGTTTTGAGGTTATGACAGGTTTACATGAAAAAAATTGTAGCCAAGAAAAATATCTCATTCAGTATATCATCACTCTACCTTTTTTTTGTCTTTAATACATGTTATTACACACAAGCATTTAGTCACAAGTGCTAATTAGGTGCTATCTCTAATTTGTCTTTTGAAATATTCTGTGTAATAGCACTATTTTTAATTATCTACTTATTTTACAAATTTTCTTTGTATCAGCACTGTTAGAATTCAAAAGACCACTGAAATAAGCAATAATAAATGCAAATTCCTCTGGAATTCTGTGCACAATGATCCTTCTTCTAACTATTGGCCATGGCAATAAAGATATTGAACAGTGTTGCGGTCTAAATTTTTCCTTAACCTCCTCCCATTTATCATGCCCCGTTCTTCACAAATCCTACTTCCGTGTTGTAATTTTATTTTGTGCTTTCTATTGGTCTGTTCATTGCCTTAATTACATTCTATCAGTTGGTATCTTAAAAGGGCAAGGCAATCAAAAAGCTTCAGGTATTTATACCACACGAAAAACATAGCTTCAAAATATAATAATCTTTACTAAAATAAACCGTAAATTGAACACCTCGTTGTTTACTGTCAAATTATAAATTATTGAAAATAAACCAAGAGTAGTGTAGTAAAAAAAAGAACTGTCAATGGTATGGAAATTTTTAAAAGTACACTCTAGTCAAAATCAAAAAAAAATATTAACATGTATTATGTGGAAGAGCTACTATCAGATATTTGCCATTTAAAGCTGTGCAGCGAAAAAAACAACAAAAAACATTAATAGAAGGAACATAACTTACAGTCAGTAGATTGTGTCACTTGTGCTTTTGTTAGGTGAAGGCTTCCTCCTCCCATGCCCCCCACCCCATAATCTTTTGTTTGGTGGGGGTTAATAGAACGAAGGGGCTGTCACAGGCTCTCATCAAAAGTGTCTAACTATGTCTGCCCTTTCTGCCCAGATCTGACATTCATAGAGGCAATATTACAGTTTCTATGAATAAAGTAGGATCTATGAATAGAGTGGATGGAATCAATCATCCATCCATCTTCCATTCATGGATCAATTTCCATTTATAGAATTTGTAGTTCAGCTTTTGTCAATGGCAGATCTGGGCAGAAAGGGCAGGCATAAACAGGAACCCTATAACAGCTCCCATCATTTTATTAACCATTGGTGCACCAGAAAATGATGGCAGCATGAGTGAAGGTGGTAAATGGAATTGGATTTCAGAAGAGTCCCCGGCAGAAGTAACACATCCCACTGACCGTAAGATATAAGCTGAGATTTTTGTTTTTTTAGGCTTTAAGTAGCTTTGAGTTAAACCTTTTAGTTTAGTTAATTTGCTTAGCTAATTCACACTATATGCGGTGACAAATGTTTTACCACTTGGTAAAATGTCTCTCACCACAGGGGCACACAAGAAACAATAGTTTCCTATGTGTCCAATTCACACTTCAATGCAACCTAGCAACTATCGCTTCTTCAGGAACTTCAAAGTTTCTAGTCGGTAACTACACCCACTGGTTGATTTTAGTCTCAGGAAGTCATGTGACGGCACTGGATACTGCAAAATAAAGCACCAGCACCTACAGTTGTTACTATTCCGAAACCAGCTTGTGGGAGCCAATAGGATTTGGTCTAACCAGTTGGCTGCTTCTAAGGCCTGCTTCTCTGTGACATCTCTTTACCAAATAGACTATCTTTCTTCCTGATCTGGAGCCCAGATGTGGAGGTCCCATACTTTGGTGTTTACATCATATGCCTTGTCGACTCACTGAGCATATGCCCATTTGAGTCCTCTTACTCCAGTAAGCCTCCTCACTAACCGGTGGTGGTTCTATTGTCTGTGTCTTCAGTGATGTCACGTGGAATTCCACTTCTGGCTACATAATCCGTTTTCACCGTTTATCCAAGGACTGTTATATTTATGGTTTAAAAATCTTTACATTGTGGCACATGGACTTTAGTTTGGGTGTGAATTTCATATCACTTTTCACTTTTTTGTGGTCATTGCACAGTATATATTAGTTTGTACATATATCAATTTTTGAGCACTGCACAAACTGTTATCTTTCACATATCTCTTGATTTACACTTGTCTTAGTGTTGTGCTGGCTGTTATTTGATATACGTTCGCATGTCAGCGCAATATACACCAATTTTACTAGTCAGAAGAACATACTTTAATTAAAATACAAGTTATATATATATATATATATATATATATATATATATATATATATATTAACGTACAAATGTACATATGTATACACATTATACATAAACTCACCAATAATACACTGCTTTGACAAAAAGTTTCAATGCTCACCTACTCCAGGGAAACTGTGACTGCAAAGGGGCCCCCTCTGGGAGGGAGGTAGTGTCCGAGGACTCTAATGCTGAATGGCAGCCAAGAGTCAGCACATATGTCCGGATGTGGGGATGCACAGGGTAACTATGGGTGTGAAGCGTATACAAATAAGTACTGGTAAATGCCTCAGTTGGCTACTAGGTAAACTACAATACTGGATCCCATACTCACATATCAGTTGATATATAGCCACTACTGCTGACGCCACCTTAAGCCAGGTTCTTGCCTATCTATAAAAAAAAACATAGAGTTTGTCCTCCCAGGGTCTTTAACCACGTAATGATCAACACTACATTATAACTTTTACTAAAGAGAGAAAGAAAAAAGGATAACTAACAAAAACAGGGTGCCTTGGTTATTCACTGATCTGGGATAGAGAGATTCAGTCACAGTGGTGTGTACACACTCAAATAAGGTGTGCATACAGAGCTCTTAAATCCACTTTCCTAAAAGGCGGGGGAAAAAAGATGCCATGAGGACAAATAAAAAGATATATATATATATATATATATATATATATATATATATATATATATATATATATATATATATATATAAAAGGGCTAGAATTACCACTTTGCTAGAACCAAAGTAATAAAGTACCTGGAGTTGTAGTGGTTCCTAGTTCCGAGTATGGGGCAGCCTATTTGCCATGTACGGGTTGTAAGGGATATCGACTTTCTTCAGAGCACCGGGGGAATGGTGTCCTCACCTCTCTATTTGTGCATCCCAACTAAGCTTAGTCAGACTGGCCTCTGACATCACTCAGCCAGGCCGCTAGTGCACCGCATATGTGCCGGTCGGGCGCATTCGCACTAGAATACCAGAAGTACCAGTCCTAGTGTCTTCCATCTGCGGTGGCCGTGGTGGACCTAGAAGACATGAGTTCAAGAGTGTCTCCATGGTTGCCGCGGTTGGATGCATGCCCCCACTGTTGCCGGTCCATGGGACTGGGCAGAGTAGGCTGCAACCCCAATAGTTTGGGGGGCCACACATCCCAGCATGACAAAAAAATACAAATGTATACCACAAAATGTAACACAATGCAAGAAACTGAAGTTCTTCGCAAAGAAATGTGTTCAATTGCAGCAGTCCAATACAAATCAATGGATCAATGCCATACTGATACATACTTTTTATTAAACATAGACTTAAACACATTTCTTGTTTGGATCTGTTTGGTAATTAACAGAAAGGAGGAACCCCACATGCACAAAAATAAACAAAAACAATAAGAAACCAAAGTTTCCTTCTGCAAGGTCACTAGACCTTTATTTCAACAGTTCATTTGTTATCTTATAATAAAATAGGGAGCATGGTATTTATTAAAGCAGTGCACTAAACAAAAGTCTTAAATGTCCCTAAAAAGTAAGGAAACAAGTATTTAATTAGGCAAATTTATCATAGAGTTATTGTCAAGTTAACAAACACATACTGACATTGGTAAATTCCATCTGGGCTTTTATGCTTTAATTGCCTCTGGTCAAGAAAGAGTTAAAGGTTTGTGTAGGGTGGCAACTAAGCAAATGTATCATGGTTTTAGATGCATTTAGAATGCATTTTGGATAGTGCTGACATCTTCTAGTGCACGTTCATACCACAAAAATGTCCTCAAGATCCGTTCCAGATGTGTCTCTGTATGCATGTTTTTGATGCATTCTTAATGCATTTTTGTTATGTTTTTTAATGCATCTTTTATGAGTTTCTGGATGCATTTCAGATTCTCTTTTTACTTCTTTTTCCTGTTTTTTTTTTCATTGTACTGGGGTTTTGATGCATTGTTGATGCTTTTTACTGCGTTCCAGTACAGTTATGTGCACTGCGCTGGTGTCAACTATGCCATTGGAACCTATATCACCTACTATCCACACGTTTTTGATGCAGATAAAAAGCACTGCACTGCATGTGATGTGAATGGGCCCTCAGAGTTCCTTCTGTGTTGTTGAACTTTATCTGACCTCCTAATGCAATTTGACATGGGTCAAATTCCAAACGAATTTTCTTTCAAAAATTCTGAATTGTACATTTTGTAATCTGATGATGCCATCATTGATTTTGAATTTCAACCAACCAAGCCTACAATTTCACCTCATGTTGCTACAGAAAATAATTTTTGTGGCCAGGAATCCTTTTTTATTTCCAGGTCAGAGCTCATGCACGTTTCTTTTTCAATTATATTTCTCACATGATTCTCCCATCATTGAGTATAAATTGATTTGTTTTTCTAAAAATTTCCAACATGCCCGATCACTCAAATTCGAAAAATGGCCGTTGCTGCAGCCCACTAATGGTGCAAAATTATAATTCAGAATTCGACCCATGAATGGCTGGCTTTAATCTTTTAATCTGCTTCTGACCTTCTTCAAAGCTTCTACAAATTGCTTTTTAGGGATGTGCTCCGGCGTGTTCGCATGTTCCACGTGTAGAGCCCGCCAGGAAGGCGCTAATCACAGGCAGTGAGACATTGCCCGATCTCTGCACCTGCGCATCGGGGCAATGTCTCGCTGCCTGTGATTAGCGCAGCGCTGCGCCGACTTCCTGGCGGGCTCTACACGTGGAGCATGCGAACATGCCAGAGCTCATTCTTATTGCTTTTGCATTTTTAGGCCCCATGCACACTTGAATTAAAAAACGCCTATTTTACAGACATTTGATTTTTTTTTCTCTAAAAGCACCTCTAGGTTGACCTATGTGCCCATGCACAAATAGGTGGTTACAGAAGTTTAGAGGCAGAGGCAGAAAAAAACTATCATAATAAAATAGGCGAACTTGAAAAGTCAATATAATAGGCGAACAACTAAAATACAATCTGAGTTATATATGCAAGCAGCAAGTAACACACTTCCAATATAAATATGCAAATAAACTCAAAACAAATAATGCTATGCCAGTGATAATAAATGAATTCAACCAGTTAGTGTATCAATTCTCCTGTGAAAATATGAGTGCCAACATAATAACATGTGAATATACAATAATACGATGCATTCATGTGTATTTCTTCTTGTAATTATATAAATCCTGTGCTTGAGTGCAGTCAAATATTGACTATAATGAAAATGTCAGAAAAAAAAGTTGTAACTTGTTGAGTCTTCACAAATTCTCAAAAATCTGTGCTTTGTATCTATTCACCTCAATGCTCCCCCATAAGAAATGTGCTGACCTCACAGAGTGTGACCTCACATTTAAGTTTGGTCAAATAAAGCTTTTTAGTCACCCCGGACTAACAAATCATGCTTTCCTCCTTGTTGCTCCATTGATGTGCCTCCATATGATATGACTCAATATATATGAGAGAAAAAGAGCTCCAAATAGTGCTTATATTGTTTTTAAACAATCTAAAAAAATGTGCAAAGATCTAACATTTAAAAGGTGCTCCAGTGCACCAACTGTATACAGCTTATAGCGTATAAAAAAATGCTACAGCTACTTCGTGCTCCAGTGCACCAACTGCATACAGCGTATAGCATATACAAAAATGCTACAGCTACTTCGTGCCTCTCCGTGAGAGATGCAAAAGCATCTTGCCCAATCTGCCCCTCCCCTATGCGTTACATCACTGAATCTCATGACTCATCAGAGGAATCTGTTGCTTGTGGCCTTATTTTAAGGGGAGAACAAATTATAATCAACAGCCATTTACACAAGCCTTTACTTCTTTAATATTTCCAAAGGTATTACCGCCACCTTTTTCCAGTGCTTTGAAGCTGTGATTACAAGCCTGGGTAGTACACGGTTTATTGGTACCCAAAAACCCCAAACAGAAAATGTAGATAGATGATTAAAAAAATCATGTGCCAGGCCAGGAAATCAACAAAGAAATGCCCCAAACATGCAGGGAGCTTTTTTATTAATGTTTTCATAATAGGTTTACACTTCTTTCGCCCAAGATTAACATATTTTTCCCATTGAATCTTGATTGAAAAATGTGGGAATCTTGGGTAAACTATTGATAAATACACCCTTTAGCATAACCTCCAGGCTGGGTCCACACTGGTGCGATCCCAGACATCGTATGTGATTTGTACCACATACCTATGCACATGACATGCAATGTCTTTGCAGTGCAAATTCAGCCATACAGTTTGTATGGCTGAAATCGCATTTGTTTCGGACCAAAATGGTGTAGGACCCTTTTTTTTCTACACTTCAATCGGATTGCATAGGTGTTCAGACCCATGCAATCCGATTCCATCAGATTTCACAGTTTGAATTTTTTTTCTGCACTTGAATCGGATTGCATGGGTGTTCAGACCCATGCAATCCAATTCCATTAGATTTCACAGTTCGCACTGTGGTCTGTGAACCGATTTGGTGGTGTCATTAACTTTATATTGACACCCACAGCGGTTTGTAGAGAGCAGCGTGAACTGCCTGTGAGTCAGATGTGATGTGGGAACTCACACAGCAATCGCTGTGGTTCCCGCATCATACCAGTGTGAACCCAGCCTTAAAGTTATGCTGTGAATTTATCATGTGGTAAGGGGTCGGGATCGATCTATGAGTCTCCTTGACTCGCTGATCACAGAGCACACCGCACCTGCCCTGTAGGGGGCGCACAGGCCGCTCGAGCATGAGAAGATGTACATGGACTTCTGGCAATTTAGGCCCACACTATAGCTGTCATTCTGCTATAGCGTAAGCAGGAAGAGGTTAAAGAATAAATAAGCCCAAGAACAAAATGAAAAATGTTGCAGCTTACATTCCTTAGCTATAGAGACTGTCTTTGTTTTCTTTTTTTCAAGCTAAGAACATTTTCAGTAAATACAGGAAAAGCTTGCTGATCTTACCAGAATCTTGCTGTGTGCTTGTCGCTTTCTGTGAGCTGCACTGAAGAATATCTTCTTTCATAGCTATATTTTGTAATATAGCAGTTGTCCTGCCCATGTCATGGAGATAAAAAGATTTGGGCAAGTTTGTAGTCCATATTAGGAGAGTAGCCTAGGGTGACATAGTCATAGGAAGTGTGTTGTTTGCAGGATTATCAACTGAAAATAAAGCAAAGGTGTATGAATAAAGAAAACAAATGCAGCCACTACACCAAGGATCAGCAAGCTGCAATATATTACACTTTTGGTTCTGGGTTTAGATATACTTTGACAGATCAGAAGGGGGAAAATATGATCTTTTTTTTTAAGGTTTACATACAGTTTAAGCCTTAATTATTGATAACAATAAACATTTATGATGCACATAAACTCACAAGACAAGACCCAGGCAAGAAGTAAACATCATTTTGCTTAACCACTTCCCACCCAACGACGTCATATGATATTGTGGACTTTGAGTGAGGATATCTGAATAATGCCTGCAGCTGCAGGCATCATTCAGATATCTTCTTTTAGAGCCAGCGATTCCCTGCACTTTAAGAAAAATCATAGCGGCTGTTCAGATGCTTGATCATCCTTACAGGCAGCGGAAGGGGATGTCCCCCCTTCTGCCGCCCTCTGGTCCATGCCAGAAGTTTATCATAGAGAATCCAATGGGCCAGACGGCCTCGGGCATCTCTATGATCTTTCGGAGCTTGAGCGTGATGTTATGATGTCATGTCCGGCCTATGCTTTTTAAAAAATGCAGCTGCCTGGGCTGGGAAGCCTGGATCATTTTTTTTTGTTTTTTTTTCAGGTTTACCAGCCTAGAGGTAAGATCTGGGGACTTATTTACCCCAGATCTCGCTGTAAAGAGGACCTGTCACGTACTTCTTATTACAAGGGATGTTTACATTCCTTGTAATAGGAATAAAGGTGATTAACCGATTCCCGACCGGCGCACAACGATATACGTCGGCAGAATGGCACGGACAGGCATAAGGGCGTATAAATACGTCCCCTTTAAGATGCCGCCGTGCCTTTGGGCGCACGCTCACGGCGGTCGTGACCCCCGTGAGGCCGGTCGCGGGTCCCGCGGACACGATCACCACGGGGACACCCGCTATCGTCTCACGGGAAGGCTGCTGTTTATTTCCACATCTCCCCGTTCTGCCTAGCAACTAGTGATGCCGATCTCTGCTCCCTGTGATTGGAGCAGAGATCAGCATTCACTAGCTGACAGCCACGCCCCCCCCACAGTAAGAAACACACCTCTAGGCATACTTAACCCCTACACTGCCACCTAGTGGTTAACCCCTTCACTGCCAGTGTCGTTTACACAGGAATCAATGCATTTAAATAGCATTGATTGCTGTATAAATGACAATGGTCCCAAAAATGTGTCAAAAATGTCCGATGTGTCCGCCATAATGTCGCAGTCACAATAAAAATCGCTGATTGCCGCCATTACTAATAAAAAAAAAATATTAATAAAAATGCTATAAAACTATCCCCTATCTTGTAAACGCTATAACTTCTGCGCAAACTAATCAATAATCGCTTATTGCAATTTTTTTACCAAAAATATGTAGAAGAATACGTATCGACCTAAACTGAGGAAAAAAATATATTTTTATATATTTTTGGGGGTTATTTATTATAGCAAAAAATAAAAAAGAATGCGTTTTTTTTCAAAATTGTCGCTCTTTTTTTGTTTATAGCGCAAAAAATAAAAACCGCAGGGGCGATCAAATACCACCAAAAGAAAGCTCTATTTGTGGGAAAAAAGGACGTCAATTTTGTTAGGGAGCCACGTCGCACAACCGCGCAATTGTCAGTTAAAGTGACGCAGTGCCAAATTGCAAAAAGGGGCCTGGTCCTTTGGCTGCAAATTGGTCCGGTCTGAAAGTGGTTAAAAAAAAGTAAAAAGAAAGTGTCAAAATATAAATGTAAAATAAACAATAATAAAAAAAAAATGTAAGCCCCCCCGTCCTAGCGTGCACGTGTGCAGAAGCGAACACATACGAAGGTCGTGCCCATATATGTAAACGATGTTCAAGCCACACATGTGAGGTACCGCTGCGAATGTTAGAGTATGAGCAATAATTCCAGTGCTAGACCCCCTCTGTAACTTCAAACATGTAACCTGTAAAAATTGTTAAAACGTCGCTTATGGGGATTTTAAGTACCTAAGTTCGGCGATATTCCACGAGTGTTTGCAATTTCAAAGTGTGACATGTTAGGTGTCTATTGACTCAGCGTAACATCATGTTTCACATCATGCAATACAATTTGGCTAACTTTACTGTTTTCTTTTTTTTAATGCATGAAACACGTTTGAAAAATGACCACGCAAATACCGTGCAAGATAAAAAACAATGACCACCATTTTATTCCCTAGGGTCTCTGCTAAAAAAATATATAATGTTTTGGGGTTCTGAGTAATTTTCTAGCAAAAAAAATATGATTTTTACATGTAGGAGCAAAGTGTCAGAATTGGCCTGAGTAGCAAGTGGTTAATTTCATCCTGTCTGCGGTCTACATTGCCCAGTGTAGATAGCAGCATGGCTGCAGACCAGGACTGATTACACCATGGAAGGCAGATCTTTTATATACCCATCTGATTTTAAGTTGTCAATGTCATGCACCATAAATGATGATTTCTATACTACACTAGGAACATAGTCCAGTCGGAGCCTGAATAAATTTAACTGGGTCTTGCTCATCCCACTAACTTATCCTATTCTATGATAGGAAAATGTGAAAAACAGAATGTATCTATTATTGGCTTTTCTACCTTCCTGTTTCAAAATTCTGGTCTACAGACGTATTACTGTCTGTCGATACTGTAAAATGCTAACTGCAGATAGAATGAATGTGAAAACAAATTTACACTCACTTAGGGTTATAATGGCACTTCTCAAAACACAGGAAAGGAGGTAAAAAGTTTTATGCACAGATGTATTTTTTGTCTCTGTATTAAAAGAGCTAATATGTTTTAAAAGAACAGTTTTCCTTTAATTACACAGGGAAAATATATTCATGAGACCACAACAATTCACAGGATGCAAGCAAAGTATTTTGTGTTTGCAGTTTACTTTAGCTCTTTTATCATAGTACTAAACTTTTCTCAGCACAAGAAACTAAAGCTAGCTAATAAAAATCTAAAATATGTAAAAAAGACAAAGTTCATTCAACAAGCTTGTCATAAATGTATAATATAGGTGAGTGATTTACTTTTAAGATATAAAACCATGATGAAACATGTTGAAAGGGATAGAATCCATAATTTAATATTTACTTCTATTATTTTGCCAGTGCTCGGTTTTATGTTCTGTGAAGAAATTTTTATGAAAATATAGTGACTCAGAAACATCTGGCAAGCATATATTCTTTACTACCAGAGCCTCTTGACACGATTTAAATCAAATCACATATGTAATGGTGCTTTTAATACATTTTATGTATGTGACTATATTTCACTGATGGCATTTTCTAAACTCATATACTGTGTGAATAGACATTTGATTTTCGAAAACTCGATATTTACTACTGAGAAAGGGAAAGCCATTTTCTTTTCTCTTACCTTGCAGCGTCTAATGAGACTGGAACTGTTCACAATTCAATGATGACAACTTGTTATAATTTTCAAACATAGCCTTGGCTCTCTGGCACAAAAATGTGAAGAGCTTTAGTCCAAGTATATTGTGTAATCTATTTGAGCAGCAAGGACACTAAGCTAGCTGATGCAGGACTCCACTATGTCTGAAGCAGCATCTCTTCAAGTGCAATATGGATATATGTTATGATAGGAAGGAAACTACTGTTTGTTCGGTACTATAATTGTTAAAGGGCTATGTAAATGTAAATACTTCTGGAGTATTGTGTTAAATGATTGTGTTGTTACTGAAAATAGCCTCATATAGCTACTAAGGCTCTGTTTTAACTGTTATGCACTTAAAATGCATACTCTATGGGGTTGACTTACTAAAACTGGAGAGTGCAAAATCTGGTGTATCTGTGCATGGTAGCCAATCAGCTTCTAACTTCAGCTTGTTCAATTAAGCTTTCGCAAAAAAAAAATGGAACATTTTCTATGATTTTCTATGATTTCTATGCAGAGCTGCACCAGATTTTGCACTCTCCAGTTTTAGTAAATCAACCCCTATGCCTGTTTGGTGTTCAGTTAACAGCCAAAGTAAATGGGGTTTTTGCCAACCTACTGAATTGAACCTCTGGCTGCAGCAGGAAGTAATACATTTAGAGAGTGATAGGTGTCCCGGAAGCCGCACGTCAAGTCAAAGCCTGCTGTGTGTTAGTAAATAGCAGTCTCAGTCTGGGCCACCAATGTGTTTCATTCCGCCCATCAGAGCTTACTTATGGGGATCCCCATTGATTGATTTGATGTGCAGGTTCTGGGACACCTATCACTCTCCACCATTGCCTGGAGCATAGACATGCTCCCTTCCCAGTCAGCACTCACAGTGAGGGGCGCAGGACTTCATTCCCCAACAGCCTGAGTGGCTCACACACATATCTTGGTTTGTAGTGAGTACATTTAACAACATTATTACTTCTGCTGCTAAATGTGACAGTTTCCCACTCACACTGATTGTTAGTGATCTGGAGGCTAGCAGCTTCCTAACAACCAGTGAAGCATCCCTGCCCAGCCTATTCAGATGTTACCTGCAGATTCCTTGCTGACAGGTGAATTGAACCCCTTTCTCGACCAGGGTCAAAACAAAACTTAATGTCAAGACTAATTTTGCAACTTTGGCATGTGTTAGTATACCCTTACATATCATCACAACTACTTGGTGTATCCAGGTGGATTATACCTTGTTTGTTTGTTTCAGGACAGATTGGGCTTTCGTTTGGTGATACATTTTAATGGATAGTTGCTGTTTTTTTTTTTTTATTAATAAAAGTAAACTACCCCATAATAGTAAAAATTAAAAAAAAACATATTTTTTTTTTAAATTAAGTCCTATATTGCTATGCCATTACCATAACCCACCACCAAAAAAAACCCCTGAAAAATAAATTCTGCTACTCATGATTGCAGCAAAACCCCATGTGCATCATTTGTTCTATGTACCCGTAGTAGTAGTAGTAGGGCCAAGAAACAATTCTATGTATTTTAGGGGGAGGGTTTTTTCCTACCCATCCACGCCTACTTTGACACTAACATTTACAGTTACGCTAAATATCAATCTTTTTTGTTACCTAAAACACACTGGACCTAACACTTCTACTAATTGACACTAACGCTGCCACTAATTGCCATTAGCTGACACTTGTACTGCTGCTAACTGACAATGACACTACCTGGTACTGACACTAACTGACACACAGAGACCAGCTGCCACTTACACTGCCACTAACTACCACTAATACTGATACCTACACTGCTACTAATCATTAGAAAAAAACCTGGAGCTGTCACCAACAGCCCGGTCTCAGTGCTGGGAGTGCGTGAAGGAGTGTACTTCTAGTACAAACAGAGGAAAACATATATGCGATGCCCAGAATTAGTACCCACTTCCTGAAAGCCACATATATGTGTTACATGGTCGTAAAGGGGTTAAACAAAGATGCTGGGATGGTGGTTCACATCTGGTCAATGGCTATAGTCATATTTGGTCAATTGCATTAGTGATCATCCCTGCCTATTTGTTTACTTTCACCTGCTAACCAGGAATCTATCATTCTGTTAGGAGTAAAGATAAAAACAGAGCTTCTTGGCATGGTGGGTCCGCAAGCATTGCTCATTGTAATTGACATTTATTTTTTTTGTAAAAATTAAATGAATACATAAATCTGAACTCCAGGAAAATAAAAAAAAAGGCTCAAATTGCTGCAACTGTGTTTTAGTTAACAAACCCTTTAATTCAGGGGTCTCAAACTGGCGGCCCTCCAGCTGTTGCAAAACGACGAGTCCCATGATGCATTGCAAGGCTGACAGTTACAAGCATGACAGGACTTGTAGTTTCACAACAGCTGGAGGGCCGCCAGTTTGATACCCCTGCTTTAATGTATTTTTTTAATACAAGCAGTATAAGTATTTGAATTTGACCTGGTATCTGCCTCTTGCAGGCCTAACACAGAAGATTTCAGCGATGAAGACACAGTTCAAGGTTCCAATAAAATAATTATAAAGGGCGAAAAAGACAAATATTAAAATAAAAATACACAGTGTTATACAATTAAAGTGTATAAACGATAAATAGATCTGGAATGTCCATAAAAAACACTGTGATCAATTCTTCTTATGTATGCTCCAACACCGTGCTTCTAAAGTACAATGTGCTCCATATTCTCATTTACAAAAGTGCTTCACCCGAAAAGATAATAGAATGTGCTCACCAGATAGCCTCGACCACCAGGTGACCATAAAGCATGTATTTGTAGAAATCTCCTTGTTTCATTGGTTTAACCCCTTCAGGAATCTCATCACAATCAATCATCCATGCGCGAGAAACTGGATCCCAATCCAATATACAATGGTATATAAATGTAAAATTCTTCAAACTTAGGTATCCTCTACTGCATGTGTCCAACTTTCATCATATGATTCTGTGGAAAAGTGTAATATTGCTTTTTTAATTGCTTAAAATTATAGCACTTACATAGTCCGGTATAGGGTACAGCAAACTTAAAAGCAGCTCTAGGGCAAGCAGAAGCCAGTCCGATGCCGCTATGTGACTCGTGGCGTGTGTCTCAGCTACCCGAGCAGAAGTGGAGGGCTCCTGTTAATGTGCGTGTTAGGGCTTGCTTCAATGCATTTCACACTCAAGCACGCGTCATCAGGAAGTAGGTCTGACGCCATTTTACCTGAGCCTAAATACTACCGAAACAGACGCCATTGGTAGGAATCAACCCAATTAATTTTCAGCATCTAGAAACCGCAAAAAAATCTAGGATTTCAAATTGCCACATAAAAAGAGGTTTCTGCTTACCTTTTGAACATTATATTTACATAAAATCAATATCACCAAAAGCTTTTTAATATTAAAATCACAATTGCGTCTAATTAAATAAAACTCCATATAATATCTGAACTCATACACAAAATACGAAGGCTTCTGTAAATGGACAGCAGGGGAGAAGGTGGGCATAAATGCTGTGTGCGCTTCTCATCTCTCACAGCCTCAAGTGTCTTCTCTGGGAGCCCCATAAACCTGCCATAAATCAATGATAGAGATAAGTCTAGAAGCCTGCCCTATTTACAAAGTTGCTGAATTACTGTAATTCAGCTTTAAATTAGGTGGGTTTTATGTCTACCTAGATTTCAGTTTTTAAAAGAAAGCTTGAGTTCCCTAAGACATATTTCTTGCTTATCCACAAGGGTGTTTCAAATTTTTTTGCCATAATAGGTGATTTTATTTATATGTTATTGCATACATTTGATACTGACTCCATACATCAAATACAATAATAAGAACATTGAGTTAGGGTTTACTGACTTTATGGTACCTTATTTTATTTGCTACAAAGTAAAGTCAAACAGGTGTAGTAGTGTTGGCTGTATTCTACTGATAACAGCATTAAGTGTGTGTGTTATCAAAGGGTCATCACGTCTGATTCTTGGTCTTGAATCCTGTTGTTTTTAGTTACTGACATTCCTTGTCTCAGGGCCTGACTGTCAACGTGGCTGTTATTATATACATTTCAGCACAAACTTTGTTGAATGTTTCATTGCAGCAAAGTCGCTTTTTTGTATTTTCATTCGAAGTAGCAACTCCTTTAATTACTGCCTTATATAAACTAGGTTGAATTAGTACCCACTTTGGGATATTATGCAATACAGGTGAAACATGTTCCTTTTTTGTACATCTTCCTGCATTTGTTTTATAATTTTACTTTAGCATGTACATGGTACTAAAAATACTTTTACATCAGCATCATATATTATGGATGGTTACAGAATAAATAACACATGCTGTACTACCCCTCATTCTTTTCACTTTTCAGATTAAATATTGTATCTATCTTCTCCATTTGGTGCATGAAATATTAAATAGTGAAGGCAGAAAACACTGGGCCAAATTACAAGTCTTGACATGTCAAGGGACATAGAACAGGAAGATAAGAAAAAGAACAGCTTAATTGGCAACGAGTGGTTTTATGGTTGGTACAGAAATAATAAAGTATTTTATTGTATATAAGGCCTTATATAGATCCATATACTGCTAGAATAAGCCTGCATGGACTCACAAATCAGAGGTGTAAAGTAATTGTTTTAATAATAGTCATTTGGATATGGTGGGCTCCTTTGGTGACTGCATTGCTTTACAAATAACATAAGAAATAACTCTAATAAAGTATACATTTCTATGATGTCATTACTATTGTTTTACTTCCTGTATTATGAAGACTATATAGCATAATATATAGCTACATGACAAGATTTGGCTGCTACCCAAACTGCATAGGTTGCTGTGTGGCATTATTACTCTGGATATTCTGGATTTCTCAAGGAATAGTTAAAAAACAATTTTATGGCTAGGCATATTGTGATATATAGTGATCATATGGCAATTCTAACTAGTGTTGGGCATATGGTTCGGCCTAAGCATGAGTTTGCAGGGTGTTTGGCAGGTGTTCACCCCGCCAAACACCCTGCCATGCACTGCATTCTGCACCCTGATTGGGCAAAGCTTTTCCTAATCAGGGCGTAGTGTAAGCTGTTTGTTAAGGAGCCTTAACAACTGATAAGTCCTCACCAGATGTCAATGGATTTTCCGCGCTGACAGCTAAATAAAAAAAAAGTATTGGTTAAAGAAAAAAAAAAAAAAAAAAAAAAAACGCCAACATTTTTAAAAAATAAAATACATACCAGACCCTTCTCAGGGCATGCAGCCTGACAGGTCAGGAAAGGGGGGGACGAGTGAGCACTCCTCTCCTAAACCATACCAGGTCACATGCCCTCAACATTGGGACATGGGGACATCATCAACATGGGGACAAGGTGCTTTGGGGTGGGGGGCAGAGCCCTCCCTGCCCCCCCACCCCAAAGCACCCCCATGTTGAAGGTATGTGGCCTGGTATGGTTCAGGAAGGGGGTGCTCATTGTCCTCCCCTTTCCTGACCTGTCAGACTGCATGCCCAGATAAGGGTCTGGTATAGATTTTGGAGGAGGCACATGCTGTTTTTTTTTAATTATGTCTTGGGGCTCCCCTTAAAATTCCCAAAGGGTCTGGTATGGACTGGGGGGCGATTCCCATGCTTTTTTTTCTTAATTTTTTTAATAGCCAACTTTGCTGTCTAAAGAGCCAACTCATCAAAATCTCCAATTACGTCACTTCCGGTTTCTGTCCAGCAACACAGCCAGCATATACATTACAGCAGAAGACGAGTTGGCTGTTTTGATACAACGGCTGTAAAAAAGTAAAGCAGTAAAAAAATTGTTGCCTCCTTGGAGGCAGCCATTTTGTTTGTTTTTAGCGAGCTGACTAAAAATGCACACTAATTATATTGTCTACTGTAGTGTATACGGTGGCTGTGTTCTGTGTTTTGTGTAAACAGGCACGTTACTGTTGCTGGAGAGAAACTGGAAGTGACATAATTGGAGATTTTGATGCTTTGGCTCTTGACAGAACATCGGCACCCGGCTACTAAAAAATGTAAGAAAAAAGCGGCATGGGGGTTGCCCATGCAATTGCAACCACGAGCCAATTTAAATGTGATTTAACTATTTATTTTTTCTTTAAAAATTCGATTTTTGCTGCAGAATGTTATTTACAAGCTACAGTGCCACTTTACAGGCAGACTAATGCCGCGTACACACGTACTTTTGCCGGCGGACCTAGTCCAGCGGACAATCCCGCGGGACTTTCCAGCTAGGTCCGCTGGACTTTCCGAGCGTGTGGACTTGCCCACACACGCACGGACTTCTCCAGCGGATTATTTACAAGCTACAGTGCCACTTTACGGAGCCGCCGCAAAAAGTCCGCGGGACTTTTGAAAAAAGGGGGGCCGTGCGCCCCCCCCACCCCACCCTATGTGAATGAGTATGGGGTACGATGTACCCCTACCCATTCACCTAAGGTGTAAAATGTAAAGTACAAAAACACACACACTTTTGAAAAAATATTTTATTGCACTGCTCCGGGGGTCTTCTTCCGTCTTGGGGGTCTTCTCGCCGGACTCCTCCGCTCTCTTCTGCTCTTTTACCTAGCTCTTTCACGAACGGAGGAGTCCGGCTACCTTCTTCGTCGTCGCCGCCGTCGTCTGGGGTCTCGATCCGCCTTCGGGGGTCTTCCGGGGGTCTCTTCTGTTCTTGCGGTGGTCGTCGTCTTCCGCGCCGCCGGCGCCGCCTTCTTCTTCTTCTTGTCCTTCTTGTTCTTCTTCTTCTTCCGATGTTGACCCGTCGTTGTCTCTGCCCGGAATGCCTGTGCCGCTCTGCGCTCGGACTTATATAGGGACATGGGGGACAGGGTCACATGTTCATGTCACATGGTGACCCCGCCCCCTTGCGATGTCACAGTCCCAGCATCCTCCGGGACTGTGACAACACAAGGGGGCGGGGTCACCATGTGACATGTGCATGTGACCCTGTCCCCATTCCCCTATATAAGTCTCAGCGCAGAGCGGCACAGGCATTCCGGGCAGAGAGAGCGTCGGGTCAACATCGGAAGAAGAAGAACAAGAAGAAGGACAAGAAGAAGAAGAAGGCGCCGGCGGCGCGGAAGACGACGACCGCCGCAAGAACAGAAGAGACCCCCGGAAGACCCCCGAAGGCAGATCGAGACCCCCAGACGACGGCGCCGACGACGAAGAAGGTAGCCGGACTCCCCCCGCTCGTGAAAGAGCTAGGTAAAAGAGCAGAAGAGAGCGGAGGAGTCCGGCGAGAAGACCCCCAAGACGGAAGAAGACCCCCGGAGCAGTGCAATAAAATATTTTTTCAAAAGTGTGTGTGTTTTTGTACTTTACATTTTACACCTTAGGTGAATGGGTAGGGGTACATCGTACCCCATACTCATTCACATAGGGTGGGGGGCCGGAATCTGGGGGCCCCCTTATTAAAGGGTGCTCCCAGATTCCGATAAGCCCCCGCCCGCAGACCCCGACAACCAACGGCCAGGGTTGTCGGGAAGAGGCCCTTGTCCTCATCAACATGGGGACAAGGTGCTTTGGGGTGGGGGGGGCCGCACGGCCCCCCTTTCCCCAGGGCACCCCCCATGTTGAGGGCACGCGGCCTGGTACGGCTCAGGAGGGGGGGGGCGCTCGTTCGTCCCCACCCCTTTCCTGGCCTGCCAGGCTGCGTGCTCGGATGAGGGTCTGACATGGATTTGGGGGGAACCCCCACGCCGTTTTTTCGGCGTGGGGATTCCCTTTAAATCCATGCCAGGTCACGGAGCTAGCGCGGCGGCAGTAACTGCCTACGCTAGCTACGTAACCTGAAGTCACATGCTAAATGAACGGACTTGCCGATGAGCGGCAAGTCCGTTCATTTCAAAAGTCCCGCGGACTTGCCCACTAACGGCGGGATTGTCCGCTGGACTGTTAAGTCCAGCGGATAATTTTAAAACAAAACTTAAAACCCGCGGGAGGTGTGTACACCCCCAGGCACTATATTTCTATATTTAAAGGATATTTAAATTTTTATTGTTGCACTTTAAGCATCATTAAAATCACTATTTAAAAATTTAAATTTTTTTTTAAGCATCATTAAAATCACAGCAAGACCCGGACCCCCATACACCTTTTATGGTCAATTACATGCATAAAAGCCTTCAAATGGGCTTTCCTGTTCGGCTCTCATAGACTTCAATGGGGTTCGGGTTAGAACTTTTCCCCTGTTCGAGAGTTATGCTGCCAACCGAACAGGGGGTCATTCGGCCCATCTCTAATTCTAACAAGAGAAGTAGAATTGAAGATGAAACTTTAGGCAGTCAGTTAATTATACACTTAAATTGCAAGGTGGATGTAGATGATTCTTCTCCACAAATATTTTTATTTAATGCTTTGCACGGCATTGTACAACCTTTCTTTGTAAATCAAACTAAAAGGGATAAAATAAGAAGAGTTCATTGCTAGGGTTAGGTATATAAACCCTAGCAATGAACTTGTCTTATTTTATCCCTCTTAGTTTGTTATGTATACCACTAAAAGTTTGTCATTATATCATTAAAGTTTTGTTGTACTTAATTCAGGCTGTTTTGTACTACATTGTCTAAAAAAGAACCTCACTTCCCTAAAGCTTCCAAAATATTTTTGAACTTAGCTATCAAATACTAAGAACTCTTTCTTTTAGTATAGATAATTGTAGTATTGAAAAAGACATTGACTGCATTTGTGAAAACATGTTCATACTATACGCTAAACACTTTTATGGATTGATATTTCAACCTTTTTCATAGCAAAAAGTACACCAGAGGAAGATCACCGCACTCCAAGCCACTGTTACTCAATGCTTTATTTATGAAAACAGAAAAAGAGACGCATTCCCACTGCTCCTCCATGCTTTATTTATGAAAATGCAGACACAACTTTAAAAAAGCTACACAAACTAGCGTTTGTGGGGATTTTTGAAGTTGCGCCTGTGTTTTCATAAATAAAGTATTGAAAAGAACCAGGGTGGAGAGAGGTGATCTTCCTTTTGTTTACATTTGAGTCAAGCCATAATTGGGTTGTTAACCGCTACCTGCTGAGCTCCCTGCCTAAGTGGCATAGCCAGACTTGGAGCAGTCAATTCTGTGTTTTGTGCAGAAAGATGTTATTTCCAAATGTGTAACTGAAATCAAAGTTATGCTTATTCCATATTATTAAAGAGAAGATTCAACATGTGTCAAAGAAATGTTCTGCCAAACTTGGCATCCTTCAAGAACAACAGAAGGAGCAGTAAAGCTGCAACCATCTGTTCTCTTTTCTTTGTAGTACATTATTATATGTTATTAGCCACCTTTTACTTAAGGAAGGAGTGAATTGCTATAATGTATTTATAAATAGATACAAATTGTACAGCTTTGTCTATATAGTTGGATGTGTAACTTTATGATCCACTTTAACAGTATGTGTTCTGTTGGAGCAGTGCTTTTACTATCCTCCCTAACTAGCAATTCTTATATTAAGCAGAAATCTAAATCATACCATATCCGGAATCAATAAAAAACATTTTACCCACTAAATGGAATAGAGTGTCTTACACAGTACTTCAGAGACATTAGCCAGATCAGTTACTTTATCTACATAGATACATATATCTGTAATGATGACTAGGTACTAAGATACTTTTTCTAATGAACATTTTCTAATGGATTATGTCTCACAGTGGCAACTATATGGTATGCCCTATATTAGTTCCATAACAGTACTACACTGCTGCATTTTTCATTAGAAGATGTTACTATGATTCATGCATGCGTTTGTGGTGAATTAAACTCTTAAGCACAATATTTTCTATGCAACCTTTTTAAATATTTAGGCTGAAACAGTCTGCATTTATATATTGAGCTTCTTCAATTTAATGCACATTAGAGTATTTTTAGATTTGAAAGCTTCAGAAAAAAGTAAGAGAATTAAGCAGTTAGCTTTTTATACATCAGATTCATGTTTTATTTGGCTTCACTTGACATACTTCCTGATTTTTAATATAAAAGATAAGCACATACAGTACATCCACATATGTACTATTATTTTAGTTTTAGTTTTTTGTAGTTACATTTTGCTTTTTTCTGGCATTTTCTATTTTCTTTTGTTATTGGGATCTGGTTTTATGGACTCTGCAATAATATAATGGGGCGGCACAGTGGTGTAGTGGTTAACACTCTCACCTAGCAGTAAGAAGGGTCTCTGGTTCGAATCCCAACCACGACACTACCTGCCTGGAGTTTGCATGTTCTCCCTGTGCCTGCGTGTACTCCGGGTACTCCGGTTTCCTCCCACATTCCAAAGACATGCAGGTAGGTTAATTGGCTTCTGTCCAAAAAAATTGACTAGTATATGAATAGGGACATTGGATTGTGGGCTCCTTGAGGGCAGGGACTGATGTGAGTGTGCAATGTACAGGGATAGGGACAATTGTAGACACTCACTCAGGTTGAACTGGATGGACCGAGGTCTTTATTCAACCTTACTAACTATGAAACTATGAAAATATAATGTGCAGTGCCTATAATTTTTTTAAAAGGTTGTCCACCAATAACCAGTTCTGGTGAAGTCCAGGTAGGTTCAGGTGCTAGTGGGTTCAATAATTGACAGTTTTTTTATAAACTCTGGGGACTCTGAAAGTGAGATATTTATACCTGAGAATCTAGTTTCCTAAACTTCTACTGATATTATAAAGAGATTTCTCTCTGTGAAACATTTCATTTTTTACATTAAAAATGAATTCCAGGCAAATTTTACTTAATTGCATTTATCCAGCTTGGACCTATGTAAGAATGTCTATGCTATACCTATGGGATCCCTTTGGAAGCTGGAAATCACTGCAGTAGGCCCTGCTGCTACAGTGATGTCCCCTGGCTTTCAGGCTCCATGCCAAGCAGCTGCACTTCTGCCTACTGAACACTGGAGGTTACCCACTTACCCATGGGCACCATTGAGAGAACACTTTGCATTTTCTCAGTGAATACAAAGTTATCTCTGACTGGACGAGTTGGAGATAGTGGCATCAACCTTGCACCTCTTGACCTCATCCAATCAAAGAATGTGTGGCATTCACTGAGAAAATGCATAGTGCTCCCTGAATGATGCCTTTGCTGATTGAGTAACCTCCTGTGTTCAGTGAGCAGAAGTGTAGGCACTCAGCACAGGACCAGGAAGCTAGTTACTGACATTTCTATAGTAGTAAGGCCTACTGCAGTCATTTCCAGCTCCCTGGTGCATCCTACAACTATGGAACATATGAACTTGCATTGGTTCAAGCTGGACCAATGTAATTATGCACACATTTTGTAGACCTGAAATCATTTTCTTTAAATAATGTAGAAGGAGCATAGTTTTCATGCTTTCTTGGACCTAGTGTGCTTGGGTGGTAAAAGCACTGAGTAAACTGTTGTTGCTGTATAGATACTGTATTATAATAATAATCTTTTTTTTTATTCTTGTCTTGTTTAATTATTAATAACAAGGAAATGCAAGTAGTTTTCAGCTTTGGAAAGGATGGTCATGGTGAATCCTTGGAATTAAACAAACTGTAGTGGTATATAGTCATCTACTGATAGGACATGCCTGGTGCATGGGGATGATAAAAAAAACTGAAGGATAACCATTTGTGTTTTAGGCATGCAACCTAGAGTTTCAGTGTACTGCACTTGGTTGAATTTAACCCTTACACTGACAGAACAGTTTGTGCATTTTTGCACACATGACAAAATAATCATTGTAGGCCTGAAGATTAGTTCAACACCTCCTAAATTCAGAGATACTAGAAAATAAAATGGCAGTAGTTATAATTTTTTATGTTACACAATATTAGTTCAAAAGTTGATCTTGCATACATTTTCAATAAAAAAATACATACTGCTATAACAGCTTGGAGTATGTGTAAACCCCCTCTGCTGCTGCTAACTGTAGAACATACAGTACATCATTGAAAGTGAAAGGATTAAAGTCTTTTGCAGTGAGGACCAGTTTGCATTGTCATCTGTTTTTTTGGATATAAAGTGAGAGATTACTTTGTTAGAGAGTTTCCAAATGTAGTTTTATTGAGTCAGCGCTTATTTGTAATACTAGTCTTTTTATATTTCTCTTGTTACCATATTTCCCCCATCTTTAAAATCAGAATATGTTCCATATCAGACTGTATAGGTTGTATGTCTTTTTTCTTTTTTTCATCAGCACTCAAAATCTCATCTCATCCAAATGTCTTTAGTGGATATTTATTCGCTATCCCTTTCATTTTTCCAAAATATTTTCAACACTCCTTGTACAATATTTTGCAAGCCAGAACAAATTTGACTTATTTTTTTGACATAGTCTCTAATTTGTCTGTAAGAAAAATAGAAATCCTCCTGGATTCTAGAGTTATATTTCAGTTTCTATAAGAAGATAACTTTATACTTTCCCTCCAAGAAGTACTGGACTATGAAATAATACCAGTCATAGGAGGCTTCATAAATCAACTCAGGCTCAAATATGGGGTTCCCTCTAGGGGAAACAATATAAATTGTATGTTTGCAATTTTGTCCTAATTGTTTGCAAAAACATCTCCAATACTTTATTGTATCACTATAAAATAATATAATATCTGAAAATAAGTGTGTAGTTTCTTTTTTTTTTCCATAAAAGATTTTATTGAAAGTTTCAAAGCATACAAACATGTGAGACATGTATATATCGCATACAAAAAGTGCAACCACGACTCTTTCGTACAGAGGAAAAATGTAGCTGAAACAGTGCTGCGTTGGTCATGGTGGATAGAACAGTGCTATACAAATATAGTCATAACTTGTCAACAAACGTATAACAAATATAATGTTATATTAGAAGAGGGGCACTCAGATCGGGTCAGGTAGTGCTATACATGGGTGCCAAACCCGTGAGACCAATATCATCAGGTCTAACTTGGGTCTCGAAAGTGACTTTAGTCCTGACTCCAATGACAGTGTGGAAATGTGAGCGGTTTTGTTGGTGCGTCTCTAAAAGGTTATTGGTTGTTTAAATATTCTAGGGGCAAATTCAATGTTATGTTGGATAGGTGGAATGGGGTAAGGGAGTGAGGGGTGGGGGGGAAGAGGATAGAGAAAGTAGGAGTATAAGGGGGAAAGAAGGAGAGGCAGGCGCTGTTCCCAGAACCCCCCCTCCCTGCTGACACCACGCCACCTGGTTTGTAAGTTATGTATCCCTAGTTAGGGAAGGAAAGAGTGCCTTGTATTTGTCTGTGGTTTGGAAGTGTTTCCAGCAGGCCCAAGTGGTCGAAAATTTCTGTAGACGTTCTTGTGTGTTATAAATCAGCTCTTCCATCTCCTCTATCCTAGCAACTCTAGTCAGCCATTCCCGAATGGAGGGGACATCTGTGGATCACCAGTGTATAGGAATACACAACCTGGCTGCATTGACCATATGCATGGCTAGTGATTTGTGGTAGATCTGTTTAGGGAGAGTTGTATGATGGAGGAGATATTGTGCAGGGTTATAGTTTAAGGTGTAAGTGGTGACCTGTGAGATAATGGAGTGAACTTCCTGCCATAAGGGTTGTATTAAGGGGCACTCCCACCAGATATGGATCATGGAGCCTACCACTGTCTTGCATCTCCAGCAGGTATTGGGAATTGTGGGAGAGAATTTGTGTAGCCTAGCAGGAGTTCTGTACCATTTAGTTATGATTTTGTACCCATTTTCTTGAATTGCTACATTCATCCAGTCCAGAAAGGGAATTTTTGGGTTGGGGAGAGTGTAGCTAGGTTTTCATATGAACGTGGTCATCCTTTGTGGAAGAAGTGGTGGGCCAATACCTCCTCATGTGGCCATTCCCTTTTTAAGAATGAGGTGGATTCTCCTGGATAAAAGTCTGGGTTGTTGCATAAGGGGGTCAGAGGACCTGGTCGAAAGGATACTTTGGAGAGGCGTATTGCTTGGTTAAAAGCCAATAGCGAGGGGAAGAGAAGGGGATGTGTTTTAACGGGCTGGTTCCAATGGTTTGGAGTAAGCCAGGGAAGGGAGTGTAACAGACCATTTGTGAAGTGGTTCTCCAGAGTAACCCAAGCCTTCCCGGTCTTGTGGATCCACCAGTCCACCACCCTGGTTAGGAAGTGTGTAGTTTCTATCTTCTTTGCATGCAGCAAGTTCTGCAAAAAGCTAGTTATGATCCCTCTGTAAGATGCTCTTTTCCTCCAGAGCTAAAAAACTACCTCTCATCCAAGCAAATGGGTGCCTAAAAAAAGAAAACATATTACTCATGCAGATATTTAGCTGCACAGGATATGAGAGAAACTAACATACAAGGATACCAGTTACTGTTGGAAGTACGTTGCAAAAAAGATGCTCCTTTCCCCAGAGCTAAAAATATTTACCACTACCTCTCATCCAAGCAAATGGGTGCCTAACAAAAGAAAACATATTACACCAGCAGAAATTTGTGAGCAAGTTAAGATTTAATATCTTTACTCCAAGGGTATCCATGGTCCTGGGCCTCCAAGTTACCATCCAGGCTTTGGCTTTTGTGGACACAATCTTCAACACTTTAGGTCTCTTCTATAATAACTCTGATTATGTGCACAATCTGGAAGCAAATGTTCTTTTTTTACATCAAGACAGGCTACCTACCAAGCAGAAATGTTCTGAATTATGGGCCCGAGACTATCAATGGAAAGACCCAGCTCTGCATAGCTTTAAAGTGGGGGGACATGTTGCAGGCACAGCCAGGGATGTGTGACTGCCAGGCCATTCAGTGCGGAAGAGGCTAGGCATGTGGATGCAACACTATGTCTAGCAATAAGTAAGCCTTCTGAGAGCAGTGCAACCATTTACCAATAGGAGAGGAGCAACACTCAGCCCAGATAATAGAGGATGGCTGTGAAGAGAGTGAGAGGCAGTGTAGGAGTTTTTTTTATGCTCCGAACAAATTCTTATTTTAAATAAATCTAGATGTTACTTCATTTGATTTCCTTAAATCTTGGATTATTAATATTATTGGGAAGTAAATTGAGTACTGTCCTTGATCCTTTTTTTATTTGCACAACATATCATTTTTCATGGATGAGCTTTCGTGGTGTGTCCCCTTCTTCAAGGTCTAAGCAGTACAATTGCACTAATACGGCTACAATCACTTCAAGTATGGGAAGTAAATCAAATACATCAGTTTCTGTAATACATAGTATATTAAAAGACTTACCCTTTCACTCAAAAGATAGCAGAAGTCATTTCCAACTCATAAATGTGAGGGGGGAGGCTAGTTAAGGTTATATACTGTATTTTGCAAAGGTCTTTGCTAATCTTCGGTCTCAGAAAATTTAACTTTTCAGAACAATTCCATCCCTTTATGGTAGTCCTGTCTACTACTGCTAACTAATTCATATGTTTCTACATTTATAAGATAGCTTGCAAACTTTCCAATTTTTTTAAAGGAAAGACATAACTCTGGGCATATAGATAAATGGTTCTGTCTTATACTTTTTTTTTTTTATCAGATAGGATAAATTGAACTTCTTATTTTAGGATGCCTAACCTGTAAAGAGTTTATTTAAATGGCATAACAGTTAGGAAGTGTATCAGCATTTAAATAAAGGGCGGTTACCCAAATGTTTTCATGAAGAACAGTTCATCTTTTAACTCACAAATGATTACTAGAGCTATGAACATCTTGTAAGCCATTTACAGCAGTACTCAGACTGGGAGAGATAGAGGCAGTACTTGGGAGGTCAATCAGATGTCCTACATTCACAGGCTCTGACAAGGAACACTCTGACTAGAGGAGGACAGGGAGATAACCCTTTTGTTTGTTGCTGCTCCCTCATTATCCAAACACAGGCTCTTGCAGGAAGGCAGACTAGCTGTATTATATAGTTGTAGAAGAGATGAGTCGGGTTACTAGGTTGATAGTGCTCTGTGATAGTGCTGTGTAAGCCTCAGGACAAAATGCAAATACTTTGGCAGGTAAAACAGCTAACGTAAATGTATTTCAACAGTTTATTTATCATTTTACCAGGTATTCAGCTTTATTGGGAAAATATTCCATTTACTGAGCATCAATGCAGTTGTTAAAAGTTATTGCTAGCATCCTTGTCAGCAAACATTTATGTCCCTCTGGCCTTTGATAGAAAAGTCTCAAGCAGAGTTTCCCTTCTGTTGAAAATTACAAATCTCTTTTAGACATTTTTATTTTGGCTACAGCATACTATATTTGGATTTAAATAGTTACTTAGTTATTAAGGTTGCAAAAAGATTAATACGTTTAACCAGTAGGCAAATATGATTAAATACATACATAAATAAAAAACCTACATATACGCAAACTTGCTATATAGCATGTTCCAATTTTGCTCCAGAAGGAGAATAAACACTTTTGTCAATATCCAGTTATATGTTGTATATTCAGAAATACATCCAACTTATTTTAAATGGTTAACTGAGCTGGCTAAAACTAGTTTCCAAGATAGTCTATTCCACATTTTTCAGCTCCTACTGTGAAGAAGCTTTTCTGTATGGGAAAGTTAAACCTCTTTACTTCCAGATACAAAGAGTCCCCCCTTGCTATTTGCAATGTCCTTAACCACTTGAGTGCTAACCTGTACATACCCCTTAATTACCAAGCCATATTTCAATTTTAAGTGCTGTGATAGTATACTGACAATTACTTGGTCATGCAACACTGTACCTAAATGCTTTTAATAGATTGTTTTGAGAAAGGTAGAATTTTCTTTTTTATGAAACTGGAACCACTGGAAATTTTTTTTTTTTAGAAAAAGACCAAAAAATGTATATTGCTTACTTACTTTAATTTTTTTAAAATAATGCCACAATTGTCCTTGGTCAGTGGCCATGTAAGACCCCACCACTTAAAAAAAAAAAAAGATTCAATACAGTGTAGCCTGCATCTGGAGTGAAAAACGACAAGTTTGTAGAGCTCCAGCATCAACAGTGCCAGACAGTTGGCTATAGGCAATGGGGACAGCAGAAACCCATTTTACCAAGCTACTGTTCAGGAGTAGGGGAGCAAGGGTGGAGGAATGCAAAAAAATGAGAGGTGCTGCAAAAACATACTGACTTTTTCCAAGTAGTAAGTGAGTACAGCAATCAAGATGATGCTGGTCCGGGCTGTTCTCCAATCTTCTTGACTGGACTGTCCCCAAACAGAGATCCTCTTTTTTCCTGAACCCAGAAAACCACCAGAAGGGACACAATTTCACTCACCTTTCAGAAACCTGCTACCCTGCAAAGTTATGGCCTGAGATGACTAAATAGCGACAGCAAATACTGTATATGTCCCTGACTGTGTGAAAGAATCTTGATATGCTATTTTTTATTAACCAAATGAAAATGGAAATCAATGATATTGGTGAAAGGGTTGACCATGTGGAAAATAAGATGGTGGAATTTTCTAAAGCCCATAATGAACTTGTTGATGCAAATAATGAAATGAAGATGATTTTCAAAAAATCGAACTGAAACAAGCAACTCTTGAGGATAGATCCTGTGCAAACAGCATCAAATTTAAAGGCATTGCCAAATGGATTGCTTCTACTGAGCTCAGCCAATATATACAGAAAATTATATCTGCTTTGTTGCCTTCTACCTTTGCTTAGGAAGTAGTAATAGACAGAGCCCATAAGCTGCCTAAGCCTTCACATCTCCCGAACGGGGAGATGCTAAAGTAAACAAGCATCTCCCCGTTCCACCTAGCAACAGTGTCACTGATCTCTGCTCCCTGTGATTGGAGCAGAGATCAGTGAAGTGTAAAACACAGCCACGCCCCCCACAGTTAGCAACACACCCCTTAAACCCTACACTGCCACCAAGTGGTTAACCCCTTCACTGCCAGTGTCATTTACACAGGAATCAGGGCATTTGTATAGCACTGACTGCTGTTAGATGACAATGGTCCCAAAAATGTGTCAAAAATGTCCGATGTGTCCGCCATAATGTCGCAGTCACAATAAAAATTGCTGATCGCCGCCATTACTAGTAAAAAAAAAATTATTAATAAAAATGCCATAAAACTATCCCCTATTTTGTAAACGCTATAACTTTTGCGCAAACCAATCAATAATTGCGATTTTTTTTTTACCAAAAATATGTAGAAGAATACGTATCTGCTTAAACTGAGGAAAAAATATTTTTTATACATTTTTGGGGGATATTTATTATAGCAAAAAGTCAAAAATAATGTGTTTTTTTTCAAAAATTTTTGTTAATAGCACAAAAAATTAAAACCGCGGGGGTGATCAAATACAACCAAAAGAAAGCTCTATTTGTGTGAAAAAAAGGACGTAATTTTTGTTTGGGAGCCACGTTGCATGATCACGCAATTGTCAGTTAAAGTGACGCAGTGCCGAGCTACACTCTTTCTGGTCCGTTCTGCAATCTTCTACATGCCGTGCGCATTCCATAGATTCTTTAGCAGTTTTCTTTACTATCCTCTGCATGCCATAAAAAGAGAAAGAAGCCTAATCCTCTCCTTCCTGGTTCTCCCCCTTGTGACTGTATAAGACGTCACACATGGGGGGAGTAAACCAGAGCTGCACAGAGAGGGATTTGCTATCATGTTGCCCCTAGTTTTTTTCATATATTAAATGTGTATGGCTTACCAAGGACAACAGTTTGAATGACGATATACTTGAAGAAATCCACTGTTCAAAAGATGTTGTTCTTTAGCTCTCTCTGTGGTTGACTTTGTTGTGCCCATCAAATGCAGCCTATGTGTCCATAAAATGGATAAAATGCAGACACTTGCCCATAAAATGCAGCCACTGTGCCCATGATACAGTTTTTTTTTGACCATCAATTTTGGAATAATATGCTCACCGTGTATATTATGCAGCCACACTGTGACGCAGTGCAGAATCGCAAAAAGTGGTCTGGTCTGAAAGTGGTTAAACCCTGAATACATTTAAAATTGCTCACACATTTAAAATGGCTATAACACATATATGGCTATACCCACACTGGTCTACTTCAAGTTTTCTTTCCCCTAAAAATAAAGTATCATGTTGCCCCTCAAGGACACTTGACTGTTCAAAAATGTTGTTCTGTGGTTGACTTTGTTGCGGACTTCTCTGATACAGTTTTTTTTTAATTTTGGAACTCATGTATATGTATTACTTTCCTTCATTTATGCTTCATTGACTTCTCCAATGCAAACTTCAGGATTTGCATTCTTTGACTCATGGACCTGACAGTATGGAGTAAATGCTTTAGTTATTTGCATTTTTATATATATAACTTATTAAACATTTCACCCCCTTAAGCCATATCCGTACAAAACTTAAAGGCATCTTCCGAAACATGTAATTCAAAGTTATGGTGTTTTTCTCATGTCGCCCTGAAATTTGCATTACAGAAAGGATATTCACATTCTTAGGTAATTTGGGCTGTCGAGCAGGTTTTTTAATCCAGTGAAAATTAGGCCTGAATTGACTAGTGGTAGCAGCAGATACAATATACTGTAGCTAAAAGCACTAGGAAAGTT
Source organism: Lithobates sylvaticus (assembly GCA_028564925.1). Taxonomy (NCBI): domain Eukaryota; kingdom Metazoa; phylum Chordata; class Amphibia; order Anura; family Ranidae; genus Lithobates; species Lithobates sylvaticus. Next base: position 257,451,318 of record CM053030.1, read on the forward strand.
TACTCTTAAAGCTAAAACCCCGAACTATGAACAAATTGGCCAGTGGCAGTACCACACTACATTGCCCAAAATGTTTAATAAAATATCCAAATGGACAAAACACTTGACTTAAAATATTAAAGTGCACAAAATACTTCAAAACCACAACTATACATTCCATGAATCTCCCTCCCATCCCCACATCTTCAATTATTTTCAAAAAATTCTATATATATATACTTTTTATATATAATTTGCTGGCATCAGGGCAGTAAATGGGCACTTAAATAGGCAGCAAATCGAAAGAGCTCTGCAATGTTTGTTGTGGTCTGCAGCCTTTGCCTTTTTGGTATCACATGCATGAGGAAACACATGACTTTTCAACTTGGTCAGGGTAGCACCTCAAAGAGACAAGTCAGCATTGTCAGTCAGTAAATCAGTACTGCTATGTGCCTATTTCTTCCTCATCCTCAAAAGTGCATCAAAGTCATTTTATTTTGAGGACTATAAAAGTGTCCTTTTCCTCCTTCTTAAGGGCGCCTAACAGTCACTTCATTTTGAGAACTGATAATGCATCATCCTCCTTTGTTAGGACTGATAGTGTGCCATTTTTCTTCCTCCAGGGTGCATAGCAGCATTTTTGTTTTCATAAAATTGCTTACCTGTAGGTCCAATAAATATCTCCTAAACCTACATGGTTTAGGAGATATTTAAAAAAAATGAGGCATCGCTGTCTACGGCGCATGCACCGCAGACAGCGGCGCGCAGGCGCACTGCGCATGCCGAGTTCACATCGCTATGCAACTTTCCTGCGCATGCGCGGGAGTGACGTCATCGCCGCTCCAGCGAATCACAGCGCTGGAGCGGCAAGACCCGGAAGTCACTCCAGTATTGATGGCGGCGGAGAAGGTCGTGAATGAGGACCGCTCTGGGGGCTTCGTTCTCAGGTAAGTTATTCATAATGAGCTAGTATGCTATGCATACTAGCTCATTATGCCTTTGCCTTGCAGGTTCCGTTTTTTTTTTTTTTAAAAGAGGCTTTACTTCCTCTTTAAAACATTAATCTACAAACAGTAGGACAGAAAAGACATACGACAAACATATTTAGTTATAATAGTTACCAGGCTATGGCCCACAAAGGTTCCATTTAGGTGACCGCTCTACCAGAGAGTGGGTGCTTCCCTCCCATCTAGTCTGTGTACATCATTACATGCTGATGCCTCATTGGTTGGCATGGCATGGCATGGCTCTGATTGGTGGGCCTCCCTATTAAGGATTGGCTAAATCTCCAATCCCTAGAGTTAGCATAGCATAGCCCCTTTTAATGCAAATCTTTGGCACAGACTTTTGAACCTAAGATTTAACGTTGTAAGTAGACATTTTCAGGGAAATTAAGTATTCATGATGGGCTTGCCATTGCCCTCATTGTATATCTAAACAAGTGATCCTTTTAAGTGAATATTTGTATAACAAAGAGGTTTGGGTCCATTGTTTAGACACACAAGCTTAGGCACTGACTCGTCTGTATAATAGAGACTTTTGACTTTACAATTATTTTACAACTATTAATGGAGATTTCACATAAACTCATAAGGCAGCAAGAGTAGACACTTTTTATAGTACTGATCATGTACCCTTTTCTCCTCCTCTTCAGCTGATTAATAGCTATGCCACCTGGCTACAAGGAGTTGGTGGAATTATGCCCAGAGTCTTAGCCAGCTTTTGCCAAACATCCTTTTACTCAAGTTTGTGGCCTGTGCTTCAACACAAAGTTAGGTACCTAGCCACCATTATTTTTCCCAAAAGTTAATTTGCCAACTACCATTATTATGCACAAAAAAAAAGGTTTTCATTGACTGGTAGTTTTTACACAAATCTAATATAAAAATGTGTGATAATAGAAGCTTTAATCAAGCACATTCAGATTTACAGAAAATATAATAAAACGTGATAAACAATTTTTTTATTAAATATTATGTAAGATAATTATATGCTAAAATGTATAACAATCTGAAATAAATGGAGAAATAAGCAATGCAAGATTTGTATCACAAAATTATCAGCTTTGAATTTTTTTAAAATCTTCAACTTAACCTTAAAACCTATTGCTTTTCAACCTATTACCTGCTGTAATACAATTGAAGAGAGTGCAGAATGCTAAAAAGATTATCTCTTGTAAATCCTTTTTCTGAAGGGCATAGAAGTGATGAGCTATAATTCTACACCAATATTACTATTAACATTCTTATTTGTAAGTTATCAAATTCATATTTTAGTATAGAATATCCAATTTATATTGGAAGGTTTGATAAAATGCCAGCCTATTTTAGCAATTGCTGCATTATTTCAAACAGTGTTGCTGTATAATACACATGTTGACAGATATTTTTTTATGAATAGTTAAAATATAAAATGAAATTCTTTTGTAATGTATTGTGGCAGGGCGAGGCCATGCCAATGTGTGATATGGTAGTCTGGGCCAGGTTTTGGAGAAAACAGGCCCACTAAAGGCACATGTGTGTGCTGTTCTTTTTATAATATAAGTATTAGAGATCAGTGCCCCACCCTCCCAAAGGGGTCAGTGATTGTAAGGGAGATGAGAGGCACACGTCTGCACCATGCTGTCCAGGATGGGACAGGCCAAGAGGCTGAGAGACAGGGTCTCACCTCACCCAGGATTTTTAGGTTCCCCAAGCCAGAGGCCCTAGTCAGAGTGAGGCCGCGTACACACGATCGGACTTTCCCGCGGGATTGTCCGCCGGACATTCCGACCGTGTGGGGCTCCGGCGGACTTTTTGTTCCCAAAAGTCAGGCGGACCTAGTTTTAAGTTTTGACTTAAAATTGTCCGCCGGACTCAGCAGTCCGGCGGACAATCCCGCCGTCTGTGTGCTAGTCCGCGGGACTTTTGAAATGAACGGACTTGCCTCACACACGGAGGAAAGTCCGTTCATTTAGATCGTAACTCCAGGTAGATGGGACTAGTGAAGGAAGTCAATGCTGCCGCGCTAGCCCCATCACCTGGTATGGATTTAAAGGGGAATCCCTATGCGGAAAAAACGGCGTGGGGGTCCCCTCAAATCCATCTCAGACCCTTATCCGAGCACGCAGCCCGGCTGGTCAGGAAAGGGGGTGAGGACGAGCGAGCGCCCCCCTCCTGAGCTGTACCAGGCCACGTGCCCTCAACATGGGGGGTGCCCTGGGGAAAGGGGGCCCTGCGCCCCCCCACCCCAAAGCACCTTGTCCCCATGTTGATGAGGACAAGGGCCTCTTCCCGAAAACCCTGGCCGTTGGTTGTCGGGGTCTGCAGGCGGGGGGCTTATCGGAATCCGGGAGCCCCCTTTAACAAGGGGGCCCCCAGATACCGGCCCCCCACCCTATGTGAATGAGTATGGAGTACGATGTACCCCTACCCATTCACCTAAGGAAAAAAGTGTAAATAAAAAAACAACACAATTTTTAAAAATATTTTATTGCACAGCTCCGGGGGTCTTCTTCCGTCTTGGGGGGTCTTCTCGCCGGACTCCTCCGCTATCTTCTGCTCTTTTACTAGCTCTTTCACTAGTGGAGGAGCCCGGCTTTCTCCTTCGCCGCCGCCGTCTGGGGGTCTTGTTCCCCCCTCGGGGGTCTCTTCTGTTCTTCTTGCCGCCGTCGTTGTCGCCGCCGCCTCCTTCTTCTTCTGCTTCTCCTTCTTCTTTCTTCTTCCAATGTTGACTCGTCGCTGTCTGCTCTTCTAATGGCTCAGACGTGTTGGGCTGCCAGTTATATAGGGACAAGGGGCGGGGCCACCATCTCATGTCACATGGTGACCTTATGATGTCACAGTCCCGGAGGATGCAGAAGATAGCGGAGGAGTCCGGCGAGAAGACCCCCCAAGACGGAAGAAGACCCCGGAGCTGTGCAATAAAGTATTTTAAAAAAATTGTGTCGTTTTTTTTTTTACACTTTTTTCCTTAGGTGAATGGGTAGGGGTACATCGTACCCCATACTCATTCACATAGGGTGGGGGGCCGGTATCTGGGGGCCCCCTTGTTAAAGGGGGCTCCCGGATTCCGATAAGCCCCCTGCCCGCAGACCCCGACAATCAACGGCCAGGGTTGTCGGGAAGAGTCCCTTGTCCTCATCAACATGGGGACAAGGTGCTTTGGGGTGGGGGGGCACCCATTCTAGCCCCACCTACCTGGAGTCATGTTCTAAATGAACGGACTTTTCTCCGTGTGTGGGCAAGTCCGTTCATTTCAAAAGTTCAGCGGACTTTGGCCAAAACTCCGGTGGATTGTCCGCCGGAAAAGTCTGGGCATGTGTGGGCAAGTCCGGGCGTGTGTGGGCAAGTCCACACGTTCGGAAAAGTCCTGCGGACCTCCGCTGGAAAGTCCGGCGGTTTGTCCGCCGGACAATCCCGCCGGAAAGTCCGATCGTGTGTATGCCGCATGATAGTTTATGCGAGACAGAACAGCTGGGAGCTGTAAATGTAAGACACAGAACTAAAAGAGGTACAGCACTTGTATGCTAGCCCTGGGTATGGGTGCTAGATGGTCTGGAGGACCAAGGCATGAAGCCTGAGTAGTAGAGTTGCAAAAAAGAGGCAGGAGGCTTCAGTATTGTTCTTTGTCATTTTGATAGTGAGATCCTCCTGCATGGGAAGCAATACATTTGTGAACGTTTGCTTTTTTTAAAATTAAAGTGGGCAGGAAAAGCCCACTATTTTGCACTACCAATGAGCTACAAACACCCCAACATGTCACTGTACATAATGTATGCTAATGCTAGCTTTGTTACATCTGTATGTCAAAAAATAGATTTCCAGTAGTTACACGTAAGAAGTTAAATAGGAAGGTGTTCTAGATTGCAAAAGAAAGTAAAAAAATAAAAGGATCTAATAGACCCATGTAAATCCATGGTTACATGATGTGCTATCTTCTTCCCTGCAGAAGAAGTGCCCACATTCCTGCTTGGGTGATGCTGGGATCTACAATTGACTGTCAGCCACTTGGTTCTCTCAGGTCCTGCCATGACATGAGGACATCAAAAGGGTGGGGGAACACGACTCCACACTCAATCGCTGGATCCCTGATCCGCGTGAACAGAAGAGGCACTGCAATGGGCTGTTTTACAGTAGTCAAAGCTGGCCAAAGATGGGTAGCTTTTTTTAGAACTGACCAAGGGGTCTGGTGCTAGAAATTTTGCTCTCAATTTAATGTTCGTGGTGATACGTGATCACCATTTATGTATGCATGCAAGCTCTACATATGCATTTGCATGTGAGCACGGGGGGATGGGTCACTTAAAAAAAAAAAATAATGTTATTGTTTATTTTATTTTAATTTTATTACACTGTCTATTTAAACCTGAAAATATGAAATCTTTGTCACTACTGGTTTATTAGGTCACACATGGATGTAACTTATTTCCCTATGTGTTCTATGGTCCACACATGTGGCAGCAGTCCTGGGTTTCCTGACTTTCCCCCTTACATGCCCTGCAGTAGTGACAGGCAAAGCCAGCTGCTGGTCATGCATCTGGGCAGATGTCATGTTTCCTGAAGAGCCTGGACTGGTTCTGTGACATCAGCCAACTGGTGGCTAAAACTGGTTCACAAGTGTGCAGAAATAAGTGCACTCCTGTGCACAAGGTTTGGTAGTACCCCAAATAAAAGGACATAACTCTATGTTGAGTAAGTCTTAGGAAATAAGATGGTAGTGGTATAGGGAGCACCCTGAATAAATACAATAATTTAGGTAATATTGACATCTTTGTAGCGTGAAACCTTCCCAACCATGACAAGGGAAGGGAAGCCCATTGCTTCATGACATTAGTAATTTGTTTCAAGAGAGGTAAATAATTAGCCACAAAAAGATCCTTAAGGGAGATTGTGATTTGTATTCCTAAGTATGGGAGTTGTTTTGGGACCCAAGTAAAAGGTAAGGAGGTTTTAGCCTGTTGAAGTGCAGATTGTGATAGAGAGATATTTAACGCTTTTGATTTTGTTGCATTAACATATAGACCTGAGATTAGGGCGAAGTTTTCTAGTGTAGCTAGTAAATTAGGGGTAGATATATGGGAATGTGACAAAATATGAGGATGTCATCCGCAAAGAGACATAATTTATGGTGATGACCACCTAATTCTATACCTTTAATATCGGGATTACTTCTAATTAGTTGTGTCAAAGGTTCAATTAACAGGGCAAAAAGTAAAGGGGAAAGGGGACAACCTTGTCTAGTACCTCTATTGATGTTGAACATTGTGGACTTATAGCCAGCGTATTTAATACATGCCCTAGGATTATTGTATAGAGAGGAAACCCAGGTAAGAAAAAGGTTACCAAATCCCCATTTTTGAAGGATGTATTCCATATATGGCCAAGTGACAGAGTCAAAAGCTTTCCTTATATCCAAGGATACAAGGCAAGCTGGGATTCGTTTGGTTTTAGCAGCATGGATAAGTAACAGTGTTTGTTACTTATCCCCTGCCTGGCGTTTTGGCATAAAGCCTGCTTGGTCTTTATGAATTAAATGGCCTATGGTATTGTTCAATCTGGTGGCCATGATTTTAGCTATTAGTTTTATGTCTAGATTGAGGAGGGATATTGGACGATTATTAGTCCAAGAAGTAGAGTCAGAGTGCGGCTTGGGGATCATTGCTATAATAGAGGTGAGTGTCTCTGCTCTAAATGATTGTCCCTTAAGAATTGAGTTGAAGGCCTTGGTTAAAATAAGTGTTAGGATATGTGCAAATTGTTTATAATAGGCTGCTGAGAATCCATCCGGGCCAGGTCTTTTACGTAGTTTTAAGGATTTTATTGCAATTGAAACTTTAGAGTCTGTGATTGGGCTTTCAAGGTGATCTCGCTGCTGTTGATCAAGGTTAGGGAGCATGATAGTGGAAAACAAGTTATCAGCTTTGGTTTTATCAAAACTCTGAGATGAAGAATATAATTTAGCTAGATTAGAACGAAAGATCTCTAGAATCTTTACTGGGTTATTAGTATGTGCTTCTTTGGATGTCTTTAATCTAATAGGTGTCTGGTTATTTAGTGAGTTTTTCAAGAGTCTAGCCATAGGTGTGTTTGTTTGCCTTAAGATATTGAATGTGCTGGCGTATGCATATAAGCTTGTCCACTGAATCAGTCAGAAAGAGATCTAAATCAAGACGGGCCTTTTCAAGTTTAGTGTTATTAATGGCATTTGGTAAAGATTGAAAAGCCTGATAGCAGTCATTTGTGTGTTGATGTTTTTGTTTAATCAACATTTCAAATGGGGGAGATATTTTTGTGTGTTTTTATTTACTCATTCAATATTTTATTGTATTTTAAAAATACAAAGAAATAGAACAATGGGTTCACAATTTAAAGCATCAAAAAAGGAGAACATTGATTACAATCACATATAAGGAGAAAACATGTCCCGTAAAAACCAAAAAGGTACAAAAATTGTGTCTGATAACATTATTGGGGTTGAGAACCTTCCAATATGAACTTGCAGTGTGAACTTTTGTGTGTTTTTTTTCAAGAATATCAGCCTTTATCTGTAGGAAGTGCTTGAATAAAGATCTAATGGTTGTGTGAACAGCACATATGTTACAAAAGTCAACAATTTCCACAGGGTTTGCTTATTTTTTCTCATGACTATATTTCTTTTAATACATGACAATTACGATTGCCTTATTATATAAAAAAACAAGAATTTTAGATTCACATGCAAATTCCATATTTTGGGGTAGAGTACAGGACACAGGAATTGTATTCATAGACCGGGTGATTAGACACTGGCAAAAGCTTTGTTGGGAACACCACCAGTGCACCCTTATTTAACCCCACTCACTCAGTGGGACACCAGTTTTAGAGAAGAAACAGGATGGTCCTGTACCGTACTTAAAAAATATATATTGATTTTACAGGTAAGGTAAAATCTCCATTATCTTTACAAAATAAACTGAGGGGTGGGTAACAATTTACAAACAGCAGTAAACAGGCCAATGGAAAATAAGGGTCGACAGACCCCAAATACTGCTTGAGGCACCTTGGGTCCAAAGCATGCATCGGAAGAGACCTGGAGATCTACCCATAAAAAAATTGAGAAGGTAAGAACAGAAGATCAAGTGGCAGCCTTGCAAACCTTTTAAATAAGTGTTGGATGCTGAAAAGCCCAAGAAACACTGAGAGAAATTGTGAAATTAGCCCCTGATAGGAAATAAGGAACCCTTTCTTCAAATGGGCTGTCTGAGCCACCTACCAATGGTGGAAGAGGAAGCAGGAGTTCCCTTCTTGGAACCTCCTCAGGAGGTCAAAGAGGAACTCAATTTTTCTGAAAGAAGACATTGCAGTTAGATTGAACCTAACTGCTTTGAACACCTCAAGGAGCTGAAGTGAAACCTCACTGGCATATTTTAGGTCAGGGCATAGGGAAGGGAAGATACTTTCTTCATTGAGGAGAAAGGAAAAGACCACCTTACTTGTGAAATACCCTAATGGGATATCGTGGAATAGTTCAAAGGCAGGTTTGTGACAAACTGAAAGTACCAGATTCAAATCCCAGGGAGACACTGGAGTTTAAAGTAGGGGTTGACATGAGCAACATCTACAAAAGTCTTGACAAGAGATTTACAGTGGAAGCCACATCTTTCAGGAAAAGAATAGATAAGCCAGAAAACTGTCCCCTTAGATTACTAAGAGCCAGATTTTAATCTAGGTAAAAGTAGAGGAAGACTAGGATGTGAGGAATAGAATATTGCCAGGGGTTGAGATGCCTGATCTTGCACCAGCCAAATTATGCTTTTCAGGTGTAATTGTAGATCCTACAAGAGGCTGTTTTTCTTGCCTGAAGTAGGGTAGGAGTTTTAAATGTCTTATAGGACCCATGTTTTAACAGCCATGCTGTTAGGCCCCTTTCACACTGGGGCGGGCGCTGCTTTACCGTTGTTTTAGCCGCGGTATTCGGCCGCTCGCGGGGTGGTTTTACCCCCCGCTCGTGGCCGAAAAAGGGTTAAAATCCCCCGCAAAGCACCGCTGTAGCGACGATTTGCATTGCTTTGCGGCGGTATTGCCACGGTATTACCGCGGTGTCCCATTGAAATCAATGGGTAGGAGCGGTATAGGAACGGTGAATACACTGTTCCTATACCGCTCCAAAGATGCTGCTAGCAGGACTTTTTTGACCGTCCTGCTAGCGCACCGCTCCAGTGTGAAAGCCCGCCGGCTTTCACACTGGAGTGAATGGGGCCGGATTTTTTCAGGCTGTGTACAGGCGCTATTAAAAAAGGGGCCTTAAAGTCAGTGACTGAGAAGCAGGATGGAACAGAAAACTTGGACATTGAGATGAAAGGAAAAGACCCCTTAATGGTGAAATATCCTAATGGGATATCGCAAAATTGTTCAAAGGCAGTTTTTTTACAAACTGAAAGTAACAGTGACTGAGAAGCAGGATTGAACAGAGGACCTTGTGACAGGAGGTCTGGCCTCGCCCACCAGGAATCACTGTATGTCTCTGTGCAAAGTTACCTTGGGCCAATGTGGGGTTATGAGGATTACCAGAATCCATTATCCTCTATCTTGTGGAGCAGTCTAGGAAAAATGCTCATTGGAAGGAATGCACACAACAGTCTTTTTTCTGGAGGCCATGATGTCCACATCTGGTGTTCCCCCTTTCTGAATGACAATCAGGAAGATAACTTTGGGGGGAGAACAGTCCCTTGACCCTAGGTGTTTGTAACTCAGGAAGTCTTCTTACCAGTTTTCCACTCACAGAATGTAGATAGCAGAGAGAGTTTGAATGTGGTTCTCCTCCCAGCGAGAGAATCAAGCCTGCTTCTTTTAGAACTTCTAGACCTCTTGTACCCCCTGGTGATTTATGTAGGTCACTGCTGTGTCATTGTCTGACTGCACCCTGACTAGGTGACCATGTAGGAGAGGGGTCCAGTGTAGAACATACAGTCTTATGCTCTCAGTTCCAGAATGTTGATTGGGAGCATTGACTCTTGGTGGGGACTGGGTTCTTGGACAGTCAGGGAATTCTATACCTCACACCAGCCCTTCAGGCTTGCGGTTATCAAAACCATGTTCTGGGAAGAGGGATATAATGATTCCTGGGCTCTAGGGCTTATTTTTTCCTGGCTAGACAGCAGTAGTGAAAGATCCAGAGAAAGGATCTGCTTGTCACACTTTGTGATAATGTTAATCTGCAAAAGGGCTACCATGAGGCCCAGTACCCTCATGTAGAATTGAATAATGGAAGTGTTGCCTTATGGGTTTATGTGAAATCTCCATTGAAATCTGGAAAATATTGTAATTATGAATATATCTCTTTTGGCTTGCATCTATGATAGTGGGGCAAACAGCCTTCCTCCAAGCTCTTGTTAATTGCAGACAATGCGGGGCCGAGGCTTGTATATACAAACAATGAGAGCCAATTGCATTGTTTGTCACCTATTCACTACAAAGGACCCCATGCTGGGATATGCAATGAAGTAAGTCACACCCCAGGTTTCAATACTTAAACTTCCCGGGACCATTCAAGTGTACCTGCATCACTAGGATTCTCATTAAAGGGGGCTGGCTTAGGAAAGCTAACCAACCAGAAGTCACGCTAGGCCAGCCTATGGGGCATCAGCATTAAGGGATATACTCGCAGAAAAAGGTGGCAACTTCCTCTTTTCGGGGAGAGAATCAAGCCTGCTTCTTTTAGAACTTCTAGACCTCTTGTACCCCCTGGTGATTTATGTAGGTCACTGCTGTGTCATTGTCTGACTGCACCCTGACTAGGTGACCATGTAGGAGAGGGGTCCAGTGTAGAACATACAGTCTTATGCTCTCAGTTCCAGAATGTTGATTGGGAGCATTGACTCTTGGTGGGGACTGGGTTCTTGGACAGTCAGGGAATTCTATACCTCACACCAGCCCTTCAGGCTTGCGGTTATCAAAACCATGTTCTGGGAAGAGGGAGATAATGATTCCTGGGCTCTAGGGCTTATTTTTTCCTGGCTAGACAGCAGTAGTGAAAGATCCAGAGAAAGGATCTGCTTGTCACACTTTGTGATAATGTTAATCTGCAAAAGGGCTACCATGAGGCCCAGTACCCTCATGTAGAATTGAATAATGGAAGTGTTGCCTTATGGGTTTATGTGAAATCTCCATTGAAATCTGGAAAATATTGTAATTATGAATATATCTCTTTTGGCTTGCATCTATGATAGTGGGGCAAACAGCCTTCCTCCAAGCTCTTGTTAATTGCAGACAATGCGGGGCCGAGGCTTGTATATACAAACAATGAGAGCCAATTGCATTGTTTGTCACCTATTCACTACAAAGGACCCCATGCTGGTATATGCAATGAAGTAAGTCCCACCCCAGGTTTCAATACTTAAACTTCCCGGGACCATTCAAGTGTACCTGCATCACTAGGATTCTCATTAAAGGGGGCTGGCTTAGGAAAGCTAACCAACCAGAAGTCACGCTAGGCCAGCCTATGGGGCATCAGCATTAAGGGATATACTCGCAGAAAAAGGTGGCAACTTCCTCTTTTCGGGGAGAGAATCAAGCCTGCTTCTTTTAGAACTTCTAGACCTCTTGTACCCCCTGGTGATTTATGTAGGTCACTGCTGTGTCATTGTCTGACTGCACCCTGACTAGGTGACCATGTAGGAGAGGGGTCCAGTGTAGAACATACAGTCTTATGCTCTCAGTTCCAGAATGTTGATTGGGAGCATTGACTCTTGGTGGGGACTGGGTTCTTGGACAGTCAGGGAATTCTATACCTTACACCAGCCCTTCAGGCTTGCGGTTATCAAAACCATGTTCTGGGAAGAGGGAGATAATGATTCCTGGGCTCTAGGGCTTATTTTTGCCTGGCTAGGCAGCAGTAGTGAAAGATCCAGAGAAAGGATATGCTTGTCACACTTTGTTATAATGGTAATCTGCAAAAGGGCTACCATGAGGCCCAGTGCCCTCATGCAGAATTGCATAATGGAAGTGTTGCCTTATGGGTTTATGTGAAATCTCCATTGAAATCTATAAAATATTGTAATTATGACTATATCTCTTTTGGCTTGCATCTATGATAGTGGGGCAAACAGCCTTCCTCCAAGCTCTTGTTAATTGCAGACAATGCGGGGCCGAGGCTTGTATATACAAACAATGAGAGCCAATTGCATTGTTTGTCACCTATTCACTACAAAGGACCCCATGCTGGGATATGCAATGAAGTAAGTCCCACCCCAGGTTTCAATACTTAAACTTCCCGGGACCATTCAAGTGTACCTGCATCACTAGGATTCTCATTAAAGGGGGCTGGCTTAGGAAAGCTAACCAACCAGAAGTCACGCTAGGCCAGCCTATGGGGCATCAGCATTAAGGGATATACTCGCAGAAAAAGGTGGCAACTTCCTCTTTTCGGGGAAACCAGCCAGCATGAGGGAGCCTGGGTAGGAGGATGGCAGCTAGCAGGGAAAAGTATGCCCTTCTCCTTGTAACTAAATATGCTTGTAGATCCCTGTCTGAAGAAATATGTTCTATATACCTTCATGTATATATTTTATTTCAACCTAGTATGTTATTCCTTGATGTAAGACCATAGCTAGAGAATTGTGTACTATAGACTTTTAACTACCTTTAATAAATGCTATTATATTTAAAGATTTTCCTCCTGGTCAATAGAACTCTTTTTTAACCCATATCATATTTTGTGAGTAATAAATCAGAAATAGAGATTTTAGAGGTTAACAGAAGTCCTGGTTGACCTGAGAGTCCAACAGTTGGACCTCAGATAAGCAATCTTTTTTTGGGGAAAGGGCAATTTTTTTTGAGCTGTATTCAAGATCAGCCCCAACTACTCCAGATGATGGGAAGGCTAGGCGACAGACTTCTTGCAGATAATCACCCACCTAAAAGTTTTAAAGAACTGAATTGTCTTTGAATGTTAGAAAACCAGACAGTGGCTAAGAAATCCTTCAGAAGAAGTTCATCCAGTTACCTCATGACATAGATGTCCTGAGATTATCCATCAATTTTGTAAAGACACCTGGTGCAGAGGAGAGACTGAATGACAGGGTGACAAATTGTTGACCGGGACATCTATGGTCCAGATTGGTGTAAATGACATTCTGTCACTTGAGAAAGTGAGGGGACCCCTTCAATGTGAAATGTTTTTTTGGGTATGCTTGGAGGGTTTTGGGGTTTAACACAACAAACACAACAAAAGGATGGACTGAATTTTTTATTGGATTTTGGCTTGGAGTAGGATGCCTGGGTGCAACAAAAAGAGGTCATAGTATTAGTAGACTTTTTTTGTGGGTGTTATCAGAGGAGCTTTTGCTAAAGTCCAATCACTTGAAATTAGCAGTATACTGTATAACCCATGATCTATGAATACAGGTCCTCTGCCCTATACTGTTTGATTAGGATAAACAGTTCCCTGTGATGTTGCATACCAACCACAGCAAAGAGAGAACTACATATGAATTAGTCTGGTCCATTCATATCGCGGCACTGCATCGTGAATTTTACTGTGTAAAGATTTATTTTGGGGCCCATAAGGTAACACAGTTAAATGCACATGTAGTGTTTATTACTGCATTTTAGTACTTCATCATTAACATAATGAGCAAACAAAGATTGTTTTAACAGCTTAACAGCTTGAAAAACACATGCAAGAGAATTCAACAAAATGTGTGTTAATATATGGAAAAAAAATTAACAGCATGTCAGAAAGTACATTAAAATGTACAAGACTAAAGCATTTCCACAATGTAAAGTGTAAATCCAGCCTCAGTGTTAAAATGTCTGTAAACTTTGAGCTTAAAAGAAGCACAGTAAGTATCACAAAAATGTCTTTAACCTCTTTGTGACCATAATACGACACCAGATGACAAATTTAACAAGGGGACCCCCAGATCCCGACCTCCCCCTTATATGAATTGGTAACGGGGTTGAAAAAAGACAAGAGCAAGAACTTACGCTCGAGCCAAACCATTTGCCAATCCCTATTACTAAAGACAAATATACTGTGCAGTGCAAATGCACAGTGCAAGTGCAATGTTCAGAACGGAAAAAAATTAGTTTTTTTTCGTTTCAGATGGATTCATTATATTACTAATTTAGTTTTGTTGATTCGTTTCGGAATTTATTCAGTTTAGTTTCATAAAATTTTGTTTTGGAACAATTTGAATTCGGATTGGTCGAAAGATAATCGATTGATTCAAAATCTATGTGAAGAATAGCTGGTTGATAAGCAGCAGGCTGGGAATCTGGCTGCTGCGTCCTTAACAACCGATGACTCATGAGCTGTCAGCGGGCTTCCACACTGACAGCTGAAATGTACACAAAAAAATGCCAGCAATAGAATATTTGAAAAAAACAGCGTGGTGTCGACCCAGCATGCCCTTCTTTGGTGACGTCACAAGGGGGGGCAGGCTCACCCTCTGACATCTTTGGATAATTCCGCTACCTAGCTAATTAAGAAATGTTAAATGGAGAAGCAGGCAGTCGGCAGGAGCCTTCGATGAGGCCAGAGGTTTTTTTTATTTCAGGTCCAGAGGTGCGGCGGGTGGCATGATTGACAATGGATTTTTTTTTGTAATAAAGGACTTGTCAAAAACTCATTTACTGTCTTTATTCAATGGAGGAGGCGGGGGTTTTGATAAGCCCTCCCACCTGCAGACCCCCACAACCACTGTGCAGGGTTGTGGGAAGTGGCCCTTGTCCCCAGAACCCCCCTGCTCCAAAGCTCCCCCCCATGTTGGTATGGATTTTGGGGAGGACCCCCTGCTTAAAAAAAAAAACATTGGTGTGGGGTTCCCCTTAAAATCAAAGGGCCTGGTATGGATTTGTAGGGGACCCCACGCTGTTTTCTTTTTCAGCAGGCAGTCATTTGTAATTCGGCAGGAGCTCCAGAGCTTAGTAAATGAGGGGAAGCTTCACTTTACAAAGAATACCCAATCACATGCAAGAAAAAAAAAAATAAAGCATTTTTGCTTGTACATGGTTGGATGATAGAAATCAGCAGAGCTCCCCCTCATTTCAGAGCTGAGGTCAAGTTAAATTATGTCTGCCAATGCAGGAGCCTTCGATGAGGCCAGAGGTTTTTTTTATTTCAGGTCCAGAGGTGCGGCGGGTGGCATGATTGACAATGGAGGTGCACTTACAATGCACAGTATATTTACTTTTAGTAAATCAACCTCATAGAGTTATTGTCAAGTTATATTATGTCTGCCAATGCTGCTATATGTGTTCTGGACATTTACACTGTAGTATTACCCTGGCCATGGTGCATTAAAAAAGAGGTCTGTGGGTGGACTGATAATGTATATTCTCCCAGTAGTCACTGTCAATCAGGCTCTGCTAGGCTGGCTAGGAGGACGATCAGCCTGTGATGCATCACCACAACATCCTCTTGCTCCCAGTCCAGAATGGTGTGCACATAAAAAACAATAACGGACGCGCAGAATCCGAAAACCGAAAGATTCGGCATAAACAAATGCTTTATTTTCGTTTTCGTTGCAACAGTTCAATATAGATAGGAGATTCGACATGACGCTGACAATAGCTATCTATTGGCCATCGAACCTGTGGTCGAATGTGCCTAACCTTAGCTCTATTAGTTCAAGATTATTCTACATAGAGAGAAAAGATTCAACATTATAGAGACAATAGTAAAAAAGGTTGAATGTGCCTAACCTAACTCTATTAGTCAAAGATTATTCGACATAGAGAGAAAAGATTTGACATGAAGATTCGACGAAGCAGTTGCCGCGAGCGGACATTTATGGTCAATTTATGGTCAAATGCTCTGCCTATAGGCTATAGAAGAATTCTAATGTTGGTTGACTAGTAATAATAATTAATAAATATAATTATTACTAGTGTCATACAACATTAGAATTCTACTATAGCTTGTAAGCGGAACATTCGACCGTAAATGTATGATTGGGGCGTCGTACAGTTTAGCTGCTCCGTCAAATCTTCTCAGAACATTCAACAGACACTATAAAGCCCCATACACACGGTCGGATTTTCCGATGGATTCTGTCCTATCGGACAATGTTGGAAATTCCGACTGTGTGTAGGCACCATCGGACAGTTTCCATCGGATTGTCCGATGGACAAAGTTCTATCTCCTGCTCTAAAGATTTTCCGACAACAAAGTCCGATCACACCAATTCCGATCGTGTGTAGCGAATTCCGACGGACAAAGTGCCACGCATGCTCAGATCACATTACAAGACCAAAGCTATTGGCTACTAGCCTCTACGTAGTCCCGTCGTAGGCAACAAACGTCAGCACGTTCAGAATGATCGGATTTTCCGACAACTCCGATGGATTTGGTGGTCGGATTTTCCGACCGTGTGTATGGGGCTTAAGCCTTCAATGACAGATCCAACCTAAATTATTTCGGATTTTCGGACAAATGCATTTTTGTAATGAAACAAAATAAATAAAAATGAATTTCGAGAGTATAATAAATTTATTTTTCGGACAAAAATGAAATTCCGAAACAAAATATTTCAGTGTGCACATGTCTACCATGTACTTGTGTTAAAAAGTATCCTGTTCTCTTTGTATTGTTTCCTATATGTGAAATACCTGTCAGTTTCCTATTTCAGACTGAACACGCTAGGCTCAGAAGAACATTCTTTCCAATGTGGTCAGTTTTCTGGGGAGCACAGCCTTCCTGTCTTCCAAGCATCAGACTTGTGCTGACAGCCCCCCCCCCCTAAATAGTCTTTCACTGAGAAGATCAGCATACTGCTGTTTCATGCCCAACTCTCCAAACCTTATATTCAACTTAGAGCAGAAGTCAAGTAGTCACTAATAAAAAAAGAATGTTGATTGTCAGGTTCTCCTTTGCACTCAGTAGGCCCTCCTACCTATCTTCACCTCACTATTGGGTCTGGTAGTGATGCAGAAGTGCACTGGGGGACCAGGGGGGCAAAACACCTGGAAATACCAGTTTATAAAGAGACTTCATCCAGAAATGGAAAAGCGTTTTGCATTGGGGCAGCAGGAGAAGTAGGGGTTTAAACTCTTTTGTTCACAGAAAGCTTTTAATAACAAGTTCAGTTTGATGACAGAATTGCTTTAAGTACTATGTTGACCATTATAGGATCATTTAGTAAAAGTTCATTACAAGCAGCCAACCATGTTTAGTGGAATTATAAAAGAACAGAATGTTTTCCTTTGCTCCTGGCTGCAAATACAGGTTTGCTTGGCTTACAAAACCATAGTAAAAGAACAAGCTTAAAAGATATGCTCGCTAAAACAAACATTATGTTTAAATTCAACACAAGAATGGTTGCGCACTTACAGATTTAAACATTACATGCTATTATTTTATTTATTATTTTATTTAACTTTGATTAAAAGCCCAAAAGCTTGCCAGATCAACAACCATTGGGCTGATTCTTGAAAGGAAATAAAATAAGCATAACATTGGAGTTGCTGCCAAAAGCAACCAATTACATTTTTCCTTTCAAAAGATCAAAAATGTTTAACTATCAAACTTGAAGGAATGTGAAATGCAGGAATCATGGAGTTAGCAGATGAATTATGTGTGACTACACGTTAAACATAATTCTTCACTTTATAATGTAAAAACACACTTTTTTGGTGTCATTGTAGTCCAATGGCTATGGCAACTATATATCGGGTTTTAGTCATAATAAACTATACATATGTTTGTAGTCTTCCAGTACAATGATAATAACTCCTTCACTAGGTGTTTTCTGTTTATAAATCTGTAGATTAACCACTTGTCTACAAGCACAACTTATGAACGGCAGCTGTTAGACAGAGATTATAAGCAAAATCCAGGAGTGTGTGTGAATTTGTTCAACAAGTGATGGGCTATCTAATGGAAGTGCTAACTTCTATAGCCCACCAAAGTTACTTCCCCCTCCAAAAGTCCCTGCCATGTGCATGGTGGGTCTTAGTGGGTGGAAAAGAGAGAGATCAGCAAATTCAATTTTCTTATCTCCCCTCCAGTGAACAAGTAAGTGACATGCATTACATTACTTATGCGTTTCAGATGTCACTTTCCCTGGTGTGGACAGAGAAGACGCTAGTGGAGCGTAATCTGTAGCTTCGGTGGAAGACAGGACAGATATCCCAAGCCTAATAGACCCCTGATGTCTCAGTAAAGAAACCCCACAATTTTTGAGCAACATATTGCCACAAATGTTGGAGTGATGCCCTGTACACACGATCGGACATTCCGACAATAAAATCCATCAGATTTTTTCCGACGGATGTTGGCTCAAACTTGTCTTGCATACACACGGTCACACAAAGTTGGTCGGAAATTATGAACGTCAAGAGCGCGGTGACGTACAACAAGTATGACGAGCCGAGAAAAATGAAGTTCAATAGCCAGTGCTGCTCTTCTGGTTGATTCTGAGCATGCGTGGCACTTTGTGCGTCGGAATTGTGTACACACGATCGGAATTTGCGTGATCAGATTTTTTTTTCGGAAAATTTTAAATCCAGCTCTCAAACTTTGTGTGTCGGAAATTCCGATGGAATAAGTCTGATGGAGCCTACACATGGTCGGAATTTCCAACAACAAGCTCCGATCGTACATTTTCCATCGGAAAGTCTGACCGTGTGTACAGGGCATGAGAGGTATAATTTGTGGTGAAATCTAAACTGATAACCTGTAAATTCTTTTAAAGCAATGCCTATGGACATTTGTAAATGAGGTAAAACTTCACTTTACAAAGAATACCCAATCATATGCAAGGAAAAAAAAAAATATATATATATATATATATATTTTTGCTTGCACATGATTGCATGATGGAAGTCAGCAGAGCTCTGCCTCATTTACTAAGCTCTGGAGCAACTGCACTTACAGAGTGCAACTGCACTTTTAAAAGTGTACAGTCTATTTGCATTTAGTAAATCAACCCCCCTGTGCACTGCAAGTGCACTTACTCCAGAGTTTAGTAAATTAGGTAACACTTAACTTTGCAAAGAATACTCAATCGCATGCAAGAAGAATAAAAAACAGCATTTTTACTTGTACATGATTGGATGATATTAATCAGCAGGGCTTCCCCCCAGATCTAGAACACATGCACTTGCAGTAAACAGTATATTTAGACAAAAACTCACCCAAGCTCTACTGCATGATTGTAGAATGATGAGCTGAATAACTGTGCTCAGGCTTGTTTTGTCCCATAAACATCAAAATAGCAAAAGATGCCGGCAACTCGATTGCTTCTTCTAAATCTTTATTGAGCACTAACAGCAGTGCGACATCTAAAGTGCTAACATGAGCCTTCCTTATAGAAAATAGAGATTGTTGTGATCTGATTGGGAACTCCTCTGCCACCAGTAAGAGGACGCGGTCCCATGGGCGGGGAAGTGGTCACTTTGTGACCACTTACTTACAACAATATAACCAATGCCTCCCTGTCTTATATGCAGACAAACTCTGCATGATATT
The DNA here is from genome assembly GCA_028564925.1 of Lithobates sylvaticus. Lineage (NCBI taxonomy): Eukaryota > Metazoa > Chordata > Amphibia > Anura > Ranidae > Lithobates > Lithobates sylvaticus. The sequence goes on from CM053030.1 coordinate 257,470,728, forward strand.
TTAAGACAGGGATGCAATTTTACTAGAAAAAAAGCTCCCACTTTAGGTACTATGCTTTCCCCCTCTTTATTTCGTCCCACTCCCCCTTCCATTTCATCATTAGGGACAGTGGGCTCTTATCCCTGTGGTTATAAACAGTGTAAACAGTGTAAAAGACACAGAAAAAGCAAGTCTGCCATTTCTTTTTCAACAGGTAGAACATATCCAGTTAAAAGTTTTATAAATTGTAATTCAAAGATGATTGTTTGTCTAATTGATTGTAGTATTTGTAGTGTCCAGTGTGTGGGATATTGTGTGTGCACTATTCGCAATCTACATATATATATATATCAGAACACTACAATGACACTCTAAATAGCAACGCAAAAAATATTTCAAATGTGTCTAAACACTTTAAAACAGTTCATGGTGGTAATCTGGAGTCTTTTTCTTTTTGCAGTCTGGAACAGGTGAGAAGCTTTGTTAGGGGGGGATACACACCATACCCTACTTCAGTGGGAGGTGTGGTGAATACACAGATTGAATTCTCAATTTCCTAGTGGAATGGATAGTAGAATGGATGTGAATTTGTTTTAAAATGAATACAATTTTATTCCACAATGGGTTAATTTTTCCCTAGAGTTTTCAGTCTGTGCTTCCAAAAATGTCGGCAACTTGATTGCTTCTACTAAATCTTTATTGAGCACTAACAGCAGTGGAACATCTAAAGTGCTAACATATTTCGGCCGGAGCCTTCCTCATAGCATAGATTTTTACAATAAAATCAAGTTTATAGAAAAGATATCCATTCCTTCAAAAAAAAGGGGTGGTACAATCCAATTTAAAATCAATCAACAATTAAAATCATGTGAAGTTGGCAGAACCAGAGAAAGATTATTGTAAACCTCTATGCCAGGGGTCTCAAACTGGTGGCCCTCCAGCTGTTTCGAAACTACAAGTCCCATCATGCTTCTGCCTGTGGGGGTAATGCTTGTAACTGTCAGCCTTGCAATGCCTCATGGGACTTGTAGTTTTGCAACAGCTGGAGGGCCGCCAGTTTGAGACCCCTGCTCTATGCTATGAGGAAGGATCCGGCCGATACATGTTAGCACTTTAGATGTCACACTGCTGTTAGTGCTCAATAAAGATTTAGAAGAAGCAATCAAGTTGCCGAAATTTTTTCCTAAACAGTATATTTGCCTTTAGTAAATCAACCTCATTGTGTTTGTGTGCACTAAAATTTGCTTAATATACCTAGTGTATTTTTTTAATTCTTTCTTTAGTTGTAAGGTCATACAATTTATATCAGATGCATGTGTAATCTTCATAAAGTACAATAACAGATCTGTTATCAAACAGTGGTTCCATATATAATGACATCAACATTGTTTTAATTGAATTAGACATTTTTGACTCATTCCTTGATCCAAAAAAAGTTACAGAGTTTATAGGGTACAGAGTGTTTTGTAACTAACTTCAGTCTCCTTATAAAAAGGCAATAGTGAAGAGGAAAGTATTCTCTGTATCCTTGTCATTATGAGCAATGTGATAACTAGTGTATTTTTTACTGAACATTTGCAGTTTATAAATAGGTGCACTCATTTTGTGTGACATAACAAATTGCAACTACCACCATTGTATTCTCCAGGGTCTTTGCTTTCAGAAAATATTTTTGGGGGTTCTGATCTTCTGGCCTGAAAAGTGCATTTTAACATGTGTGCAAAAACAAACAAAAAAAGGAAGTGGTTAAAAAATTCCCAATCATTATTCCCTGAGGTGAGTGAACATCTGTTTGCCATTTGACAGCTAGGAGCATGCATGTTACTTGCTGTCACAGATCATTGTCTTTAAAAACTCTAATTTCAACTATCAGGAGCCAATAAACATACTTCCCAATCATATGATCACTATGACAGCTATGATATGGTTATCATATGAGGTTTGTTGTTAAACAAACCTCTCCTGGCTCTAGCTGTCAAACAATTTCTTACTGTGCAGACAGAAAGAAACACATTGTTTAACCACTTAATGACAGGAAGGATTTGCCCCCTTAATGGTCATTTTTTGCGATACGCCACTGCGTCACTTTAACAATTGCGCGGTCGTGCGACACTGTACCCAAACAAAATGTACCATATGCCCTTTTCCCCCACAAATAGAGCTTTCTTTTGGTGGTATTTGATAACTTTTGCGTTTTTTATTTTTTGAGCTATAAACAAAAAAAGAGCCACAATTTTGAAAAAAAACGCTATATTTTTTACTTTTTGCTATAATAAAATCCCCCCAAAAAACATAAAAAAAACACATTTCTTCCTCAGTTTAGGCCGATATATATTCTTCTACATATTTTTGGTAAAAAAATTGCAATAAGTGTATATTGATTGGTTTGCGCAAAAGTTAGAGCGTGTACAAAATAGGGAATAGATTTATGGCATTTTTTTGATACTAGAAATGGCCGTTATCTGTGATTTTTAGCGGGACTGCGACATTTCAGCAGACAGACCGAACACTTTTTTGGGACCACTGACATTTATACAGCGATCAGAGCTAAAAATAGCCACTGATTACTGTATAAATGTCACTGGCAGGGAAGGGGTTAACACTAGGGGAACGATCAAGGGGTTAAATGTGTTACCTAGGGATTTTTTCTAACTGTGGGGGGGGGGGACTGCCTGGAGGAGTAGACTGATCGCTGTTCCTAATCAGTAGAAAACAGAATGGAGATCTGTCTATTTACATTGACAGATTTCCATTCTGTCTCTGTCAGGAGTGATCGCAGGTGGCACATCGGCTTCTGGCTTCATACCCCCTGCAGCTCTTAAAGCGGCTGATGTACAGGAATGGTGCCAACCTGCCACAGTATAACTGTGGCGGCTGGTCCGTAAGTGGTTAAAGAGACAAGTAAAGTGTTAATAATATATACAAAAAAAAGTTTCCATTTTTTTTATTTGATAGCCTATAAAAACATCATGAGAAGGGTACTTATTAGAACAAGACACCAATAAAAGCCTTATATGTTCTTAAAAATTATTTAGGTGGGCAAATTCATGTTTGTGTTTTTTTTTTTTCTCAAAATAACCAACACATACTAACACTGCTAATTTTGGTCTGGGCATCTCTGTATCGACATAGGTTATTTACTACAGCATTCTGGTAGGGGACATTCTTTCCTACTGAGGCTGTGGCTGCTTTCTAAAGAAATTTAATTAAAAGACTTTGGACACCTTTTTTTTTATGTGATTCAAATGAATTTAGTTGATTTAAACTGGAAATTTAAACTGGGATTTTATATGCATGTCTTGGATTTTCCTACTAGCTGTTTCCTGTTTATGTTTATTGCACACATGAATAACGATGGTTACATTATGGCTTGTTGCTTCCTCCCAACAATTATATCTGCAATCTCCTATTCTATCTGTAAACAAAGACAGGACACAATACAAATATAATGACAGCTTACGATAGACAAGTATAAAAGTTTTGTTAGCCTCATACACCAATCCTAAGGATCAACCATACATCTGAAAAAAAAAAAAATACAGAAGCTTACATTTTTGAAACAATCTATTTAGACTCAAAAGAATACCACATTATTTCCATCCCGGTAGGACATTTTGGCACTGTGCTTTAAAAGAAAATTTAAATCTCTGAGTCTGGTTGCTAAGTTATCAGTCTCCACTGGATTCATTTATAGTGTGACTAAAGTTCCAATGTAAAGGCATAGGCAATTTTGCTCTTCAACGTTTAGCCATTGATAGTGACTTTTACTAAAGAGTAGACCTATTACAGACTGAATGAAGCCTGAAGATCCCATTGATTTTCTTCAAATATGTTTTTTTTTTTTTTTTTTTTTATGGGGAATGTGGGGTCATGTATTATTTTTTTTTTAGAAGTATGTGGATAAGATTTCCAAATTAACCTTTTACCAGTTAATAGAGAACAGATACGTTTTACAAAAACAACTTCACAGGTCACTGGAGGTGGGTTGACCATAAATGCCAGGATGATATTGGAGAAAGGTGGGGTGCTGAAAGGTTTATAAGCTGATATCAAAGTGAAGGAGGTGTGCAAGTTCTTGGCTTTCCAGCTATAGGAATATAACATATAACATTTTATGAGTGGTTTGCAAGTTCATATCTGTTGTGAGCAATAAATAATACTAAATTGGTGGGTGGATCACACTGTGGGGGTTATGTGGGCAAATAAGCTTGAAAAGCAGGTAATTGATTATTCTTTCACGTCTAATTATGACCATGTGTGATAAATGTGATATTCCGGGAAAATACAATTTTGTACACTTCTACTACAGTATATAATTGCTATACTTCATCAGAACAGAGAAAAAATTATACAAAATGCAAAAACTCAAAATGAAACTGTTTTTCATTATTTCCATTTTATCACTTAAATGTATTATTGTTAATATGCTCTATACATTTGTTCAAATAGAATATTGAAAAAATGTGCTTACGTTTATGACTTGTTGTGTTATGTTTTCTTCTAGTATATTTTAAACTTGCATTCCTGTATATCTACGATAATGAAAAAAAACAATAAAATCTTGGATATTTTAGATTATAAAAAAAATAGACACCTAGACTCACATAATTTATAGAGTGAGCTTGCTTGGCTTTATGTATTTTCTCTACTGTAACATTTGGTAGTTTGCTGCAGTATCATAAATTTGCAGCACTGTTAACATTTGGTTTCCAAATAATTTGCAAACTGCACACAGGAGCACACAGTTTTAAAAAATGTGGCACTGCCTGCAGATATTTATTTGAATTATTTTCACTTCACTATCAGTTTTTTTAATAATGATCTTTTAATAAGCTAGCAGAACATAAATTAGAGCCTTACATCGCTTAATGTGAGATATTTAATTCTGAAATCGCATTATCACTTGAGGTAGAGTTGTAAATTGACTCTTAGCTTGAAGCTTAATGCAAGAGGGAATTTCTTGCAGTTACAAATCAGAAAAATCACATGCAGCAAATAAAGCCATATGTTTCAACATATATTGCAAATGTGCAGCCACTGAGGAAATCCTATTCTTCCCTATTGTGCAAGTGTGCAGTTATTATACATTTTTATAGTATTACCAATAATATAATAATAGCAATATTTACTGCCATTAAACTAGTCTACATCAAGATTTCAGAAATATTATAGTGATATGTTATGCCAATGAAAATTGTTCATTGATGTGCGATTACCAGCACCTGTTCCCAGTTGTTTTTACAAAATTTGCTAGAGATTCAATGTGCAATAATATAGTGTGTGTGTATATTATATATATATATATATATATATATATATATATATATATATATATATATATACACACACACACACACTATATGATTGCACATTCAATCTTTAGCAAATTTTGTAAAAACAACTGGGAACAGGTGCTGGTAATCGCACATCAATGAACAATTTTCATTGGCAGACATATCACTATAATATTTCTGAAATCTTGATGCAGACTAGTTTAATGGCAGTAAATATTGCTATTATTATATTATTGTTAATACTATAAAAATGTATAATAACTGCACACTTGCACAATAGGGAAGAATAGGATTTCCTCAGCAGCAAATTTTGTAAAAACAACTGGGAACAGGTGCTGGTAATCGCATATCAATGAACAATTTTCATACACACACACACACACATCCCTGCAGGGCTAATTGACCCTCTAATTACTCAGCCTTTGCACCCTATGCATTTGTTCTATGCATGGAACAGTAATATCTCAGAGTGATGATACAGTATTTCAGCATCAGGTCCAAAGGACCAAACAGTGCCCAAGGTCAGGAGCATGCAATAGATGTGACAGCAAGCTAAACATTATTTCTACCGTCCCAAAAACTCATTATAATAATGTTCTCCCTGAACTAAACCTTTACTTTTCCCTGTAATGCAAAATATAAAAAAAAAGTAAAACTAGCTTTGGGATCCAATGAAAATAGTTTGATTTTGTCCTTTAATTTTTAATGGTGGAGCAAATTCAAAGAAAAACTGAGAGTAGACTTTATATAGAAGTTTAAGTCTAAGAAAAGTTTTCTAGCAAAAAAAACCCCAAAAAAACGGTGCTGCTTATGAGCAACTGTTTTCAGCTGTTATTTCTACAGTCTGTAGTTTGAAAAAAGAAAACAAGGATTCTGACAGATTGCCATGGGCAGAAATATATTTTCCTCACATGAAACCCAAAGTGAGTGAAGCGTTAACCAGCTCGCATGTCAATGGACATTTCATTGCTGTTCAGAGATGAGGGAAAGCAAGATACAGAACTCTAATCTCATACATAGTGCAAAGGTTGTAGTGCTGACAACATCACAGTTTTTTTCTTTCTTTCTATATGACAGAGATGTTACGTTTGACAGTTCATAGCGATATACTGAGTGTGAGCAACACATACACAACAGCACTTCCTTTCTGCTGATCTGCAGATTCATTGTAATTCTGTACCAATGGCATCCAAACTCTGACCTTGGACCATGTTTACTAGAACAAGTTTACCCATTTTTACTTGGAATTAACCTTTGTATGGTTACTTTAGCACAGCATGTTGTATCAAACGAGGTTCAAGAATCACCACATGTTTTTTAGTTAATAAAAGCATAGTTAGAAGAAAAGGGTACATTCTTTACTTTACATATACTGTCCAAGTTGTGCTAAAACTCACTTTATTTGGTTTTTTTTGTGATATTTAATTGTCAATAGTTTCTTTTTGCATCTATTCAAGTACCTAAACTGACATGCTGATCTGATTTTGTATTCTTACTGTGTGCTCTTTAGATTGACTACAAAGCTGCTAAGCTTCTTTCTGTGGCTGCTTGAGCTGAAAGCTAAGTCACTGATTAGTTCTATTTACTATTATACCTGCATGTTAGTTCAAGGGCACACAACTCACACAGGAAGCAACACAACCCCTGAGAGCATTTCTGGCCAGTACATCATGGTTAAATATTATTAAAATGCCTCTAGTTGTACCATATACAATATAAAAAAAGTAGATCTAAATATAAGTGTCAAGCATTTAATCAAGTGATACATAGGCAAATTATACCTGTGGTTCCCACCATGAGGTATATTTAACCCCATGGGTTCTTCTATTAGATGCAAAAGATACTCCAACTTGGTGAAGTAAGTTTAGTATAAAAGTTTGAAAGCTTATTGAAAATTAAATAGAACACACAACAAATTGGATTTGCTGTTTACTTATTTCAGAAACATAAGTGATCCTTTGAAATTCACTGGTATTTATTTTTAGACGGTGGACAATAAATGTACCTACTTGAAGGGGTTCTTAAGATAAACTGACACACATTGGAATACTTGATAAATATTTGTTATAATTAAATACATTTGTTAAAATTAATAAATATTTCCTTTTGAAGAAGAGTTCAAGGCGTAATATATTTTTACATAGTTACTCTAGCCTAGCTTGGACCAATACAACTATGTACATACCATACCGGGCCAATGTCCCTGGAATTTTGAAATCACTGAATTAGACACCATTACACCAGTGATCTTAAGTTCCTTCAGGGTTCCAGGTTGAGCGTCTGGCCTCATGCATTGTGAACACAGGAGGTTGGTCGTTCAGCATGGATATCATTCCGAGAATGCTTTGCATTTTCTGAATAAATGCAAAACATTCTCTGATTGGATGAAATAGAGAGACAGGGCAGTGACATCATGCTCTCCAACCCGTATGACCAATGTATCTTTGTAAAAATATACCATGCCTAAAATACATCTTTAACCACTTCAATGCTGGACACTTTTAACCCTTCCTGCCCAGGCCAATTTACAGCTTTCAGTGCTGTCACACTTTCAGTGACAATTGCGTGGTCATGTAACACTGTACCTATATGACATCTTTTCCTTTAGTGGTATTTTATCACTGCTGGGTTTTTTTTTGCAAAAATGTTGCTGACATTTTTTGAAAAAAAAAAGTGTTTTTCTTAATTTCTGTTGTAAGCTTTTGCAAATAAATAATCTGTCTTCATAAATTTAGGCCAAAATGTATACTGCTACAATTTTTGGGTGAAAAAAATCCAAAGCCTTGAATATTATTTAGTCTGTAGGAATGTTATACAAACTATTGTATATATATATACAGCAGGGCTCAAAATTTCAAGTCCTTAGCTACTAGCCAGGTCTCAAGGGTTACACGCCACCAATTGCCCCACCCAACCCTTACCCTGTCCCGCCCCTAATCACGCCATCATAAATTATATCATTGCAGCGTAACCTGTGCCCATCATTGCAGCCTCACTCTGCCCACCATTGCAGCCTCACCGTGCCCCCATATTGCAGCCTCACTGTGCGCAGCCTCACTGTGCCCCAAATTGCAGCCTCACTGTGCCCAAAATTGCAGCCTCACCATGCCCCAAATTGCACCATCACCGTGCCCCCAATTGCAGGATCACAGTGCCCCCAATTGCAGCCTCACCATGCCCCCAATTGCAGCCTCACCGTGCCTCCAATTGCACCATCACCATGCGCCAAATTGCACCATCACCGTGCCCCCAATTGCACCCTCACCGTGCCCCCAATTGCAGCCTCACTGTGCCCCCAATTGCAGCCTCACTGTGCCCTCAATTGCAGCATCACCTTGCCCCAAATAGCAGTCTCACAGCGCCCCCAATTGCAGCCTCACAGTGCCCTCAATTGCAGCCTCACAGTGCCCCCAATTGCAGCATCCATGTTCCCTCAATTGCAGCCTTACAGTGTCCCCAATTGCAGCCTTGCCAGGGCGGACAGATCATGATGAGTTAGATGTAAGCTGCGGGATCAACGAGCGGTAAAACACGCCGTAACAGCTGACATTGAGACTGTCTCCGCTGTGCTCACTCTCAGACAGCCCCACCTCCTCCTAACCCCACGCCTGTAATAGACAGAATGCGGGTCCAATGCGGGGATGCATTCTGTCTATTACAGGCACGGGGTTAGGAGGAGGCGGGGCTGTGTGAGAGTGAGCAGAGCGGAAACAGTTTCAATGTCAGCTGTTACGGCGTGTTTTACTGCTCGGTGATCCCGTGGCTCATATCTAACTTCCATTCCACCAGGAGAACAGCTTCCGATCAAATCTGCCCGCCGGCGGTGGTCGCCCCCCCCCCCCCACTCCCAGGCAGCCCAGCTCCTCGCCAGCCCTCATTTTCCACCCGCAAAATGCGAGTAGGTGAGTGGAAAATTTGAGGGCTGTATACAGTATATGAAAATCAATCAGTCCTGATGTACTTATGGACACATTGCTTGAAAATGCCAGGACAGTACAAATATCCTCCCAATGACCCTTTTTTGGAAAGTAGACAGTCCAAGGTATTCAGTAAGAGGCATGGCAAGTTTTTAAAAGTTGAATTTTTTTGGCACAACTTTATGAAAAATTAAGAAATACAATACATTTTTTTTTTTCAGAATTTCAAAACTTTTTTTAAACACTGTCACCAGCAACATCATCATATAATTGGTTTGGCAGTGATCGGGGACACTGCTGACAATATATGTGTATATATATATATATATATATATATACATATATATATATATATATATATATATATATATATATATACAGTGCTGTGAAAAAGTATTTGCCCCCTTCCTGATTTAATTTTTTTTTGCATATTTCTCACACTTAAATGATTTAGATCATCAAATAAATTTGAATATTACGCAAAGATAACCCAAGTAAATCCAAGATGCAATTTTAAAATTATTATTTCATTTATTAAGGGAAAAAAGCTGTTCAACCCTGCCTGGCTCTATGTGAAAAAGGAATTGTCCCGTCCCATGCTGAATCATGAACGAATTGTGATTAATCACAATTTTTTGGAAAGCTGAGTTAAATTTCACTTGTCACACCCAGGCCTGATTACTGCCAGACCTGTTGAATCGAGAAATCCCATAAATAGAAGCTTTCTGATAAAGTGAAGTACGCTAACAGATCACAAAAGGCCACACATCATGTCACAATCTAAAACAATTCAAGAACAGATTAGAAACAAAGTAATGTACATGTATCGGTCTAGGAAGGGTTTCAAAGCCATTTCTAAGGCTTTGGGACTCCAGTGTACCACGGGGAGAGCCATTATCAACAAATGGAGATAACTTGGAACAGTAGTGAACCTTCCCAGGAGTGGCCGGCCTACAAAAATTACTCCAAGAGCATGACTATGACTCATCCAGGAGGTCATAAAAGAACCCAGAACAACATCTAAAGAACTGCAGACCTCACTTGCCTCAGGTAAGATCAGTGTTCATGATTCAACAATAAGAACGAGACTGGGAAAAACTGGCATCCATGGGAAAGTCCCAAGGCCAAGGCCAAAGCCATTGCTGACCAAGAAGAACACAAAGGCTCATCTCACATTTACCAAAAAAACATCTTGATTATCCCCAGGACATTTAGGCAAATATTCTGTGGACTGATGAGACAAAAAATGTACTTTTTGGAAGGTGTGCGTCCCATCTGGCATAAAATACAAAGGAGAATGTCCGGCCATCAGTTCGTGACCTCAAGCTCAAGTGCACTTGGGTTAGGCAGCAGGACAATGATCTGAAACACAACAGCAAGTCCACCTCCAAATGGTTCAAACAAAGCAAAATGTTGGTTTTGGAGTGGCCTTGTCAAAGCCCGAACTTAAAGCGGTTGTATAGCCATTTTTTTTTAAAAACGACCTGCAAGACAAAGCCATAATGAGCTAGTATGACTAGCATACTAGCTCATTATGCATCACTTACCTTAGATCGGGGCCCCGACGCCGTCCTCGTCTCCCCCTCCAGCTGCAGCCATCTCTTCACAGACACCCTTCCGGGTATCGCCGCTCCGGCCAATCACAGCGCCGCCGCGGTGCTGTGATTGCCCAGAGCAGCGAAGACCTCGCTTCGCGCATGCGCGCGGGAGACTTCAACTCCGGCGAGCCGAAGTTGTGAATGGGGATTAACCCTGTGAATGCGCCGTTGTCTACGGTGCGCATGCGCCGTAGACAACGGTGTAAAAAGTTTTTTGCAAATATCTCCTAAACCGTGCAGGTTTAGGAGATATTTCTTGTACCTACAGGTAAGCCTTAATCTAGGCTTACCTGTAGGTGCAAGTTGTAATTGAGGGTATACACCCCCTTTAAATCCAGTTGAGATGCTGTATCATTACCTTACACAGGCCATTCATGCTGGAAAACCCTCCAATGTGGCTGAATTAAAATAATTCTCTCAAAATTGCTACACAGCAATGTGAAAGACTCATTGCCAGTTATCGCAAACACTTGATTGCAGTTATTGGGTGGCAAGGTTGGCACAACCAGTTATTAGGTTTAGGGGCAATTTGTTTTTCACATAAAGCCAGGCAGGTTTGGACAGCTTAAACAAAAACAAATACTCTTGTGCACGGGTGTGTTGGCTAGGCAGTCTAAAGTTCAGGGTGGACAATGACTTTCGGCCTTGCTGCCTTCCAGTATATGGGTATCCTAGTAGTCAAACGAAAAAACAGAAAAGAGAGGGCGCACCAGCCTTGTGCATTATCCTTTGATACATTTATTCAAAAATCATAATTAAAAACTACTCACAAAGGTAGAAAGAAAATCACGCTTATAGCAGTTTTTGACTTGTCGCAGTCTGTCCACTGATAGCATTCTCCAGGTCCTGAAGAGAGGACATACAAACCGCTGCTGGCTGACTCGTTTCAAAGGTGTACCTTCTTCCTCAGAGCCCTCTGAGGAAGTTTTTGAGTAGTTTTTAATTCTGTTTTTTTGAATAAATGTATCAAAGGATAATGCACAAGGCTGGTGCGCCCTCTCTTCTGTTTTTAGAAACTTGCCCGGACTTTTCCGGCAGACAATCCGCCGGAGTTTTGGCGGAAGTCCGCGGGACTTACCAGGCCGCGTACCCCCAACATGGGGGGTGCCCTCCGGGGCTGTGATATCATAGGGGGCGGGGTCACCATGTGACATGAGCCGGTGGCCCCGCCCCGTGTCCCTATATAATTGGCAGCGCAACACGTCTGGGCCATTGCAAGCGGAGACAGCGACGTGTCAACATCGGATGAAGAAAGAAGAAGAAAGAAGAAGAAGAGGAAGAATCAGAAGCAGAAGGAGAAAGCGGGGACGACAGCGACGGCGACAGAAGCCCGGGCCACCGCTAGTAAAAGAGCTGGAAGAAGAAAGCAGAGGTCCAGCAAGAAGAACAGAAGAGCGGGACAAGACCCCCGAAGTCAGAAGAAGACCCCCAGATGGCGACGAAGGAGAAAGCCGGGCTCATCTGCTAGTAAAAGAGCTAGAAGAAGATAGTGGAGGAGTCTGGCGAGAAGACCCCCCAAGACGGAAGAAGACCCCCGGAGCTGTGCAATAAAGTATTTAAAAAAATTGTGTTGTTTTTTATTTACACTTTTTTCCCTTAGGTGAATGGGTAGGGGTACATGGTACCCCATACTCATTCACATAGGGTGGGGGGCCGGTATCTGGGGGCCCCCTTATTAAAGGGGGCTCCCGGATTCTGATAAGCCCCCCGCCCACAGACCCTGACAACCAACGGCCAGAGTTGTCGGGAAGAGGCCCTTGTCCTCATCAACATAGGGACAAGGTGCTTTGGGGTGGGGGGGCCGCAGGGCCCCCCTTTCCCCAGGGCACCCCCCATGTTGAGGGCACGCGGCCTGGTACGGCTCAGGAGGGGGGCGCTCGCTCGTCCCCACCCCCTTTCCTGACCGGCCATGCTGCATGCTCAGATAAGGGTCTGATATGGATTTGGGGGGAACCCCCACGCTGTTTTTTTCAGCGTAGGGATTTCCCTTTAAATCCATACCAGGTGACGGGGCTAGCGAGGTGTCAATCTCACCGAGCATCGGCATTGACTTTCTTCACTAGTCCCGTCTACCTGGAGTCACATTCAAAATGAACGGACTTTACGACGTGTCGGCAAGTCCGTTTATTTCAAAAGTCCCGCGGACTAGCACACAGACGGCCGGATTGTGCGCCGGGCTGCCGAGTCCGGCGGACAATTTTAAGTCAAAACTTCTAACTAAGTCCGCTGGACTTTTGGGAAGAAAAAGTCTGCCGGAGGCCCACACACGGTCGGATTGTCCGGCGGACTCTAGTCCGGCGGACAATCCCGCCGGAAAGTCCGATTTTGTGTACGTGGCATTAGACCATCTTTATCAGAAGTCTAGAGAGGCACATAAACAAGGATATAGAAGAGAGTTTGTAACTATCGATCGGCTATCAGCCAGAATGGTTTTAGACCAGTGGATCAGATGCACATCATAATGAGTTGGGAATACATCTCTGAGAGTACCATATATGGACTGAGGAGGAGGAAAATTGTATAGCATAGGAGAAAACGGAAAATGAGCCAGAAGACTCAGGAACAGAACAGACAAAGAATTTGTTGTAAAGAGAAGAGAAAGAGTGTAGTGGGGGCCGAAGGTAAGTTTCATAGAGGTAGTGCGGTAAGAGGAGGCGAAATTGACTCTGAGTAATCCCGTTGTGAATTTTACAGTTATAAGCAACCATTTTCTCTGAATGGAAACTATTCATTCAGTGTTTACTATTGTGATTAGCTGTGATTTCCCACAGTGAATCACATGGTACAGGTGGGATGTGATTGGCCCCGTCTGTACAATTATAGAGTTCATCACAATAGTACACAATGAAAGGCATGAATCAAGTGATCTGCTGTGAATGGCCACAGCAATCACATGGTACCAACAGCGGGCCAGTACAGTGATTTGTCATTGACTGTGTTCGATGGACACAGCGGGTAACAGATCGTGCCAGAGTATGGCCTGTGGGGCATGCGCAAGGCGCAAACTTGGGAGGACATCATATGATGTCCTCCCAGAATAACAGGGCTCCCGCTCAGCCAGAGACACCAAATACTGCTAAATGAGTAAATTAATATTTCTTACATAGCAACACGGGCAAAAAAAAAAGAAATGTGTATTGCTTACTGTGTACATGTAAAAATATTTCCATTCTTTTTTTTTTTTTGCAGTCATTCTAAGGTTCTATCATTGACCCTAATGCTGTATAGCTACAGTAAATTTAAGTGTGATACCATTTACTGTTATCGCTTTGTATCATAACATTGCCTTCTGAACCATTCAAGGACTACAGATATGCAGCCTTTTTCTCTCTTCTTTCTTATTTCCTGTAAATTTTATAGGTTGAAAATGTTACTATATATATATATATATATATATATATATATATATATATATATATATATAAACAGTTTTAGGGCCCCTCCACATTTTTGTGTTTTTTCGCATGTCATGCACGTTTCATTGGTCCATTTATTTTTATTGGGCTATCAACAAGCAATGGCTCATATTTTTTGTATACTATACCGCACAGGTCACTTTTTTACAAAGTTTACACAATTACTTTAAAAAAAAGGTTATATATGTATACCAACGTGACATCACTACTTTTCACGAATTAGATATTTTATTCAGTTGTGATATCACTGCTCTGCAAATAAAATGTACATTTATGCAGAAATGAAATCACTATCACATTCATTAGAAATTATAAATCATTGGGCATTAGTGATATTTTACTGTATATATTACATGTTTATGTAACTATTGTTGACAAGCAACCATATTGGCACATTTTATGATTTTAATGATCTGTTACATTTGTTTCTTGCCATTTACAGGGCATATACATTTCTCTCTGTTTTCAAAGGAGCCAGAAAAGCAGTTCTGGAAAATGATGCCTTTCGTCTTGAAATCTCGAAGTCTCAGATAAATATAGAACTGTGAGATTCGGTATCTGATGAGGAATATATGAAACTATAAACGCTTCCAGGGACGGACCTGGGTCTCATTGGAACTGTCAGCTATGATGGGCTTCTCGGAATCTTTGTGTTAGTAGATCATCCATTCTCTGTTTGGAAAGGAACTCTCTAAAACAGAAAAGGTGAGAACTGTAGAATATTACATTTCTAAGCAAAAATGACAACTTAGTATGGCCAGAAGCTCTTTTATCAAGTTTAAAATACACACTTAAGATGCATATGACCATATTTCAGTGGCATAGCTGACTTTGCACATTTCAAGGCAAATAATTACATTTATCTTCATGTTTCCAAGTATGCAGTAAATTGATGTCATTAGGCAAGATGAAGAATGCCTCTCTATCACTGTGAATATAGAATGTATTTTTTTATCTGCAGTAAACTATCCACAGCTGCCAAATGCAGAACTCCCAATGAACTGTTTTGAATTTTAGATGGGAACTCCAAACAAATCATTTTGGATTGGGTCAGAACCTCTATCAGGTTCTTTTTGCTAATGAATAAAGTCCACCTTGTTCTCTCCACTGCCTTGGATGAAACAGTGGATGAAACTGTTCCTCAGCTGATACCTGTCCCAGGGCAAAAGATTGAAAGCATAAATGGTTTATTTATCCATCCAATGCAATATAACCCATGTACAACAGCAAACCTATGCATTGCTGCACATGCTGCACATAACAATAAAAATGAGACAATAGTCCCAACCCATCTAAATCTTCTCTACTGAAGCCTTTTTATCACTAGGTGCTGGTTGGCTTCATTGTACACTCCAAGAGGCACAATTTCCTTTGATGGCACTGCAGATAAGGTTAAATGTCAATTTTTCCTTACTTACTTAGCATTTGATGTAATGCAGCAAGCTGTAATTTCAAGCTTATCTTACACTAGTAAATCCACTGTATCTGTTTATGCCACAGAAGAAATAGAGGTCAGATTTTGTGTATTAGCAGTTTGTTTTTAAGAGAGATCAGCTAGTAATAATGCACAGCCACTTTGAAAGGTTTTTGCTTTTTAATTTCAGTTTTTTAGTCAGTATTTTCACAAAACTTCTTGAAGCTCTTAGAAGCCCTGTCACATAAATTACTGCAATGTGAAAAGTAGCCAATCAGCTTAGTTTAATACTTTTTACCCAGTGCAGGTGCACTTTAACTTACTTTTTAGATACAAAATATTTTGATGGCTAACTTTCAGGAGCCTCTCGCAAGAGTTTTTATTTCTATTTTAAAAAAAATTTAATTGTAAAAGTGAACCCTGGAACTTTTCTTTTCTTTGTATACATCTTTATATATTATCATATACAGTATTATGCTAACCAGAATGGGACGGCATACTCAAGATGTGGCCGGACCAGAGCTTTGTGGAATTATAGTATTATCCCTTGAGTAAATACCCTTTTTAATGCATCCAAATAGTCTGTAAGCCTTACTTGCTGCAACTTGGCATTGCATGCTATTGCTGAGCCTGTGATCTACTAGGCACCGAGATCCTTCTCCATCCTCCATTCCCCCAGTGGTTCTCCCCCTAGCAAGTTGCTCACATTTATATGTTTAACCCCCAAATGCATTACTTTACATTTTTCAATATTAAACCTCATTTGTCATGTGTTTACCCACCCTTCTATTTTATTGAGGCCTTCCAGTAATGTTGCTCTATCCTGTTATGAAGTTATTGCTCTGCTTAGATTTGTATCATCAGCAAACACTGAGATTGAACTATTTATACCAATTTTTATATCATCAATGAACAAATTTTAACTTTTTAAATTGTATAATCTAGTGACATAAAATAGGCAATTATCAATTCTGGAGTTAAAGTTTATCTAAACCTAAGAACAAAAATTAAATATATTTGAGATTACTTGTCTTTAGATGTGATGATATATTAACATTCCTTTTTTTAGGCCACGTACATTTTCTGCAAAGACAGAAATACATCTGCTGATCTTGCTAAAAATCCTTTATTCTTCTCATTAAGATTTTTATTTTCACATAGTAAAATCATTACAGAAGAATTCACAGTTAAGCCAACAAATGTGACTAGTTAACATATCAATGAGACATTGAGAATTTAACAAAGTAGGAAATAGGTATGTAACTTAAGCTGTGACAACTCATTAGTATGCTATATCCCAGAACACTCCAAGAAGGGTAGGAACTCCGCATCCCCTCCGACACCCCAACCTGGATCAAGCTGTGTCCAAGGAGGTGCAAATATCCCCCCCCCAAACGACTAGAATTTACTAAATAACTTCTTTCTGAGAAGCAAGATATAATACTGTTATCTTTCCGAGTTGCCCAGACAAAATAAAATTGTAGATTCTAACATGGATACAACATCAGGTTCCCACTGGATTAAGCCTAGGAAAAAATCCTATATTTAGTAAGATAGACTAATGTAGAAAACCTGTCAATTCCTAGGTAATTTACGGAAAGATCAAAATATATATATATATAAATATATATATATATATATATAATATATATAATAAAAATAAAAAAATTTCAAAAGAAAAATAAAATTATTAAAGTGGAAAGACCAAAAGCTGTGAAGGGAGAAAAAAAGACATAAAAAGAAGAAGAGAAGGTGATGCCTTTATGTCCTGTAAAAAGATCCAAAGATCAGCGATTAGTATTGCTATCTGTGCCTGGTATCAGTGAAATACCAAGATACTGAGCCCAGGGATCCCATATGGCTTCATATTGTGCCGTCTTATTCAATAGGGAGCTGACCATTTTCTCTTGTTCCATTATCCATGAAATGTTCCTTTTCATAGACAATACAGATACCGAGAGCTTCTTCCAAGCTTTTGCAATGGTTACTTTGGCTCCCGTCATTATAAATAGAATCAGTCTACGAGTGTTTTTAGGCACGTGCGGCACTAATCCATTGAGCAAGTCAATCGCTGGTGTTTGGAGGACGGCATAACCTGTAACCTTTCTAATAATATGGAAGACCCTATTCCAAAATCCCCCGGAGTTTGGGACATTCCCACCAAATGTGGATCATAGAGCCCAGTCCTTGGCAACCTCTAAAGCATAAAGGTGAAGTGGAAGGGTACATTGCCGCTAATCTTGTAGGAAGTAAGTACCATCTTGTAAATATTTTGATGTTAGCCTCAATGAGAGAGGTATTGTAGATGCCTTTGATCGATCGAGAATAGTTCTCATACCAGTCTACCAGTTCTCAGTTGGTATGTAGATCCTTCTCCCAGGCCAGCATGTATGGTAGTTTATCAGAGTTAGAAGCTAGTGACTCATAGATCAAAGAAATCCCCCCTTCCGCCCCATGGCTTGTTCACACCAGCTTTCATAAGCCTTAATTCTCAAGGGATTTGATTTATTTTTCCATATGGAGTAGATGAAACTGTAGATCTGATGAAATCTACTACTTTCCGAGGAAGGGAGATCTAGTTTGTCCACAAATAAAATCCTTTATTCTTAACCTCCTGTGTACTGAACTGAGATATCTGACAATGTTATCAGCTTTATTAGCTATCTTCTGTAAACTAAGCAAGCCCCCTCACTATATAATGGTGCTGGGGAGAAAGGGAAGTGTTTGTAGTCCAAAGCAGCAACTTTGCTCCTCCATAGATACAGTATAGTGAGTGAGTGTTATCACCTAACAACAGGAATGCTGTTACTGACAGGATCACTATATGAAATTAAAGAAAAGTGAACTAATGCAGCCATCATATCTAAGGACCGATAAGCAGCAGTATAGTGTATTTTTGTTTTTGGGTTTAGATATGGTAAACATATAGGGATGGGAGTAAAAGGAGACCCTATTTTTCTAAGCCCCCCATTTTAAAATGGTCCAGCTGGGTGTCTATTAGAGTTTAGTAGATGTACTTTCACAGAATTTAGGCTCTATTCAAACACAATGAACAGCTGCGGGAGAAGTTTCCTATCTGGCAGTTGTCCATTCTAGCTGCAATAGGGGATGGCATGGTGCATGTTTTAGAGCATCACATTGCTTGCTTTTTTTTCCTCTCTCAACTTTATTTGAGGTGCACAACAGTACACTTCATTCATGTCACTGTACAGAAGTGCAATGCACTGCATGTGTGATCCTATATGGTACACTGCAATAAAATGCAGAATGTCTGCAGCTCTGGGCTACATTGCAGTGTGAATGGGACATACAGGATTTGTTTTCTAATTGTCCTTGTGGTAACCAGCATTGTACAGTGTGGTAAAATGCCAGTCACCACACATACTGTGAATTCAGGCTCATATGTTTTTTTTTGGTCACAAAGATTCCCGTTTATGAGACCTCACTGATGGATTTCTTTTTGTGCCGGTAATTAATGTCACCAAGAGAAAGAGTGCAGGCAAATTTAAAATGTTACAAAAACCATCAGGACAGGGGATGTAGGAAATCTTTCACTCAGGACACCTGTTGTCAAAGAGGAGGATTCTCACCTTTTCTGTTGCATCTCCAGCACAGGAAGTGAATGACCACAGATAGAAAAAAAATGCAGGCGTTTTTAATTTAAACATTTAAAAAAGCATGGGATATACATACTCTTTAAGCTCAGTTTTTACTCTGGGTTCACACTATCTGCTGGACGGCTCACAGCAGGGGGTCCGGTGCATCCCCCTTCACCATTTCAGGTCCAAATTAGGTCCGTCTTTTTGACTGAATTCAGACCTGAATCAGATCCAAAAATGCACAGGACCCTTCTGATATGTTCTCTGTGCCTGCCCTGGAGCTGTGTAAACCATCTCCATAGAGAGCCGGTCACACTCTCCTGTCATGCAAATTACATGCGGGGAAACCCCTGATCCAATTCACATAAGTGTGAACCCAGCCTGAGTGAAACATATCAGAAGAAGGACCTTAGAGAGAATTTAAAAACCAAGACTGTGGGCTCCATTCACAAAGTTGTAATTCCCTCTTTAAAATTTGTAGTAAAGTAACTCATAGCATTTTTCAAAAAAAAAATGTGGAAATTAAAAAAATGCTACTAAAATACTGCATGTGGTGTTTCATCGAAATATGCTGTATTTATCTCCTGAAACCATGCAGTATTTTATATCATGTGATATCCAATAGGATGGATACTGTGGAGAAGAATTAGAACGCCTGCCAGTTTATGTATTAATACAAAAGAAAAAAGATGACTAGAATACAGGGGCGGACTGACAACTCATGGGGCCCCCGGGCAATAGGAGATTATGGGGCCACACAGTATACACACACATAGTATACAATCACACAGTATACACATACATGTACACACAGTATACACAGACATGTTTCTATTGGCTGAGAAGGTACTGGAGAGGTGGGGCAGCTATAATCTCTGGATTTTTAGACCAAAAGGATGTCGGTAAGGGACATTTCAGAAACAGATGTAAAAAAAAACACAGATTTTTACATACTGTCCCTGGTTTTACTGAGGCTGGCAACCC
Source organism: Lithobates sylvaticus (assembly GCA_028564925.1). NCBI lineage: Eukaryota > Metazoa > Chordata > Amphibia > Anura > Ranidae > Lithobates > Lithobates sylvaticus. The sequence continues at coordinate 257,490,929 of CM053030.1, forward strand.
TGATGTGGCCCCCTAGTGGCCTGGGGCCCTCGGGAAGTGCCCGAGTGGCCGAATGGTCAGTCCGCCCCTGCTAGAAGGGAAGCTGCTTTCACAAGGACACACGTGGTGTAGCAGAAACCATTAAGTTTAATTAAGTAAATGCAAAATATATTAAAAGAAATGACCATAGAAAATATATATATTTCACTACATGTAATGGGGTGGATTTGCTAAAGGCACGTAGACTGAGCACTTAGCAAGTGCATTTACTCCTGAGCTCAGTAAATGTGGGGAAGCTATGCTGACTTCCATCATCCAATCATGTGCAAGCAAAAATGCATTTTTTTTCCTGGCATGTGATTGGGTATTCTTTGTAAAGTGAAGCTTTACCTCATTTACTAAGCTCTGGAGTAACTTGCAAAGTGCACAGTCTATTTGCCTGAACCCTTTTACTGCCAAGTCCATACGCCGTATGGACCTACAGAAGTATCCACAGGTGGCCAGGTCAGTGCGCCATACAGACCTCCTTTCTCCCTCTCCTATAAGCTTATGGTCACTTCAATGACCATAAAATTATATTAGAATTGTTCAGCAGACTTTGATGAACAATTCTATAACTCTGAGTAGTGGATTACAACCAACTGATCAGAGTTATTAACCCCTAATGTGACTGACCCCCACCCATGCCTCTACTTCCCTGCCCTCTGCCTCTCCACCCCCGCTGCACCCTTCTAATCTAAAACTGCCCCCACTCTCCTCTCCTATACCCTTCACCCCCTTCCCCCAGCACTAATTACCACCCCTCCACCCGATCCGACCCCTCTGAAAACCGCTCCCCGCAGCCACCATCATTAGCTGGCATCCCTCCTCTTCCATTCCCGCCGGCTTCAGGTGCTGCATGGGTCTTGGGGGGTCCAGTTGTGTCCCCCCACCAGTCAGATCACCCCCCAAAATGCCCCCGCACCCATGATCCATGTCTGCTCCAAGCTGCATCTCTCCTTCCCCTCCCTCTACCTGCAGCTTCTCTCTGCACAGATCTCCTATGATCTGTCAGAATGGGGATCGCATGCAGGGGAGGGGTGAGGGTGGGGGTGAAGTAGGGGCTTAGTAAACATGTGTTTAATAAACTCCCCCCTGTAGAAGAGAGGGTGCATGCAGCGATCACTAGTGATCGCTGCTATATGCCCATGACACTGACAGCTTATATATTGTAATCGCCAGTGTACAATGTATCAGACTGTCATTTTCTGAATAAATGGAATCTCTATACAGATTCCTCATTCATTCAAGTATTGTGATACAGAAAAAGGGACTATCTTCAGTCCCTTTCTCTGTCTCAAAAAAAGAGATACGGGGGTCTGTTTAGACCTCTGATATCTCAGGCTCTAATCATGTGGCTTGAAAAAAAAAAAAACTCAGCGCCCCCAGCGCCCCTAATGGACCAGCCGCTCCAGGTAAGACCCCTTTCACATGAAGCAGACTCTGTCAAGCAGATCCGCCTGCTCAGCGGGGGATGACAGGTCCATGTCCACTCCGCTGATGCAGAGCGGACACGAACACAGCTTGGTATTCTCTATGAAACGCTCGGATGGAAATGGACTGCCTGTCCAGTTCCATCGGATACCATCCAATCCGATCTGCTAGATGGATGGGGAATGGAATCCTCATCCATCTGCTTTTAGTAGGTTGGATCGGATGCAGGCGGGTGTAAATGGACACATGTCCTTTTACATCAGCCTCTCCATAGAGAACAATGGGTGGTCCGATTGGGCCCACCTGAAAAACGGACAGGCAGACTTGGTTGGTGTGCTTGTGTGAAAGGGGCCTAAGGCCTTGTTCACACAGGGCATACACAGCATACTTTTACAGGGATGCACAGGTGTTCTGTGCATCTCTGTGCAGGCAGTTCCATTGATGTAATTTGGGGTGTAGCACCTGCACCAGTAGAGCCGTTGCTCCCAATTTTTCAAATTGGGGGTCTTTCACTAATTCTGAAAGCTTTAAGGGAAAAATGAAAACCTTCAGATTGTTTGAGAAATTTGGATATTTACACTTTTGCGTCTGTTCAATTTTCACCATGTAGCAAAAAGGCGCAATTTAAAACTTACAAATATTTAGTTTTTTATTAACTCAATGCAGCTTTTTTTCTTTTAGTAGGAATTTTGTAAAATGTGCTGTGCTTTTATCTGCTAATAATGGTTTTAGTGTATTTTTTGCAAATATACTGGTTTGATAAACATTTGCGCAAATACTGCAGGGTCTAAAAAATCAATAGCACCTTATTTTTATTCTCCTGATAATGTGCTTTCAGAAAATATATGGTTTTGGGGGTCTTTAACAAATTCTGAAAGCTATAAATGAAAAATAAAGCAATGGAGAAATTGCAAAAATGATCTGGCCACCTGAGTGTACAAAATGGAGCACATGGCCTGGCAGCAAAAGGGTTAAAGTAGAACTATAGGCACACAATTTTTTTCCATTTTGGATAGAGTAAGGGAGGGTTATAACCCCTGTCAGTTTTTTTTTGCCATGTGTGTCCCATTAAAAGATATCCCCTCTATTACTTTTCTGGGAACAACCCAAAATGTGGGATTTTCTTTGACTTTTACCTTCAATAATAATGGTAAACAGGGAAAATATAGAGATGGTGAATCTCCATAATGGGGGCAAAGACAATAAAAACCTTACAGGTGTTCTATCACACATCCACTCTATCCAAAGCTAAAAAAAAAGTATTCCCTTTAGTTATACTTTAACCACTTCAATACAGGGCATTTTCACCCACTTCCTGCCCAGGCCAATTTTCAGCTTTCAGCGCTGTCGCACTTTAAATGACAATTGTGCGGTCATGCGACATTGTACCCAAATATTTTCCTCACAAATAGAGCTTTCTTTTGGTGGTATTTTTTTTTTTCTTTGTTTTTTTTGCGCTATAAACAAAAAAAGAGGGTTCCTGCGGTCGTCATTTTACAATCCGGAGGTAGGCAAGTGGTTAAGTAAATCAACCCTAATGATTTGTATATTTCCATATTTAGGTTTCTATGCATTAATGTTGAGAGAATTAATCTAAAATTGGCTATTATATTTTTAAAATTCCTTAAATATTGCATGCCTGGACCACTACTTAATTACCGCTTGCATTTAATCAACCCCCAAAATTTTCACTCACCTGCTTGCATTAGGGTCGTCTTATATGATTTAAGTTTTAAATAATTTGAACTGCCAGACATGTAGGGCATGTTACAGAAATGTTGAAAACGATCTGTAAGGAACAGGTATTTCTTAATTCTGGTTATTTACTGCATCACTTGTATGTGTTAAAGTAAAGAATAGAAATACAATTTTAAGAAACTTAAATTTTTCTCAGTATAGTTTGCAAATAAGACGAATATATAAGAGGAAATTCAAAGTTTATACAAAATGTGAGGGAAGTGATCATATAAAATATAACAGGCACTGTTTTTAATATCTCAGATAATGTTCAAGGTAGTCTGCACAAATTCCTTTAATAAATAAAATGAATAGTTGATTTACTTTAGGGAGTCTAGAATGCTTAATGTAGATATTACATTCTGTAAGCTGAAGATGTGTGAGCAACTCCTAGGTGAAAATAACGGCTAATGACACATTTAATATACTGTTAGAGAAAACAAGCTAGACACATGCTGATCACAAACATTAGAATACATAAAACTTTGCATATTCTGTACTTTGTTAGTTTAAAGAACTAAAACATTCTAGGGGAGGTACACAATTGTTACTAATGCATATGTATATTTTATTGTGTGCTATAGCATTGTGTGTGTTGAAGGTCCAAACTCAGTTGCCAGTGCTTAAAGTGGTTGTAAACCCAAAATTTATTTTTCAATATGTTTTTATCATGTCCCACTGCCTACATGTTTTTTTAGCAAATCTTTTTTTTTTTTTAATCTGTTGCAAAGTATCTTACCTGGGAATCCTACCAGTAACAGTACTTCCTGTTTCAGGCTCACAATGTCTGTCTTGCACGTCCCTTTAGTAGGTCATTGGGTTAGCCAAGATAGAGATGTTAGACAGCCCATACTAAAAAGTAGATTTTGGATTTACATACACTTTAAGTCCTTAGTAATGTATGGGATTACTAAATCCTATTGTCCTCTTCCTGCATTACATTTTAGACTTATTACATTTCATAAATTTACAAAAATATCCCAGTTTAAGTGCTTAGGACTAATAGTACATTCAGAACTGGCTTTTGAAGGGTCCACTGTTGACGAACCATATAATAGACATAATCCCACTGGAAGTTGATGTTGTTGTTAGCTACAGTAAAATGTATTGTATAACATAAACAGGTTAAAAAACACATATAATGCCATTTAACAATTGGAAGTATCCATAAACAATAGTCATATTGTGTGAGATTAAAGCAAGCCCCTTAACCATTTTCTGCCAGGATGATGTCCATGGACATCTGCAATTTCAGTGGTTATACCAGAATGATGCCTGCACCTACAGGCATCATCCCAGTACAGTACATAGGCCTGTGTCCTGATCACTGCTTATTGCTTGCTAAAAAAATGCAGTTTCATGGAGCAGTCCTGGTTATATGAATATATTCTATAGGTGGCCCTAGCAAGTGGTTTGACAGCATCTAATTACCTGAAGGTAGTCTGCATATAACCCACTGTCTATGAAAAGTTCTGGGACCTGTACTGTACTCCAAGATAAGGAGTTTACAGGTAAATCAAAATTCCTATTTTTTTGTTTTTATGTTTAGACATGCACTTGGCATAAAATTACAGCAGACCCATTTATTTATTTTATTTTTACACAAAAATTCTTGCCTGGAAAGTAATGACTACATCTTTAATTCTCCAGGTATATCTATTGTATATGAAAAAAAGCTCACAACCCAGAAAAACCAATAGAGTCACTGTAAAGTGTGTTTTGCAAAAGTTAAATTAGTTCTCTACATTGTTTTATTGAAACGGATATTTAAAGTGTACATTGACCTTGTAAAATGCCTATTTTAAACCAATCATATGTGTATAAATACAGGGCCTGTTGCCATGCAGTTAACTACAATATCACCTACTGAAAGCAATATAATTTTTTTTTATAACACCATAAACTTCATCATGTTGGCCTATGCAGGTGACAATAAATCAACAACATTTGTTCTCCTTTGCATTGACATTTAGAGTCTTGCTTGATTTATTTTTTGATTTGTAGAATAAAAACGAACTGCTAGGCTTTCTGAATTCTAAAAGTAGTGTTTAAATGCTGAAGAACCTTAGAATAGAGCTGATGTAGGAAACAGGAACACAATATTGTCTTGTTAACCAAGTCGCAACAAGAGTCCTTACTTATTTTTAAATCTGGAAATGACAGAATTAATGGGCAACATGCCATTTTTTTAATAGTGCACTTTCAATAAAAGGTTTTTCTTTTTTCTTTTTTAACCACTCTGGAAGGTTTTGCAGTGTATACCGTGTGCTGCCTTTACTGAAAATCTAGTCATTTTCATTCCCTGCTTAACAAGGAATGAAAAAAAAATGTGATCCCCTGTCACTAAGCACAGCTCTGTGTGGTTTACACTCATAGATCTGTGTACAGGGAAGATCAGAGCCAATCACTGGGTGCTGGGGGTCAATCATCGGCCGGGACCTGGTGATCGGCGTGTGCTGTGGCCCAGGCGTGCCCCCTGGAAAAGCAGAATCACATATATATATATATATATATATATATATATATATATATATATATATATATATATACACGTGATTCTGCACAGCCAACACGCACTGGAGCAGTAAAGCTACAGTGCACAGACGGCAAGCGGTTAAAGTAACATTGCATAGTTACTATCTTTATTATAAAGTATCTCGTTCAGGTGCATTTTTTTTCCATTGTCATCTGTCATCTTGCTGCATTCAGAAGCTATGATTAAATGAGAAAGCTGTTCTTTCATGATATGAAGAGTAGTATGCTAACTACTCTTTTCATTAAAAATTCAGACAAGGGAAAAAAAATGAAAGTAAACAACTAACCATCTCTGTTTCCTCAGGACATGGTATGGGATTAGAAAATATGTTTTCGGTTTAATTCCTCACCCTCCTTATTAGCAACTCCATCTGTTGTCTGCTATTGGACTTGAGTGATCAGAGCAATGTTAGGCATATGCTGAAGAGTAACTTTCAGTTCATTAGCCATAATTTTAAGAAATCAAAAACCAAGCCTTCTAAAGTGTTTTTCATTATTTTAAAGTGGTTTAAAATAGTTCAGCAGATCGCTTTTTTAGCCACAGCCAGAACATCAAGGTGTTATTATGTTATATAATTATTACCATAGGTTTTTATGAAGGGTAAGGTATATCCTTACCCTTCATAAAAACCTATGGTAATAATTTCTTATAAGTATACCTTTGAAATTGGAGTGTGGATGAAATCTGAAAGGGGCTGAACTTTCAATTAATATTGTAAGTAATAAACAAGTGTAAAGAAGAAAAGAAAGCTTAGGACAAAACAGCTAAATGCAATGCAAATACATGTATGGTTACTCTTGTACCTGCCAGGGTTTTTAATCTTGTACAGCCATCTTATGACTTACACATGTTTTCCACAAATTACAGCTGCACACGCATTTCCTAATAAACACATCTCTGCCTTTAGGCTCCTCATTGGACTGTGAATTAGCAACATCACCAAAAGGCTGTCCAGAATTCCTCCTCTTTAGTAGAGATCACATGATCAAATGTTTAGTATATCCAATCACTATAAACATAAATTAAAAATAGGCTTTTATGCCCTATGATACTTTTTATGAAGTGAAGTTAAATGGTAGGCTCAAGAACAAAGATTGGTCAAGACAGAGGTTGTGTACTTTTTAAGTGTCTTTTTGGAGACGTGTGTCAGACTAACAGTTTGGGACAATTCATCTTGGCTGTTGATCAAGTGATTGCCATTAAAACTGATCATGATAATCATATGCAGAGTTGAGGTTTGTTATTAAACAACTGACCTGATACCTACTAAAATGCTACATTTTCATCAGATTTTCTAGGTTAAAATGTTCTCCAGTGATTGAGGGGTCAAACTTCAACCTGCCGCAGCACTATGCTCAGTGGTGTTGCCTTTTGCTTAGAAATTTCTGCCAGATAGTACCTAAGTACCTGTTATTTCATGAATGCTTTTAGGTTTAACTGTACTAATTAGTCCTCATGCACACGGACATTTTAAAAAACGGGCTATAAAGCTATTACAGACGCCAGGAAATAAGCAGTGTTAAAAATGCAATTTTTTCTGCGTTTCGCATTGAATTCCCCCCTCCTGAGCCGTACCAGGCCGCATGCCCTCAACATGGGGGGTGGGTGCTTTGGGGCAAGGGAACGCCCTGCAGGCCCCCCACCCCCTAAGCACCTTGTCCCCATGTTGATGAGGACAAGGGCCTCTTCCCTACAACCCTAGCCCTTGGTTGTCGGGGTCTGCGGGAGGGGGCTTATCGGAATATGGGAGCCCCCTTTAATAACAGTTCTTATATAGGTGATGTCTGGTGATCTGATCTGGTGATGTCACCTAGTGGCACCACCCCCTTGTGATGTCACCTGGTGCTTTGGGTGTTGAGGGTATGTGGCCTGGTATGGTTCAGGAGGGGGGGCACTCGTTTAGACAGGAGAGAAACAAGGCTACGTGCTTGGAGCATATAGCTCCTTCTACTTTAAGCAGCTTAACCGCTTCCCGACCGCCCACTGCATATATACGTGAGCAGAATGGCATGTGCTTCCTACTCTGCCTGTCATTGATCGGCTGTTCCCGGTCATCGGGAAAGCCGATCAATGACATCAGACGTCAGCCCCGCCCCCTAATGTAAAAAAACACACACACGTCACAGCCCATAACCCCTCCCCTCCCCCTAGTGGTTAACTCTTTCACTACAACTGTCATTTATACAGGAATCAATGCATTTAAATAGCATTGATTGCTGTATAAATGACAATGGTCCCAAAAATGTGTCAAAAATGTCCGATGTGTCCGCCATAATGTCGCAGTCACAGTAAAAATCGCTGATCGCCGCCATTACTAGTAAAAAAAAAAATATTAATAAAAATGCTATAAAACTATCCCCTATTTTGTAAACGCTATAACTTTTGCGCAAACCAATCAATAATCGCTAATTGTTATTGTTTTTACCAAAAATATGTAGAAGAATACGTAACGGCCTAAACTGAGGAAAAAAAATATGTTTTTTTATATATTTTTTGGGGATATTTATTATAACAAAAAGCAAAAAATATTGCATTGTTTTCAAAATTGTCGCTCTATTTTTGTTTATAGCGCAAAAAATAAAAACCGCAGGGGCGATCAAATACCACCAAAAGAAAGCTCTATTTGTGGGAAAAAAAGGACGCCAATTTTGTTTGGAAGCCACGTCGCACGACCGCGCAATTGTCAGTTAAAGCGACGCAGTGCCGAATCGCAAAAAGGGGCCTGGTCCTTTGGCTGCCAATTGGTCCGGGGCTGAAGTGGTTAAAGGCAGTCCGATCATGGCTATGTAACTACAAGAGCCAGCGAACCAAATACATATGTAAAAAGCAGTATTAAAACACACATTTGAATGGCAAATGTAAAAGTTATGTGCAAATCACATAAATAAATATAATTAATAGTCTGGGGACAAGGGCCTCTGTATTATGGGGAGCCGACAATTCATTATAGCCGCAAGTGCTTTTAAATTACTTTTTTTCCTGCAAAAATGACACTTTGTGCAGGGACAGTTATAAGCACAGGAAACATGCGCCCCTTTACAGGCATACTATACACACCCCACAGGTACGAAATTTAAAGGAATATTACACTTTTATTGTTTCACTTTAAGCATTATTAAAATCACTGCTCCCAAAAAAACGTCTGTTTTTAAAACTTTTTTTGCATTGATACATGTCCCCTGGGGCAGGACCCAGGTCCCCAAACACTTTTTATGACAATAACTTGCATATAAACCTTTAAAATTAGCACTTTAGATTTCTCCCACAGACTTTTACAGGGTGTGACGCGGCTTTTCGAATTTCCCGCGAACAACCCAAGTTGTTCGCTGTTCGGTGAACAGGCGAACAGGCAATGTTCGACTCAAACTCGAAGCTCATCCCTAATAGGCCGCACTGATAGATGGCATTAATAGGCATCACTAATGGCACTGGTACTGGCAGGCATTGGGGATGGGCACTGATTGTCAGCTGCCTGGGCACTGATTGGCTTTTCCCTGGTGGTCTAGGGTGGCATACCTGGTGGTCCAGGGTGGTACCAATCCCTGGTGGTCCTGGCGGCACCCTGGTGGTCCTGGATGGGTATCCAAGGGGGGCTGTGCTGATAAACAATCAGCACAGACCCCCACTGTCAGGAGAGCAGCCGTTCGTTTTTCTTCTACTTGCGTCTCTCAGTCGTGAGTGAGGAAAAGCCGATCAACGGCTCTTCCTGTTTGCATCGTGATAAGCCATGATTGGACATGTCAGAGGCTCTTTACCAAGATTAGTGTAGCGATGTGTCTGACTAACACAGCGCACCACCGATCGCTGCGATATGTGCCCCCACGGGCGCGCAAGAGCGGTCGTTCTGGGAGGCCGTCATATGATGTCCACCCAGAATGAGAGCCGCGCCACCCAGCTGTCATTTGACGGCCGGCAGGCGGAAAGTGGTTAAAGCCTATATGGAAAAATTCCAACAAAAAAGACTATATTAAGCTGAACTACAATACAGGCTTTCTCAATGCCATGCGCTGGGTAACCCTTTCTTTTTAATGTAGTCAGCACTAGAGAGTTTTCCATCTATGCTGTTTAGCATAGACAGAGAAGTCTATTGACTTTCTGTCATTCAGCCCATGGGCATGAATACTCTAGATATAAAACATTCACTATATGAATGTGACAAACATTCACACATTTGGAACAAAAATGTAATGCATTTCCTCTAACGTGTAAATCATATATCCTATATCAGCAGCAACCTCTAGTAGCCATAATGTATTTTATTTTTTCCATGAATGATGTATTTTAGGACAAAAATGCTTTATGGCCCGAGATGGCACTAATGATATAGGAACTACACATATTAGAGAGACTACAGTAAGCAAAAGGGAATGTTGGAGCGGACTTTATAGGTACCAGAAAAGGAATACAATGTAATGTTAGAATTTTTTTTATTAAACATAGATATAAAAATTTGACAATCTAAAACCACTGATATTGGCTTCCAGTAGAATAAGCCACACATAGTAAGAGAATACAGTATACAGAGTTTTCATTACGACTGTGCAGGTGTTTTTCACAATTTCACAGCAAATTTTATTTGAGTTTTTAAGACTTAATATATTACCTTAATTGATTTAATTCAATTTTTAGGCTGATCTAATTTGGTCAGATTATAAATTAGCAGTAAACTTAGATTAATTTATTTGAAAGATGCCTAACTTTGAAATGTTACATGTAACTAGATATTGTATGACCAAATTGCACTGGCATACAATATATGTTGTGCCATGGAGAAAGATCCAGCTTAAGCTCATGCATCAGGCATACTGGGCTCATGTACACTAAACTTAAACACTTAAAACTGAGTTCCACCCTAAAGTGGAACTTCCGCTCATCTGAACCCCCCCCCCTCCGGTGCCACAATTGGCACCATTCAGGGGGAGGGGGGTGCAGATACCTGTGCTGGGAAACACATGGATCCCAGAGACAGCAGGGACCATCCTTATTGCGCAGCGCGACTTGCGCATGTGTAGTAGATAACCGGGAAGTGAAGCCGCAAGGCTTCACTTCCTGATTCCCATACCGAAGATGGCGGCAGCAGCACCCGAGAGCCGAGTGACAGATCGGCTTCAGGGGCCAACATCGCAGGCACGCTGGATGGGTAAGTGTCCATATTTTAAAAGTCAGCAGCTGCAGTATTTGTAGCTGCTGACTTAAAAAAAAAAAAAAAGCGTAACTCGCTTTAATGTGGTCAGGTTTAACTATTATAAAACACAGGAAAACTCCCAATATATGTGTAGTGTTTTAAGTATTTTTTAGACCACTTAAAATGGTTGTATGCCCAAAAAACAAACAAAAAAAAAAGTAAGACACAGGCATAATGAGTTAGTATGCACCACATTCTAGCACATTATGAAATACTTACCTTAGAATGAGGCTCCCACAGGGCTGTCCGGTCACCGCTGGTGGAGCTGACATGTTTCCCCTGCTTTCTTCTGGGTTTGTAGCTCCGGCACTGTGAGTGGCTGGAGACGTAATTACATCACTACCACGCATATGCAGGGGAGCCCTCCGTTCGGCAAATACGCTAGACCTTTGCTGGACCTTCACTGTGCATGCGACACTGACGTTAGCGGCTGAATGCAAGATGGATATCTCCTAAACTGTACAGTTTTAGGAGCTATTCAATTTACCTACAGGTAAGCCTTATTATAGTCTTAGCTGTAGGTAAAAATTACCCAGCAGACAATACAACCGCTTTAACATTCATTTGTCTGTTACTTAACCGCTTCTGGACCAGCCACTGCAGTTATACTGCGGCAAGTTGGCTCCCCTGCGTGAGCCGTCCTTGCTGTACGTTGGTTCTTCACGTCCGACAGCGCGCCCGCGCCTGAAGCGTGTCGCCAGAGCCGATGCAAGTGGCCGGTGGGCGCAATGACCGCCAAGCACTTGCGATCGCTCGTGACAGAGTGAGAACTGGGATCTGTGTTTGTAAACACACAAATCCCGGTTCTGTCTGGGGAGAGGAGACAGATTGTGTGTTCCTACTAAGTAGGAACAACAATCTCGCTCCTCCTCTAGTCAGCCACATTCCCCCTCACAGTTAGAACACACCTAGAGGACACAGTTAACCCCTTGATCACCCCCTAGTGTTAACCCCTTCCCTGCCAGTGACATTTATACAGAAATCAGTGCATTTTTTTAGCACTGTAAAAATGTCAATGGTCCCAAAAAAGTGTAAAAATCACAGATCACCGCCATTATTAGTAAAAAATTAAAAAAACTTAAAAAAATATATAAAGATAAAAAAATTATAGACAATATAACTTTTGTGCAAACCAATCAATATATGCTTATTGCGATTTTTTTTTACCAAAAATATGTAAAAGAATATATATCGACCTAAACTTAGGAATATTTTTTTTTTTTTTTTAAATTGAGATATTTATTATAGCAAAAAGTAAAAAATATTGTGTTTTTTTCAAAATTTTGCATACTGGCTCATTATGAAATACTTAGAACGAGGCGTAATACCTTAGAACGAGGTGTCGGTATCTTACTTTGTCCACGCCGAGGTAGCTGACATGTTGCCTCGGCGTGTCTTCTGGGTATCGTGGCTCCAGCACTGTGATTAGCTGAAGCCGCGATGTTGTCACTCCCACGCATGTGCACGGAGACTTATTTTCGGCAAGGTCCGGCGTCTGCCTGGCTTTCAGCTGAGAATCCCCTGTGCGCATGCACCGCTGCAGTCAGCGGCTCATTGCAAGGGGAATATCTCCTAAACCATACAGGTTTATGAGATATTTTTTTTACCTACAGGTAAGCCTTATTATAGGCTTACCTGTAGGTAAAAGTTAAAAATTTGACTATACAACCACTTTAAGCAGGAAAATCTTCCGGGGCTGAAGTGGTTAATGTAGACAGGGACAGAGGACATGCACCCAAGAATTTAATTAAATAAGGTAACCTTTGCCTCTTGGTGAGTAAACTTCTAGTTTAAAGTTGTGCTACCTGTAGGTATTGTGAATATCTCCTAAACTTGCAATATTCTGGATAAATGCACATTTGCTGTAGCTGATGACATCAATTGTGCAGGTGCAATACACTCTGAATTTAGGGCACACTCATGAGATTGCCAACCTAGAATGAAGACCAGGTTGAAGATGGAAGCGCCTGGAGCGATGGCAGCACAGCATTGGAGGGCTGTTTTTAACAGATAAGCCTGCCGTAATACTGTATGCTAGTATGTAGTGCATACGAGCACATTATGGCATAACACTTGCAGGAGGACTGTTAAAAAAAAAAATGAATGCGTTTACTACCACTTAAAATTACTACTGCCTTATCTTCCAACAGAGTATTAAAATACAATTCATTTTAAATGTGTGCTTCTAGACAAAAAAAAACTGTAACATGGGACAAAACCATGCAAATATTTTTTTTCTAACCCAGAACTATTTAAAAAAAAAATAAAAGAACTCAGGGATATATTGTGACGCACTGGATAGTTTAAATATTTTGTAAATTAGGACTTTAAAGGCAAGAGACACCTTGGACCAACTAAGACATATTCTTCAATATTCCAATTAAGTGCATAAGTTATCCTTATAATGGACCACAGTAGGTATGTTGAATGATGTTTGAAAATCACAACTCTTTAATAACAGATGATAGTTAGTAGCTGATGTTTTATGTTTTATAAGCCTACTTAGGCTAAGTTTACACTAGCTTTAAAAGCAGGTGTTCCATGAGCATTTTTGAAGCTCCACGAATGCCAAAATTGTGTACATTGCAGCACCCAGTGTTGTTCACATGGTTGTGTCAACATTGTGTCATGTTGCTTGTTGTCAAAATGACCTGACATATGTCGATTGCCAGGCTTTTCAGCTACCTGAACACTTTCCATTGATGTCAATGTAATTGTACTGCAAACACAATGCAAGTGCATCACAGATGCCCCTATGGTGTTTATAGTGTGTTTGAGATGTGTCAATAGCCAAAATGATAATCAAAAAATCCATACAATAAAAAAGCAACACAGAAGGGGCACCTGGCAAGCAAAAATGCACCAAAAACACGCCATTGATGCCTTTTAATGCATTAGGTGCGTTAATGGGTGCTCACATTTCTTACATTTTTAAATGAGCGGTTAGAATATTAACATAAAATGGTATGGTTTCTGTCTCAGCCAAGTAAAAAGAAACCAGCATAGCGATCAAAATACTGGTCAATGCCCTGCTAAAAGGTACGGCAATTTAATGGGCAAATTGACAAATATGTACAGATTTAAATATGTAAATAAGTCAGCTCCATAGCTGTCATTGTTACCTTTCTCTCTTTTTCTGTTTTTCAGGTTATTGTCAGGATACCTGATATGAACATGCTTGTTCCAAGTCAGTTACCAAGAAATTAAACAAAACTTAGGCCCTGGACTATGCACCTTCAAAAACAGGTTAGCATTGACATTTTCCATATTTCTATTTAGGGAGGTTTATTGTGTGTACCTGGTTGCTTGGTTATATAGGCATGAACTACCTAAGGGCTGCATGCTTGGAAATTTAGGATACACTAGATTGTTATTTCCAAAAGTATCTTTAGACCCAGGCATCAGGGAACAAAGACCCCACAGATGAAAGCACTGCAAAGTGGAGCAGATTCCATTTGCTTGGATTGGGGTACCAGGAAGTTTGTGAAGTTTGTTTTTATGTTAATAAGCTACTACACTTAGTCAATGGCACTGTTTCTCTTTCTTTTGTCTTTTGCATAGATACTTTTAAAATATCACCTATAGACAATGTTGTGTACTGTAGCTTTTTGCCATTTCACTGGAGCCTTCAATTATTAAGGCTTGACATGTTTGGTATCTATTTACTGGACACAACTCCATATTTTATATTTTCTCAAAAATATGGTATTATATTGTGTTTTTATTACAATTTTAGTGTATTTTATGCAGAAAATGTTTTGATAAACAATTGTGCAAAATAAAAAATGTAATCTGCCATTGTGTTATTTTACAGGACCTCTTCTTTCAGAAAATATAGAACTGTTTTGGGGTTTTAATTAGTTTTCTAGCACAAATCAAAATTTGAATGTATGTTAAACATTAAAAAATTGCCCTGGACCTCAAGTGGTTAAGGAAACATGTAAGGCCTTTAGGCAACATTTATGTAATGCTCTAGGTGTGTTTTGCTAAATACTACACTAAAGATGAAGCTATATATTTTTTTTTCACACGCACTGCTTCAAAATGTAGAGATGTTAATGTAGTGTTTAGAAAAGTATTTTGCTAGACCTTTGTGTTTAAGAAATAACTGCATACACATATTTTTTTCTTTGTGACCCAGTACTAACTATTATTTCAAGAAAATATAAAAAAATAAATACCATATTACCCATAGTGTAAATTGTGGGTCTACCAATGACATCTTGTTTTTTTTTTTAAATAGTGAATATAAGAGTAGTGTTGCAGTATAAGTGCAAAAACATTGACATCATTTTATTTATTCTAACTGTTCATTTCTCATAACAAACCTTTGAGAGAAATCAAAAGTTTGACCTTAAAATGTACCTATGCCCAGACAAGGGACACTGGGATATTTGTATATTCTTAGCAGGTACTAAAAACTTTAAAACAAACCATCTTTGACTTTCTCATTCTCAAAGATTACAACAAATGCCGCATATACACAATCTGACTTTCCGACGGACTTTGCAGCTGAGGTCCGCCGGACTTTCAAACGAACGGACTTGGCCACACACGGTCACTCCAAAAGTCCGCCGGATTCAAACGTGATGATGTACAACCAGACTAGAATAAGGAAGTTCATAGCCAGTAGCCAATAGCTGCCCTAGCATCGGTTTTAGTCCGTCGGACTAGCACACAGACAAACGGATTGTCCGCTAGAAAGCAGAGTCCAGCGGACAAATTTGAAGCCAGTCTTATTTCTAGGTTCACTGGATTTTTGGGAAGAAAAAGTCTGCTGGAGCCCACACGCGATCGAATTGTCCGACGGACTCTTTTAAATACACTTTTCTGGAAAGAACAATGACATCAGTCCATTTGCATCAGGTAGCCTCTCTCACTCTGCCACACTCTTGAATATTGTGAGGAAAGTCTCCTCCTCAGGGGTTATATTTTTTAGGTGTGCACAAACGTGAACCTAGCAGTAGAATATTCAAATTAACAATGGGTCATGTGAATAAATCTGTGACATACATGACAATATATTCCACCACTGTAATCCATAGCATAACAGCTTGGTACAGATCTCCCTAAGCTTTACATACAGTATACAGTTTTTTTTATCTCTCCTATCCTCTACCTAACAGCTCCAACATACATTATAAGTATGTTGTTTTTGTGCCCCCCCCCCTTTATAGTGAGGAGTCAGGCCAATGCAATTTCCCCCAATATTGTCCCTTGAGCCTACAGACCATGGTTCAAAGACCATGCAGTGTATTTTGGTTTTAAAAGGTTTTGACCCAGCAAAATCACACATAAATTTGGATTGTCTTGCACAAATTTGGTTGATTCATCTTGAAACCTTGGTTAGAACGAATTGCAACCTTATCTCTGTTCTCTGTGTTAAACATATGCAACCAAAAGGAAAACCACACCTGACCTTGTACACATTTTAGAACTACACTCTCATACACCAAATACCATATCATCACAGGCTGTAGTGTTTATTACTATGTGCATGTGTAAAATAAATACTTTAGTGTGTGTTTCTGATAGTGTAAAATACATTTTTGAGATGGTGGTTGCTTGACAGACTTACTATGCTATTCAGAATCCGAAGACCAGAAAATAACAATTAGTTATGAGGAACAGTGCCGTCTCACAAGGCAAAAAAAAAGAAAGCATCAACTCCATTTATGTTAGGTGATTTAGTCTCATCTCCTCCTTAGAAATATGTGGTGCCTTTATCATTTAAATTTTTGGCATTCTTAATAGAATTATGGATTTCTAACTACAGAAAGTATTTGCCCATGTAAATCCAAATGAACCTGACTGGCCTATAACATTTCTATAATAACAACAGTGTTAAAGTTTTGGCATAAAAAGGTTTCTGCAAATATCAGAGCAGAGAAATAGAAAACAAGGCAATATAAAAACTATGCTCTAAAGCAATTATTAATAATATTATTATTTAAAACTAAATCTAAAAAATTAATATTTCCTCTTACCAGCATTAACATATTATCTGTCCTATTATCTGCACCATATCTATCAAGAAACAACATTGTCACCTCTCCTAAATTTTCTTTGACAAACCAACCCAAATCACACACATATATTGGCTATTACCCAGGAACTGCACTTTTAATTTACATGCATAGATGTTAATAAATGCCTGCATTATTTTTTATTATTTTGGCTTTGCTGCTGCGATAAAGCTTTGCAGGATTGGGTAACATGTTTAAATGTATACACAAAATATACTGCACATGTGCAATATACAGTCAGTTCCATAAATATTGGGACATTGACACAATTCTAATCTTTTTGGCTCTATATACCACCACAATGGGTTTGAAATGAAATGAACAAGATGTCTTTTAACTGCAGACTTTCAGCTTTAATTTGAGGGTATTTACATCCAAATCAGGTGAACGGTGTAGGAATTGCAACAGTTTGTATATGTGCCTCACACTTTTTAAGGGACCAAAAGTAATGGGACAGATTAACAATCATCCATTAAACTTTCACTTTTAAATACTTGGTTGCAAATCCTTTGCAGTCAATTACAGCCTGAAGTCTGGAATGCATAGACATCACCAGACGCTGGGTTTCATCCCTGGTGATGCTCTGCCAGGCCTCTACTGCAACGGTCTTCAGTTCCTGCTTGTTCTTGGGGCATTTTCCCTTCAGTTTTGTCTTCAGCAAGTGAAATGCATGCTCAATCAGATTCAGGTCAGGTGATTGAATTGGCCATTGCATAACATTCCACTTCTTTCCCTTAAAAAAACTATTTGGTTGCTTTCGCAGTATGCTTCGGGTCATTGTCCATCTGCACTGTGAAGCACCGTCCAATAAGTTCTGAAGCATTTTGCTGAATATGAGCAGATGAAATTGCCTAAAACACTTCAGAATTCATCCTGCTGCTTTTGTCAGCAGTCACATCATCAATAAATACAAGAGAACCAGTTCCATTGGCAGCCATGCATGCCCACGCCATGACATTACCACCACCACGCTTCACAGATGAGGTGGTATGCTTTGGATCATGAGCAGTCCCTTTCCTTCTCCATACTCTTTCTTCCCATCACTCTGGTACAAGTTGATCTTGGTCTCATCTGCCCATAGGATGTTGTTCCAGAACTGTGAAGGCTTTTTTAGATGTTGTTTGGCGAACTCTAATCTGGCCTTCCTGTTTTTGAGGCTCACCAATGGTTTACATCTTGTGATGAACCCTCTGTATTCACTCTGACACACCTGACACACATTCACATGACACACATACACCTACCACCTGGAGAGTTTTCTTGATCTGGCCAACTGTTGTGAAGGGTGTTTTCTTCACCAGGGAAATAATTCTTTGGTCATCCACCACAGTTGTTTTTCGTGGTCTTCCGGGTCTTTTGGTGTTGCTGAGCTCACCAGTGCGTTCTTTCTTTTTAAGGATGTCCCAAACAGTTGATTTGGCCATACCGAATGTTTTTACTATCTCTCTGATGGAATTGTTTTGTTTTTTTCAGCCTAACGATGGCTTGCTTCACTGATAGTGACAGCTCTTTGGATCTCATATTGAGAGTTGACAGCAACAGATTCCAAATGCAAATAGCACACTTGAAATGAACTCTGGACCTTGTATCTGCTCCTTGTAAATGGGATAATGAGGGAATAACACACATCTGAGCAGCCAATTGTCCCATTACTTTTGGTCCCTTAAAAAGTGGGAGACACATATACAAACTGTTGTAATTCCTACACTGTTCACCTGATTTGGAAGTAAATACACTCAAATTAAAGCTGAAAGTCTGCAGTTAAAGCACATCTTGTTCATTTCATGTCAAATCCATTGTGTTGGTGTATAGAGCCAAAAAGATTAGAATTGTTTCGATGTCCCAATATTTATGGACCTGACTGTATATATTCCACTTTTACTGCATCAATGTTGTACCTTGCTTGCTATTGCGAAGAAAGGTTGGTGTTGCAGAAATAGGATTTGTCATGGGAAAAAGTGTTATTCAAGTTTGATGACCTAAACCTAATCATAAATATTGCTAGTCATACCCTTGTAGATATAATATATATTCATTATATATATTTATTAAACAGAAAGTAATTTGACACACTATAGTTTTACAATACACTTTTAACATCTGATAGTAGCATTTTTTTACTGTTTAGTGCTCTTTTCCTTTTAACTGTAGCACGTATACAATTTAGAAACCTCTTGTTTCATTTATTACTGCAAAAATGTGTGCAAAAATGGAAAGCAATGACCAGGGGTTTATGCTCCAATAATTTTAATCAAGGTTGGTTGGTACACTTTGATGTGTATTAGTCTCTTGGTGCACTACTAAAAGGATGCACAGACTTTGTAAATGCTTTTAGAGACAAAATCATCCTGCAAGGCTTGTACTTGTAGTAAATATGCTCTCACTGGATTATATGTCCAAAAACTAATGATGCAACTGCAGGAAAATGTTTTCTTATGCACTTAGCTTAATCTCACTTTACAAAAGGGGTTGTTTAGAGTAGCATGCTGCTGACAACGTAATACTTTGGAATAAACATTAATATTGTATTTGTCTGTTTTATAGCATTCATTTTTTTGTAATTGGGATCTTATTATTGAGTTGTCATGATCTGCATCATAAAACTTTATGGTTTTGTTTTCCATGTTGCTCATTCTTAAATGCTGTATTGTTTTATTGCATATATAATAAAACAGTTTTACTGTGCATCCTGCAGATCTCAGTTTTGCACAGTTCCACTGCTACTTATTCTTATGCGTTTCTCAGTTTCCATTTTAGACTGACTTATGGGTCCATAAAATGGAAAATTGTCTCTAATAAAATATTCTTGGAAATGTTTCACAATTAATAAGTGTGCATATTTCTTCTGCGCCTGTTTGATACACATATTAGGTGTAATAATATGCCGGCAATGTTGTGTAATCCAAATGGATAAAGCTGAAAAGAGTAAACATTTAATATTAGTGAACATTTGAACTACTCAACAATGTTTTTTATTGTTATTATGCACACAAATTGTATAATTCTTACACCTCAGAGACTTACAGTTTAGCATTTGAATGAGTTATAAGTTGCTGGGTCTGAACTTTTGAATGTTTTAAAAGCATTGCAGTTTTAGTTCTAAAAATACAAGTCTTTTAACAGAAAATCATTCTTTATATTGTTAGAATGATAGGAGAAGAATATAATATTGGTGTTAACTATATCAAATAAAGACATGTTGTACTGTAAGTTAAAATGTTGTACTGTAGGATAAAAAGTTAAAGGGTTTTTATTTGCTGCATGTATATTGTGCATGTGAAGCCCAAACGAACCTTCAGTTAAATACATGCCAGGTACATACATGCCAGGCTAAACACATGCCAGGTACATCTGAACAAAACCTTTGTTTCCTTTAAAAATCAGCCATAGTCTGAGTAGAAAAGTTGGTACCCCAACCACCATGCTGCACAGTAGGGAGACTTGCTATCTATGGGGAAGCAGGGATCCCTTTGCAGAGGTCTGGCATGCTCCCTGCTGAGCCAGGATCTCCAATCAGCAGGGAGCATGGACTTTCCTGATTGAAGTTCTATAGGTCTGACTGGAGGATGTGTCAGACTTATGCAATAAAACCACTGCTTCCCCACAGAAAGCAAGGGTCCTGCTCTGAAGCTATTAGCATAAGATTTTTTTTTCTTTTTTTTTCCTAGGAAAAGAAGAACTATAAGTCACACAACATTTTTTTAATTTAATGCACCAGGAATGTAATTTGCTAATTTAACCACGTTGCAGAAGTTTTACCCCCTCCCTTCATGACCAGGCCATTTTTTGCAAAACAACACTGCATTACTTTAACTGACAATTGATGCTGTACCCAAAGAAGATGTATGCCCTTTTTTTCCCCACAAATATAGCTTTATTTTGGTGGTATTTGATCACCTCTGTTTTTTTTTTTTTTTTTGCGCTAGATACAAAAAAAGACCGACAATTTAAAAATTTTAATTTTTTTTACATTCTGCTATAAAACATTCCCAATAAAAAAATATAAAAAATCTAATTTCTTCATCAATTTAGGCCAATATGTTTTCTGCTACATATTTTTGTTAAAAGAAAATCACAATGTGTGTATATTGATTGGTTCACATAAAAGTTTCAGCATCTACAAACTATGGTATATTTTTTTATTTGTATTTTTTACTAGTAATGGCACCAATCAGCGACTTATAGTGGGACTGCAACCAGGGCCGCTGATAGAAATCATGGGGTCCCGTACAGCCTACCTGATGGTGCCCCCTTCGGCTTCCCCCTGGTCCCACCCCTGGTCCCACCTTCAGCCCCACCCCTGCCCCCCCAGACCCCGCCCTGAAACAAAGTTTCATGCTGCCAATTCCATAATGTGCTGCCACCCATGACGCTAATGCCAAAACGCATGTGCTGCCTGCAGAGACAGTGCCACCCATGCTGCCAATGGCACTGTCTGCAGCACAATATGGCATTGGCGGCATGGGTGGCACTGTCAGCAGGTAGAGCATGCGTTATGGCATTTGTGTCATGGGTGGCACTGTCTGCAGCACAATATGGCATTGGCGGCATGGGTGGCACTGTCTCTGCAGCACATTATGGCATTTGTGGCATGGGTGGCACTATCTCTGCAGGCAGCACATGCGTTATGGGCCATAACGCATGTGCTAGCTGCAGACAGTGCCACCCATGCCGCCAATGCCATATTGTGCTGCAGACAAGGCCACCCATGCCACCAATGCCGTAATGTGCTGCAGACAGTGCCACCCATGACACTAATGCCATAACGCATGCGCTACCTGCTGACAGTGCCACCCATGCCACCAAAGCCATATTGTGCTGCAGACAGTACCCACCATGCCGCCAATGGAATATTGACATTGTAAGCATGGGTGGCACTGTCTCTGCAGGCAGCACATGCATTAGCGGCATAGGTGGTACTTTCTGCAGCACATTACAGCATTGGCGGCATGGGTGGCACTGTCTCTGCAGGCAACACATGAGTTATGGCCCATAACGCATGTGCTACCTGCAGACAGTGTCACCCATGCCGCCAATGCCATAATGTATAGATGTTGGCTGTTGCAGTAGTAGTAGATCAATAATCCCCCCCACCCTAAGCAAGTACACACACCTGTGTTAGACGGCCGGGCCCCAGGAGTCACTTCCTCCCTGATCCTGCCTGGACTGGAGTGGTTATTCCAGTTGGATGCCAGCTGCTTCTTCTTCTGCCACCGCCACT
Organism: Lithobates sylvaticus; assembly: GCA_028564925.1. NCBI lineage: Eukaryota > Metazoa > Chordata > Amphibia > Anura > Ranidae > Lithobates > Lithobates sylvaticus. Next base: position 257,513,086 of record CM053030.1, read on the forward strand.
CGCCCCACTGCTTCTCTCACGCAGAGTGAGAGGAATCACTGCGCAACGCCAGGAAAGGCAATATAAAGGATGCGCTGGCTGTGACTTTAGCCAGCATGAGGATTTAGCCAGCATGAGGCGCAGGCGTGGAAGAATGCCTCTTCCGTGCCCGAAATAGAAGAAATAGTCCCTCCCCCTGCAGCCACATACTAGCACATGGCAGTTACAGTGCTAAAAAAATATAAATACATAAAAAGTAAACGGGGGGGTGGGTGGTTAGTGGTGGTGGCATTGCCTGGGTGTGGGACGGACGATGGCTGGAGGATTTTTTATTTATTTTACATTAATTAGCTATCTCTTCAGATTGCCGGGCCCCCCTGCTGCCAGGCCCAGTTTAACAGGGCCAGTTGTACTGGCCTATCAGCGTCCCTGACTGCAACATTGCTAGGTATTTGACCTGGCACAAATTGGCCGCCCTGCTGCAGTAAATGTACGGTGGGCAGTAGCTAAGCGGTTACATTTCAGTTGGGCTTTAAAGTGGTTGTAAAGCTCAGACATTAAATATAAGCAAAGCATATCCCTCTATAGTGTGTACTTGTCTCAATCCAGAGCACTAAGTCTCATTTCTGTCTGCTGCTTCACTCATCTGATATTAGCATGAAGAACTTCTGACAGGTTTTCCTGACACTAAAAGAAAAAACATGGCAAAGGTGGGAGCTCCAGCTGATTGACAGCCTTGGCTCTGTTTCTGTGTGCTGTGTGGAGGGGTGTGTGTCCCTTCCTTCCAATCAGCTTCAGCTCTCCACCCCCTGTTTTCTGACAACTCAGACAAGCTTTATACATTCTAGACTTGAACGGATGTAGAGAAGACTGCAGGCAGGTACAATGTAAATAGAAAGATTTGTTTAATCTCTATGTATCACCTGAGGCCAGTCAATTTGCTGGGTATATGTAAGGATTTACAACCACTTTAGGGATTGTGTCAACTGCTTGCCATCTAACTCTCCATGTGCATTATCACCTTTCTGGTGAACTGAGTAGGATGGTCTGCTTGCCTTTCTTAGACACCATACACTCTATTAGATTTTCTGAAGATTTGTGTCTTTCGTATTTACCAAAACCATATAATATGAGGTCAAACCTTAAAGTGGAGCTCCGCTTTTTTTTTTTTTAAAGTAAGCAGCTACAAATACTGCAGCTGCTGACTTTTAAAATAAGGACACTTACCTGTCCAGGGTGCCCACAATGTCGGCACCCGAAGCCGATCTGTCCCCCTGCAGCTTAACTTTTTGGTTCCCTACTGTGCATGCGCAACTCATGCTGCACGTTCCCACTGGTCCCTGCTGTATTCTGGGACCTGTGTGTCTCCCAGAAGACAGCTGGGGGGGGGGGGGCAGAGAAGGCACTGGAAGTGGTGTAGATATCCACGGATGGCTCAGGTATCTATGCCCGGAAGTGGGAGCAAAATACCTGTATTAGACAGGTATCTGCTCCCCCCTCCCCTCTGAAAGGTGCCAAATGTGACACCGGAGGGGGATCCGAAGAGTGGAAGTTCCATTTTTGGGTGGAACTCCGCTTTAAGAGTTTCAATTTGTATGCAATCAGGCAGGCCCTTGCACTACATGGTTTTGGTAAATCTGAAAACAAAAATCTGCAGAAAATCGAATAGTGTGTATGGGGCCTAACACCGTCTACACACACACACACTTTCCCTGACAGATTTTCCATTTTGGTAAATGTAGTCTTAAAAGAAGCACCATATAATGGAACAGCATGAATACTTTCATGGCAAGCATGAAAGTTATTGTTAAAATCTAACTCCAGCCAAGCACTTTTTTAAGAATTTTATAGACTGAGAAAGAGTAAAATTTGCTGTTAGGATTTTATTTTTCTGTGACCCCAATGGAGGCATCTTCCCTAACTTTCTGTTCACATGGGGACATGGATGTTACTGAGATAGGAAGACACATATGGCAATGGAAACGTAAATTCTAACTATGGTCGCAGCAATACCATTTTTTTATTGGTAAAAAATATGAGTACTGATACTTTCAGTCAAGAATTTGCCGATATTGAGTACTGATTCTTTGCGGTGTGATTTGTGTCAATACAACAAAAAATTGGCGCAAATCACACTGCAAAGAATCACATGCAATTTGAACGGGAATGTGGTGAGATTCCTGTCCAAATTGCATGCAATTTCCCCCACTGTTCCTGTGTGTGTGTGTATATAGAAAGGAATTAAAGTGCCATATAGTGGGCAGTTTAAAAAAATGTTAGAACTCACAGTACATATCTGGCCACATGCTAAATAATCTACATAGGTGTCCTGGTCTGCCGATGGTAGCAAATCAGGGCTGCTGGAGATGCCCACAGGGATGGAGAAGAAGTTCCGGGACCCCATGAATATAGGGCAGAAGTATAGTCCGCTTGGGGGCAGACTGCCTCTACATCTCCTCCAGCCCTGTGAGCCCTTCCAGAGGCCCTGATTTGCTATCATTGGTGGACTGGGACACCTTTGTAGATTATTTTGCATGTGGCCAGATATGTACTGTGAGTTGTAAAAAATGTTTAAAGTTCCCACTAGATGGCACTTTAATCCCTTTCTATACACACACAGGAGCAGTGGGGGGAATCACATGCGATTTGGACAGGAATCACACCGCATTCCAGTTTAAATTGCATGCAATATTTTGCTGTGCGGTTTACACCCATTTATTTTGATGCAAATTGTACCTCAAAGTATCAGTTTCGGTATCGGGAGCATTTGGGCATGTACAGATACTATAACAAATGCTTGGTATCAACACCGATACTGATACTGGTATAGGTGCATCCCTAATTCTAACCATTGCAATCTCTACTAAATATGTTTTTATTTTTATGGGTGTAGCCATTGAGAGGTTTTCTATCACTTCCTGCCCTGACAGGAAGTGAGGGAAAATCTCCCCCAATAGAGACACGAGAAAAATCTTGGCAGAGTTGCTCAATCCAAAGCAAAAAAAGGGTTGCTGCAGTTGGATTTTACATGGACACATTAGAACATATTTATTAGGCAGTGAATATGATATTCATCAAACATTCATGTAAAATGGAACGTTAACAACTTGCAGTTTTGATAAAGTAATATTGAACTTGTGCCTAATCGAAATTTCATACAACATATGTCAAGGGGCGGCAACATTGACAATAAATATAAATTATGTATATATGGTTTCATTCATAGCCATCAGATATCTGCTGGACAGATATATTGACTGAACATCAAGCAAATAATTGCTCCCATTGAATGATTAATCACACATCCCACTGTAGACAAGGAAGCAATTATAACTATAAAGTGCAGCTAATGTGACTGGTTTAGAGCATATGTGTTTACCATACTACTAAACGTAATTCCCTTGTGTGAAATACCTAATAAAAATCAATGTGTTGCTAATGAGCCACAAAGATCTCATGCCATTAAGAAATTAAAGTGTACAAGTATAGTAAAGTCCTTATATATATATATATATACTGTATATTGCATGTGAACTTTGACTAACAATCAAGAGGGGGGGGGGGGGGGGGTTACTAAAACTGCAGCATGCAAAATCTGGTGCAGCTCTGCACAGAAATCAATCAGCGTCCAGATTTAATTGTCAAAGCTTAATTGAACAAGTTGAAATTAGAAGCTGATTTGGCTACCATACACAGCTGTACCAGATTTTGCATGCTTCTGTATTAGTAAGGGCTCTTTCACACGGGGCGGATCAGTGCAGATCCGCCCCATGGATAGCCGCTTGCTCAGCGGGGATTGCCGGAGCGATCTCCGCTGAGCAGGAAGATGACAGGTCCGTCTCTGCACTCCGTGCAGGGATGGACCTGTCAGAGCGCCGCTCTCCCCTATGGGGGATCGGGTGACGACGGACCGTAGAGTCCGTCACCATCCGATCCTCTCTGCAGACGGATGAAAAAATTGGGTTTTCCTCCGTCTGCAGAAACGGAGCATAGCGGGCACGGACGAGAGCGGGTGTCAGCGGATAAGGATACATGTATGTCCGTTTTTCATCCTAAAACGGAAGGATGAAAAACGAACATACGACCCGTCAGTGTGAAAGAGCCCTTAATCTCTTCCTTAGCTTGTTAAAGCAGTGTGTGTCCACCCCCCCCCCCCCCCCCCCCAAAAAAAAAAAGTTTCTATTTTTCAAAATTAATACTGTTTTTACCTTTCTTTTAGCCCTGGTTCACAATGATGGGATTTGACATGTCAAATCGGCGGTAATTGCCGGCAATGGCAGCGTCCGAATCGGTGTGATCCCACATTTGTGGCACCGCACCAATTCACAAAAGTAGTTCCTGTACTATTGTGCAATTTCCAGTGACAGAAACCCACACAGATGTCTCTGAAATTGCCCTTGAAGTCGGAACTGATGCGGGAATGAAATCGTTGGGGTTCAGCTGAACTTGCACAATTTTATTCCCACAGTCAGTGTGAACCTAGGCTTAATCCTTGTTGCATCTCAGTGCTGCTGATCTCCTGCTACCGCTTTGAAACCATATCCATATGCAGTCACTCCAGCAACATAAATATACTCTGGCCTAGCACAACACTACATAAGCCGAATACCAGGCTTCTGTTAGTACTACATGCCCGGCATTGCCAGGACAAAGTCATACAGTACCCAGGATGAAGATTATGACTTGCACCCCTAGCCAGATGGAGTCCTCCGTACAGTCCCCTTTTACATAAGTTATCCCCAATAGAGTCCCCCTTCACATCAGGTGTCCCCAGTAGACACCCCCTTTACATCAAATGTCCCCAGTAGAGCCCCCCTTTACATCAGGTGTCCTCAATAAAATCCCCTTTACATCAGGTGTCCCTAATAAAGTCCCCCTTTACATTAGGTGTTCTCAATAAAGTCTCCCTTTACATCAAGTGTGCCTAATAGAGTCCCCCTTTACATCAGGCGCCCCCAGTAGAGTTCCCCTTTACATCAGGTGTCCTCAATAGAGTCTCCCTTTATTCAAGTGTCCGCAGTAAAGTCCCCCTTTACATCAGGTTTTCCCAATCGAGTCCCCCTTTACATCAGGTGTCCCCAAGAGAGTTGCGCTGTGCATCAGATGTCCCCAGTAGACATCCCCTTTATATCAAGTGCCTCCAACAGAGTCCTACTTTTACATCAAGTGTCCTGAGTAGACTCCCCCTTTACATCTAGCAGTAGAGTCAGTGTTTATCTGGCGCTCCAGATGGAGTAATCCTTAGGGGTATAGTTTGTGGCTGTAATAGCTGGATGGTGATGTATTCATAGGTTGGGTGGTTGGAAGAGCAAGGGGTATTAAGGGTTAAAAATTAAGGCAGAGTGTGTCCAGAACTCTGCAAGGCATGTAAGGAAAAAAGAGGGAGGGGGAGGCGTTGACCTGAGTGTAGCATTAAAATAATGACTTTAATAGGATAAGATTAAAAACACTTACAAGATGATAGAAGATGCATGCTTGTCAAAGTAAAGTGCAGTTCTGGCATTCCACATGGCTCTGTGTGTCCCACCGCTGTTTCGGATAGCTGGAGGATTGGACAGCTGACTGGAATGGATCACAGTGTTTCTCCATGACCAGGAGCAAGGAACCATGAAGCTCCACACTGACGAGCATGTACCGTGGAACAGGAAGTGATGTCACCGGCATCTGACTGGACCAAGGCAGGGCTGGAATCTTGTCAGTTGGGGCTGCAGTGGTGAAGGCTACGTGCTCGGAGCTGGGTGCTCTTTCTATTGGCCTGCTGCTCTCTAGAGGAGGACAGCTATATGTACACAATGGAGAGCATGTGGGTGTGGCCGTGGAATGACCAGCAGACCATTCAGTAAACTATTTAGGGAAAAATAAATTAAAGCAAGGGGCAGGTGAAGCAGGAGTTAACAGTCTTGGATTGTATAAAAAAATTAAACTGATACACATGGAAATATTTGAAGCATAAATCTCTTCTATATGTATAGAAGCCTATCGAAGAGGTTAACAATGTATGAAGGGCCAGGCAAGTAAAATAATGTATGTAAAAATATGTATATATGTCTCTCTCTCTCTCTATATATATATATATATATAAACATATATATATATATATATATATATATATATATATATATATATATATATTAGACAGAGACAGGGGTAAGGGGAAGGGAGGAAGAGAGGGAACAAACCAGAAATTGGCATGTGATCTGTTATTACAAGGTGTGTGTGTGTCTAACTCTTCATTGAGTTCCCCTGGTGAGACGGAATTGAGGGAATATATGCAGAAAGTCTCCTGCTGGCAGAGTCATTTGAAACGCTCCGTAGCGGGAAAACCTCTGGAGATGGCCTCTTTGACCCACACCTTTAGGCCTTCGGTGGACTTTTGATGTTCAGTCAAAAAATGGCTTGGCACACTGTGCTCATCACATCCCTGTTCAATGAACCACCTGTCAATGAACCGCCAAACTGTTGGTGAATGGGACGGATGGTTCTGCCAACGTATAGGAGGCCACAAGGACAGGTCAGACAGTATACTACATGATCACTGGAGCAATTGTGAAACTCTTTTATAGGGTACGTTTTTCCTTTTCTAGAGACGCTTTTTTTGTCCATGCTGGCCAAATTTACACATCATGCATCATTTTTTCTTGCATTGAAACATGCCAACTAGTGGGATCCGGATGGTATGGGGATCTGGCTTGGGTTTGTGGATATTACTTGGTGCAATTTGGCTCTTGATATTTTTGACCTTGCGGTAGGAAACTTTGGGTTTGGATGTTAGGGTGGAACCCAGAAAAGGATCTTCCTGCAGGATGGGCCAATTCTTGATGAAGATTTTTTTCATTTGTTTGTAGCGGTCATGGAACTGGGTGGTAAACCTTGTTAGCTGGGGCCCTTCTGGCGTGTTGGGTTTTGGTGTTGGTTTAGCCTGATACTGATGGAAAGCATCATCTACAAGAGCGGGGGGTGTCCCTTGTCCAGAAATGTTTGGGTTAAGAGTTGGCCTTTGGTCTGGTAATCCTCATCTCTGGTACAATTGCATCAGATTTTGTGGAACTGGCTCTTGGGGATATTGTTATTCCATCTTGGGTGGTGGCAACTCTGGTAGTGTATGTATGAGTTTCCTGCAGTGGGTTTCACATAGTTGGTGGCATCTATCTGTGTGCCACTGTGGTTGAGTTCTAGATCCAAGGACAGTTTTTCGAGGTCCGCTACGAAGGTGAAAGTGTCCCAAGTTGTTGTGATTACAATGGGAAACTGCGTGAGGTTCTCCATGGTTCCATCCCAGATGATTATTACATCATCGATGTAGCACCCATAAAAAAATTATGTTGGCCGCAAAGGTATTGTTGTGAGTGATGTGATGGAGTTCCCAATAACCCATCATTAGATTTGCGTAGCTTTTGGCAAAGTTTGCCCCCATGGCAGTGCCTTGGGTTTGTAGATAGAGCTGATCTTCAAATTCAAAGTAATTATGCTTGAGGCAAAAAGTTGTTGCCTCAAGTATGAAGTGGGCTTGTCGTGGGTTGATAAGTGGATTGGTGGATAGGAAGTGCTCTACTGCCATCAGAACTACATCATGGGGAATGGATATGTAAAGGGAGGTGACATCCAGGGAGGCCCATATATACGTGGGTTCCCAGGAGTAGAATTATAAAATTTTCCAGTAGATGTGTACCATCTCTGATGTATGATGGAAGATTCTGTGCCAGAGGTTGTAAAAAGTGATCCACATACATGGAAAAGCCACTTGTGACAATTTCCATTGAGGCAACGATGGCCCACCCTGGTGGGTTATTGATGTCTTTATGTATTGTTGGCAGGTGGTAAAAGTATGGAGTCTTTTAAAAACTTTTAATGAGAAAAAAAGAACTCTGGTTTGGAAATCATTTTTTCCTAGAAGGCTCTATTGGCTAATGTGGTTGCTTCCTGAGTGAAATGGGGCAGAGGGTCCTGAATTAACTTAGAGTAGGTGTTAGTATCTGACAGCAGTCTCTGGGATTCCTTTATGTAATCCGTTTTATGCTGAATTACAATGCCTCCACCGTTGTCTGCAGCTTTAATGATGATATCCTCATTGTTGGCCAGAGTGTCTAGTGCTGTTCGTTCAGCCTTGGATAGGTTGGATATTTTCTTGGAGTTTGGGTTGGTTTGGCACATCTTAATGAGATATGCATACGCCACCTGATAGAAGGTGTGTATATAGGGACCATTTTTGTGTACTGGTTTGAATATTGATTTTGGTTTGAAGTGGGTATGTTGAACTGGGGGGGGGGGGGGGTAGGGAAATGCTGAGGGAGCCAATCCAGTCCATTGATGATAGAAAGATCACTGAGATCTAGTGTGTGAGATCCCTGATGCATTTGTTAAGCTCCTTGAATAATGTGAATGGGTTGGGGTGGGTGGTGGGTGCAAAGGTGAGACCCTTGCTGAGGAGGGATGAGTCTTGTGGTGACAAGGTGTGTGAGGTGAGGTTAAAGATTTTTATAGTCTCCGCATTTTTTCTTTTGGGGTGTCTCCCTCTGCCTCCTCCTTCCTCTCCTGCATGTTTTCTTTTCAAAATGCTGCATGGGGGCATAGGTCTAAAAAATAATCTGGATGGGAAGTGAGGGGATGGGTGGCCCCAGGATCAGGTAGTGGGCATGAATTGCATGATGTCTCTAATCTGATGTTGATAAATTCACTGGTGGTGACACGGTGGTTGGGCAGGGTTATTTGTTGCTGGGGTCTGGGTTTTCACAGGTGCTGTCGCTGAGTCTGAGTCTGTAGCTGAACTGGCAATGGCACATGTTAGAGGGTGGAATGGGGCTAGCTGTGGCTGGATAGGTGAAGCAGGGGTGCTTATGTGGTTTTGTAAGATGTTTTGGTTTGGGGTGAGTTTGGGAGGACAGGTATTCAATATCAATAGAAGATCCTTTTCTGGGTTCTACCCTAACATCCAAACCCAAGGTTTCATACCGTAAGGCCAAAAATATCAAGAACCAAATTGCACCAAGTAAGATCAGCCCACCCTCACCCCCTGATCCCACTAGTGGGCTTTTTTGAATGCAAGAAAAAATTATGCATGATTTGTAAATTTGTCCAGCATGGACATCGGACACAAAAGCTTCTTTACAAAAGGAAAAACTTACCCTATAAAAGAGTTTCACAATTGCTCCAGTGATCATGTAGTATACTGTCTGACCTGTCCTTGTGGCCTCCTATATGTTGGCAGAACCATCTGTCCCCTTCACCAACGGTTTGGCAAGCACAGGCGGTTCATCGAACAGGGATGTGATGAGCACGGTGTGCGAAGACATTTTTTGACTGAACATCAAAAGTTAATGAAGGCCTGAAGGTGTGGGTCATAGAGACCACCTCTAGAGGTTTGCCTGCTGTGGAGCATTTCAAATGACTATGCAAGCAGGAGACTTTCTGCATATATTCCCTCAATTCCCTCTCACCAGGGGGACTCAATGAGGAGTTAGATGCATACACCTTGTTATAACAGATCCCACTCCAATTTCTGTTTTGCTCCCCCCCTTCCTCCCTTACCCTTACCCCTGTCTCTCCCCCCACAAACATGTCTGTCTCTGCTCTACCGGTTGGGAGTGGTATAGTAAATATATAGTTTTCATATATATATATACATTTCAAATGACTATGCCAGCAGGAGACATTCTGCATATATTCCCTCAATTTCCTCTCACCAGGGGGACTCAATGAAGAGTTAGACGCATACATTAGGTGCACTCCACTCGGTATCCACATCATGAGGGGACACACACATATAAATCCCTTGTATACCAATTAGGGGGAACGCAGCACCAATTTTATCATTACCGTTATTATTATTATTCTTATTCTTTACACTACAGCCTGTTCCCCCTCCCCCACTTCTTCATGTTTACATGTATACTAGCCCCTCTTTTTTTTTCTATTTTACTTGCCCGGCCCTTCATACATTATTAACCTCTTCAATAAGCTTATATACATATAGAAGATAATTATACTTCAAATATTTCCATATGTATCAGTTAATTTTTTTTAGCCAATCCAAGACTGTTAACCCCTGATTCACCTGCCCCTTGCTATAATTAATTTTTCCCTAAATTGTTTACTGATTGGTCTGCTGGTCATTATAGTTCCATGACCACACCCACATTCTCTCCATGGTGTATATATAGCTGTCCTCCTCTAGAGGGCTGCAGGCCAATAGAAGAAGCAGCCAGCTCCGAGCATGTAGCCTTAACCACTGCACTCCTGATTGATAGGATTCCAGCCCTGCCTTGGTCCAATCAGACGCCGGTGACATTACTTCCTGTTCCACGGTCCATGCTGGTCAGTGTGGAGCTTCCTGGTTCCTTGCTCCTGGAGAAACACTGTGATCCATTCCAGCCAGCTGCCCAATCCTCCAGCTATCTGGAACAACAGTGGGACCCACAGAGTCATGTGGAATGGCAGGACTGCACTTTACTTTGACAAGCATGCATCTTCTATCGTCTTGTAAGTGTTTTTTAATCCTATCCTATTAAAGTCATAATTTAATTACTACACTCAGGTCGGCGCCTCCCCCTCCCTGTTTTTCCCCCTTTACATCAAGTTTCCTCAATAGAGTCCCCCTTTACATTAGGTGTCCCCAATAAAGTCCCACTTTACATCAGGTGTCCCCAGTAGAGTCCCCCTTTACATCAGGTGTCCCCAGTAGTGTCCTCCTTTACATCAGGTTTCCCAAGTAGAGTTTATATATATATATATATATATATATATATATATATATATATATATTTAAGAATTAAAACCTAAAAGCACAGTGGTCATATCACGTTGATAGTAAGTAGTGACCCTTGTGCTGATTTTTTTTTCTTTTTACTAAATGTAGGCTACTGTGTATTACAGTATATTAATAAAGTGTTCTTCAATCAACACCTATTTGCTGATGTAGTGGAACTAGACGTCTTTGAACAACAAAAGTCACTAAGAATGAAGGGTCAGAGCATTATGCGGGGGCCCACATGGGATGGCTCAGAATGGTTGCGCTGGTCTATTTCCCCCTCCCCTTGTATATTTTACAGGTTGCTGCTAGTTTCTGCCGTTACCAAGGGCAGCAACAGCGATGTGATTGGTGCGGTTATGCTGGCTGAGGATTGGTCAATTCGGGCGGTATCAAAAGCCCACGCTGAGGGAGCTTATTTAAAGAATTGGAGCACAGAAATCTCACTGACCGTACTGACAGGACAAGCGACGCCCACCCTCCCGTCCCCTTTTTTCCCCTTTTTTCCTTCTTTAAGTCATGTTGTTGTCGGAAAGGGGGAGTAGTCGTCCAATATTTTGGATGGACATCATTTGATTTATTAAATTTTTGGCCAGAATGGCTTGATATTAATTTATATTGACTTAATTTTGAATATTTAACCCCCTGGATAACACCGTGGCCATATAACCCATAATAAAGAATTTTGTTTGAAATTTCATGATGTGTTGTTTCTTTCTTAATGTATTACCTCTGTGCTAGCCCATGTTATTAGTTTGTGGGATTTCAAATGATTTACAACGCCTGTTAAGCCTCACAAATTGTCCTCCACTGTATTGTGGCTGCTGCAGAAAACTACATCTGTACTTTGCCACTTTACAGAACTGGAACTTATATGTAAACTGTCATGCTTGCCTATAGCGGGGAAAAAAAAAATTCATACATGACTCAGATTAAACAACAATGTAGTTATTAAATACTAACCTGATTGACGTGCATAGATTATGCCTCTTTTCTTTTAAACACTTTCATTGAAATGCAGTCTATTTTAAAGCCAAACTGATGTTTTAATGATGATGATTTCTACAAGAATTACATTCACTGTTTACAACAAGCTCTTAGCTACATAAAAGTCTCAGAGTGAAATGCAGGCATGTCTACCTTTTCAAAGATAGCACAAAGCACAGACATAGCTTGTGTTAAATAACACACTGCTCATTAGTTACCGTAAACCTTTTTTTTATTATTATGATTCTAAACAGTGAAGTCCCAGCTAGACATGTTCATAAATATTCTGTTTCTAGTAGAGATATTAAGAATGTTTAGTCCATATGGGATCTCCCACGCATGCAAAGACATGCACATTATTAGCTTCAATGCTTCCTTTTATGTTTGCTGCGTTTTTACTTATTTATTTATTTTGAATAATTATAATACATGTTGTTGTTTATTTACAGCTGCTGTCATTCATACTATTTAAATACAAATGTTATTTGTCATTGTCTAAATTTTAATAATTAGGAACTGCACAATTTAATATTCATTTGGTGTGTGTGTAATTACAGAAAACCATTGGTGAATATCAATAAGATGACAAGCGTGTCACCGAAGGAAATACTTTTTATGTGTATTTTGCAACAGTAAGAGTTTTATGGTGAGGAACAAGCACAGTTCAAGCTGGATCCTACAGTTCTACAAGTGTTGGAGTTTTAACTACGGGGCTGTAGGGACAGCATTTCCAATGCTTACAAGGAACTGCTTATCGCTGCTTCTTTGGTTCCTGTTTGATGGAGGTCTCTTAACGCCACTGCATTCACAGCAACCACCACAAACTTCAGCATTCAAGCAAAAGGAAAATGTTATTATCACGATGTCGGGCAGGAGAACATTTGCACAGAGAGTTAAGCGTGGATGGGTATGGAATCAATTCTTTGTGCTTGAAGAATATATGGGATCTGAACCACAATATGTGGGAAAGGTATTGTACCTCTTTTGTTTTTTATAACGTAACTGAGAAATGCAATGCTCGATAGCTATTAGTTATTATTCATTAGTACACTATCTATCTTTCTTTCTATCTATCTATCTAACATATTATTATTATGTATGTATTTGGATATTGTTTATTTGTCTATCTAAAACATTTTTTATGCACATGACTTCTGTTGTATGTCCAGCGCCCAGTAATCTCTACATATGCAAATACTCTATACATATACAATTGTGTACATTTGATAACTTGTCTCTTTAGGTAAGTGTTACTTTACTATTGTGTAGCACATTTAGCCTCCTCTTTAATGGCCGCAGATCAACTGGGATCCCCCACCCTGCACAGCCAGGCACACCACTTTTCCACAGGCACTCAGAGTAATGCCCCGTACACACGGTCAGAAATTCCGACGGAAAATGTCCGAACGGACTATGTTGTCGAAAAATCCGGCCGTGTGTGGGCTCCATTCCGACGGAAAAAATTTGAGATCCTGCTCTCAAATATTCCGACAACAAAGTCCGATCGGACTTTTTCCGATCGTGTGTAGAGAATTCCGACGGACAAAGTGCCACGCATGCTCAGATCAAATTACGAGATCAAAGCCATTGGCTACTAACCTCTACGTAGTTCCGTCGTACGCAATGAACGTCACCACCTTCAGAATGATCGCATTTTCCGACAACCGTGCGTATGCAACACCAGTGTCGGACAAAATCCGTCGGAAAAAATCTGACGGATTTTGTGATCAGAATTTCTGACCGTGTGTTCGGGGCATTAGAGAACAGTCTGTGACTTTGTTTTTGTCATTTATTGAGGGATAATAACTTGGATATGGCTGCCATTTAAAGAATACTTTTATACTGTGGGGCGGGAATGAGCCATGATTGGATAAAGTCATGATCACAGTGTCCAATCATGACTCTAACAGTGCTCTGTGCCCTGATTGGCTTTCACTGCTTCAGCCAATAAATTGGGGTTTGCAATGTACTGTTCAGCGCCACAATGCATTCTATAAAGTAGTGCTGAGGACCAACAAGAAAAATATAACCTAGAGAAACTAGGTGGAACTTTGACCAATCATGGCTCAGGGTGCTGAGTCCACGCCCCACACTATGTTAGGCTGCTTACATAGCGGCCATACATAGTATTATGAATGAAAGCAGCAAAATGACATTTGTAAAGGAAAAATTTTAATTTAAAAGTGTTTGCTGATGTAATGTATTACCAGATTCCGGCAATATAGATAAAAATCATTGAAAAAAAAAATGGCATGCCCCCCCCCCCAGTCCATTACCAGGCCCTTCGGGTCTGGTATGGATATTAATGGGAACTCTGCGCCAAAATAAAAAATCCATAACAGGCCCTTCAGGTCAGGCATACCTAGATTAAAAAAAAATCCATACCAGGCCCTTCAGGTCAAGGGGAACTCTGGGCCAAAATAAAAAAAGGGGCCGCAGAAAAAAGGGGGGGCGAGAGAGCGTTCCCCCCACTCCTGAACTATAAGTTAGATGCCCTCAACATGGGGAGGGTGTTTTGGGGTCCCCACAACCCTTGGCCGGTGGTTGTGGGGGTCTGTGGGTGGGGAGCTTATTGGAATCTGGAAGCCCCCTTTAACAAGGGGACCCCCAGATCTCGGCCCCTCCCTATGCGAATGGGTATTGGGTACATTGTACCCCTGCACAATCACCAAAAAGGTACCAATAAAGTAAAAATGACAAGAGACATTGTCCTTTGTTTAAAAAAAAAATTCCTGTTATGTCCATTCATCTTCGATCACAGCGCAGACGGACCGAGAAAAGACAAACTCTGCCTTGATGGGAGGGCGGCCCCATGGCTGCAGCCTTTTTGCTTTCACAGCTGTTATATAGCTGAGGACGGGGCCACCCAGTGACGTAAATGGGTGACCCCACCCCCTCTTATGTTGCGTGATGTCACATGACGTCAGAAGGGGCGGGGTCACCGAATTATGTCCCCGAGTGGCCCTGCCCTCAGCTATATAACAGCTGTCAAAGCAAAAAGGCTGCAATCAGCGGGAGCCTCCCATCAAGGCGGGATTTTTCCTTTTTTTTTGGGTCGGCGGCGCTGTGATCAAAGATAAATGGACATCATAGGAATTATTATTATTTTTTTAAATAAAGGAGATGTCCCAAACTGTCTACTGTAATTTTTACTTTTTTTTACACTTTTTTGGTGAATGTGTAGGGGTACAAAGTACACGATACACATTCACATGGGGGCAGGGTCTGGTGGTCCCCTTGTTAAAGGTGGATTCCAGATCCTGATAAGCCCCTCGCCTTCAGACCCCCACAACCACCTGGCAAAGGTGTTGGGGAAGAGGCCCTTGTCCCCAAAACACCCTCCCCATGTTGAGGGCATGTGGCCTGGTATGGCTCTCGCCCCCCATTTTACTGTGGCCTGCCAGGTTGCGTGCTCGGATAAGGTTCTCGTATGGATTTTGGGGGGACCCCCACACTTTTTTTTTAGATTTTGGTGCAGGGTTCCCCTTAGTATTCATACCAGACCCAAAGGGCCTGGTAATGGACTGGGGGGGGGGACCATGCCATTTTTTCAGTTATTTGTTATGTATATTGCCTGGATCCAACAATACATACAGCCGCGAGCAGTTTTAAATGACATGTTTTTCCTTTAGAAATGCAATTTTGCTGTGGTACTGTTTTAAAAATGTGTTTATTTACAGGCAGCAGGCAGGGATCAGTATATCTCTGTCATGTTGCTAGGCAGAACAGGGAAATGCCTTGTTTACATAGGCATCTCCCCGTTCTTCTGCTTTGTGACATGATCGCAGGCCCCCAGTGGACATCGAGTCTGCTGGACCCGCGTGCATGCTCACGCCCACTATGTCGCAATTTAAAGGGGACGTACCTGTACAATCAATTTGCCTAGCCGTGCCATTGTGCCGACGTACATCGTCGTATGCTTGTCGGCAAGGGGTTAAAGAAATTTTTTATTTTTATATTTTTACTTTAAGCATTATTAAAATCACTGCTCCTGAAAAAACGGTCATCTTTAAAACTTTTTTTGCATTGATACATGTCCCCTGGGGCAGGACCCGGGGTCCCCAAAAACTTTTTATGGCAATAACTTGCATATAAGCCTTTAAAATTAACACTTTTGAATTTTCAAGTCCGTTTTCCATAGACTTTAACAGTGCCCACGTGTTCGCACACATTTTTTGCCTGTTTGCAAATTCTGGTGCAAACTAAATATGGGGGGGGGGGGGGGTTCAGCTCATTCCTATTGTTGGCATACAATAAAGACGTTTAGAATGGAAAGTCACACATTTTCTTATTGTAAAGTTACATTCAGTTACTGTATTAAGCAGGTCTTGTTTATGTTGTGCATTACCCTTGTTTTAAAAAGAGGCAGTTTCAAGGAAAGTGATAAGGTGTCCTATAGGGATTCACTGAAAGAGCTTGGGAGTAAATTGCAGAAACTATTTCATCATTCCCAGTGCTAGAATGTGACCTGCTAGTGTAAGTGAGTTTACATTTACCTAAGCATGGTGTAAATGATCTTTAATATGTTTGTAAAGCATAGAATGTGACATTCACCAAACATTTAGATGTTGATTTACTAAAACTGGAGAGTGCAAAATCTGGTGCCACTCTGCATAGAAACCTTCAGCTTTGGGGTTTTTTGTCAAAGCTTAAAGTGGAGCTCCATCCAAACACACCCCACTCCTCTGCCTTGATATGTCATTTTGGAGCGGGGGGAGAATGGTGTACCTAGTTTTGACAAGTAACTGCTCCCACTCTTCTGCTCAGATTGCCTAAGGCCCCTTTCGTTTTTCATGCGGTACAGCGCTAAAAATAGCACCTGTTCACCGCATGAAAAAATCCGGCCCCTTTAACTCCAATGTGAAAGCCGGCTGGCTTTCACACTGGAGCGGTGCGCTAGCAGGACGGCAAAAAAAGTCCTGCTAGCAGCATCTTTGGAGCGGTATAGGAGCGGTGTGTTCACCGCTCCTATACCGCTCCTTCCCATTGATTAGAATGGGACACCCCGGTGAAACCCGCGGCAATACCGCTGCAAAGCGCCGCTACGGCGGTGCTCTGCGGGGGGTCTTTAACCCTTTTTCGGCCGCTCGCGGGGGGTAAAACCGCACTTAAAACGACGGTAAAGCAACGCTAAATATCCCCGCCCCGGTGTGAGAGGGGCCTAAGTGATCCAAGCGGAAGTTCTCTTTCTCCCTTCCCTCCTTGCATTCTTTTGGGACATGTCACAGGTCTCAGAAGACTGCATGACCTTTCACAAAGTGCAGCTTGGCTCGCGTATATGCAGTGGGCAGCCGCCTGTGAAGCTGAAAGCCGCACAGCGGGCTACTCACAGTTAGGATGGCAGTGCCAGAAACCCGGAGGCTAGTGAAGAACTATTCCGGGTGAGGACAGCACTGGATCCTTGTGCAAATAAGTGTCCACTAATTAAAAGGCAGCAGCTATAGGATTATATATATTTTTTTTTACAGACTGAACCTCCTTTTTAACCACTTAGAGAACCCCCCCCCCCCTTGCATTGTACTATGGGTGAATGGCTGCTGTAAGCAAAGAGACATATCCCTCTGTCACTGCCTACTTCCTAGGTTTGGGGCACGCGCATGTATGCTTCTTGGCCAACTTCCACTGTCAACAAGTCCTGACCAATGATTCTTTCTGGTGTATGTGTTGTAAATTACAGTTATGAATGCATCTTTAGTTAGAAAGTTAGAAAAAGCCTCTGTTTGTTTTAAATATTGCCATTGTTTTACAATTTTACTTTGGGATGGAAAAGACCAAGATATGTCTCTATGTGAATGCCTTACCTAATGCCGCGTACACACGAGTGGATTTTCCGTCGGGAAAATCTTGGATGTTTTTTCCAACGGAATTCCGCTCAAGCTTGGCTTGCATACACACGGTTACACGAAAGTTCGCTGAACTTTCGACCGTCAAGAACGCAGTGACGTACAACACTACGACGAGCAGAGAAAATAAAGCTCAATTCTTCTGAGCATGCGTCAAATTGTTTCCAAGCATGCGTAGGAATTTTGCGCGTCAAAATTGGTACAGCCGATCAGAATTTCCGATCAAAACTTTTTCCGACCGGAAAATTGAGAACATGCTCTTAATCTTTTGCTGGCTGAAATTCGGCCAGCAAAAGTCCGATGGAGCATACACACGGTCGCATTTTCCGACGAAAAGCTCTCATCGGTCTTTTGCTGGCCGTAATTCTGATCGTGTGTACGCGGCATATCCTGTCATTTACACATTTTTACATAAGAGTATGTGAATTTCTTACCTTACATGTATTTCCTTGGGCCAGTCGCCAATGTCTTCTAATCTTTACTTTGTTCTCAGCTGAATTTGCTTGCTTAGGAAAGTTGAGCACTTCTAGATGATGCACATTTATGAATCTATCATTTTGGTGGTTTACATAATGAGATATGTCTTGCATGTTTCATTTACAAAATGAATATCAATACTTAGTATTCTAGTGTATGCAATGTTCATCACATCAGACATCAAATATATATTTTATTTGTCAGCTTTTGTTTGATTATAAAATGGAAATAGTACCTCAGCTGAGATTATTTACTGCTGGAATGTGCACAATGTTCTCATTATTTATTCCATGGTGAAGGGTCTAGCATACTTATTATTTGACTGATATATTTATCAGGAAAATTACAACACTTGAAAATAGACTTATGTTGCTGATTGTAAGAGACAGTTACATAGCTACATACATATATTCAGTGCATTAATTTGAATTTGCTTTAGTTTTATCCTAATGAACTTCTACATATTCATTACAAATGAGCAAAACTTTAAAGAAAATATGGTTTGTCATGTTTTAGTAATTTGATAAAGTAATTTGAGGTTATACAGAATTAATTAATTATTTTACTTATCTTTGATTCTTAGAGGCCATATTCATTAAAGCGTGAATCTTCAGCTGCAGTGCCTTGAAAAAGTATTTATACCCCTTGAAATTTTGCCCATTTTTCATGTTACAACCAAAACCGTAAATGTATTTTATTGCAATTTTGTGTGAGATAGACAAGCACAAAGTGGCACATAATTGTGAAGTGGAAGGAAAATGATAAATGGTTTTAAATTTTTTTTACAAATAAATATGTGAAAAGTATTTGTATTCAGCCCCCCTGAGTCAATACTTTGTAGAACCACCTTTCACTGTAATTACAGCTGCAAGTCTTTTTGGGGATGTCGCTACCAGCTTTGCACATCTAGAGAATTAATTTTTTTTCCATTCTTCTTTGCAAAATAGCTCAAGCTCTGTCAGATTGGATGGAGAGCGTCTGTGAAAAGCAATTTTCAAGTCTTTCCACAGATTCTTAATTGGATCTAGGTCTGGACTGGGTCATTCTAATACATAGTTACATAGTAGGTGAGGTTGAAAAAAGTCCATCAAGTCCAACCTATGTGTGTGATTTTATGTCAGTATTACATTGTATATCCCTGTATGTTGTGGTCGTTCAGGTGCTTATCTAATATTTTTTTTAAACTATTGATGCTCCTCGCTGATACCACCACCTGTGGAAGGTGCCACTGCAGAAGATGCCTGTGGAAGGTGTGGAATTGGCCGCTCTATTTACCTGGATGTGATCGACTGGTAGATTGTGGTCCATGGGTTGCCAAGCTGGGCTCCAGTGACGGCTTCAAAAAAGGTGACATGCAAGCGCAAATCATTGCGCTCACAGTTCACCCAGGTGTGTTAGCAAAACAAATTAATATTTGCTTTGCTAATACAGAACTGCCTCTCAGCCAATCAGGAGGCCCGTATGTAATACCAGGCACCTGATTGGCTGAAGGCAGAGGCGATCCCATTGGTGGCAAGGAATACAGAAAGAAGACATGCACGGAGGAGTTGGAGGACACAGCATCCATTGCTGTGCTACCGTCCCACAGTAAGTGCCAGGCAGACAGCAGGCAGGCAGGCACAGTGGCTGCATATTATGGGCACAAAGCCTGCAATTGATGAAGCACAGTTGGCTAAATTTTCTGTGATTATAGGGGGTGTAGTGAATGCATGGACTGTGCTGTGAGTATAGGGGGTGTATGATGAATGCATGGAGTGTGCTGTGAGTATAGGAGGTGTATGAGGAATGCATGGAGTGTGCTGTCAGTATAGGGGGTGTGGTGAATGCATGGAGTGTGCTGTGAGTATAGGGGGTGTGGCGAATGCATGGAGTGTGCTGTCAGTATAGGGGGTGTGGTGAATGCATGGAGTGTGCTGTGAGTATAGGGGGTGTGGTGAATGCATGGAGTGTGCTGTGAGTATAGGGGGTGTGGCGAATGCATGAAGTGTGCTGTGAGTACAGGGGGTGTGGTGAATGCATGGAGCGTCTTTATTTTAGATCATTTTCTGCTGTTTTAAAAAAAAAGTGATTATTTTTTTAAGGGGGTGGGCTTGCCTAGGGCACAGCATAGTCTAGCACTGGCTCTGTTTGGGTACTATAAATCAGGCACTCCTGGTCTGGGGGAGGTGGGGGGCAGTCTAATGATTGCAGTGCCAGTGCCCAAGGCAAATGAGAGTGCCAAGATCACAGGACAGGATTCCTCTTGCAGCAGATCAGACTGCCTGCTGCTGACATAAATCAAATGACAGGACTACAGAGTGGAGTCTCCCTTCCCCTCCCCAGGTTCAGCAATCAGCAGCATCTCCCTTATAAAAAGAACAGCCATCAACCATCCTAATTCCTCCTCCTCACCACAGCCTGCCTGCACAACAGGGAACCCCCCTCCCCTTCTCCAGCCCCCCTTCTCCTGTCAGATGACGGGCACGGCAGACTCAGTCAGCTCTCTGCCTACAGCAGCTCTGTTCCCTCCCCAGTGGTCTACCAAGGTAACAGCCAGCAGTTCAGCAGTCAACATACCTTCGTTGCTTCTGGGCTCTCACTCTCTCTGCTCCACCCCTCTTCTTTCTTCTTTCTTTTTTCTTTCTTCTCCCTTCTTTCTCGTGCCAGATGCAGAGGCACCCATGTGAGGTCGCACCTCTGCACAGCATTCTGAATCAATCCGCCCTCCTCTCAGCCGGGACTAACTAAACATCAGCGGCTTATGCGGCTGTATCCCTCCTCTTTAAAAAGAGTCCCCAGCCAAGTAACAGACAGGATTTACAGCAGGTACAATATTATTTAAAAAAAATAGTGTGACTTTTATGCCAATACCTCAGTGGAATTTTTGGGGGAGCTTAAGCACACCCAAGCACCCACCTGGTGCTGCTCCTGTGAGCCGCTCATGGGCCCCCCTGACTAAGGGCCCCCCCTAAATAGGGGGCCCTCGGTCGGTGCCCGATTTACTGAATGGTCAGTCCGCCCCTGTTGTAAACATATATAGAAGAAATTCTTGATTGCTATGAATGTCCATAATTATCAATCGCCAATGTGCTTCTCTTTAGACACTGCTAAATTGTGCACACCTCCACCAAATATAGATCTTTTACTCTCACTCGTTAACAACCTTTCCTTTCCGCAGTGAATCAGCTATTCACCTTCAGCCCTTTGCTGTTTCAACAACTTCTAATAAGATTCCCACATATACAGAGTAGATCTTTCATTTAGCCAACCTCACTCCTTAGACTCTCCTCCACTCCTGGGCTATCGTTTCCTGTGTCATGCAATCACAAACACAGGAAACATAGTGCTCTTTGTTTTAAAATGTATTAAATCATCCCCGCTAAAAAAGGACACTTACAAGATAAAAAAAGCAAAAATTGCATGTGTGTAATACTATAGCATCCGCTCAGTCACCACCGTGGCTGCGTGACGTCACTGGCTCAGCTCCTCCCCTCTACACATGAATCGAACTCTGATTGGTCTTCCTCATCAGATAGCCCAAGAGTGGAGGAGAGTCCAATGAGCAAGGTTGTCTAAATGAAAGATCTACTCTGTATCCTTGGAAATCTTATTGGAAGTTGTTGAAACAGCAAAGGGCTGAAGGTCAATAGCCGATCCACTGCGGAAAGGAGAGGTCGTTAAGGAGTGAGAGTAAAAGATCTATATTTGAGTCTGTCTGACTCATTGTTGAGGTAAGCAGATATAATAGCAGTTGGAGGTGTGCACAATTTAGCAGTGTCTAAAGTGAAGCACGGTGGTGATTGATAATTAAGGACATTCATCGCAATCAAGAATTTCTTCTATATATGTTTACAATAAAGACTTTATGCTGTAGTAAATTGTGATGATTTTCCTGTCTGGTGTATTTCTTGGCCTTCCTAATGCTGTTTGTTCACTAAGGTTCTCTAACAAACCTCCCAGGGCTTCACAGTACAGCTGTATTTATACTGAGATTAAATTACACACAGGTAGTTTTAGGTGACTTCTGAAGGCAATTTTGTCCACTAGATTTTAGTTAGGGGCATCAAAGTAAAGGGGCTGAATACAAATGCATGCCACAATTGTCATCATTTTCCTTCCACTTCACAATTGTGTGCCACTTTGTGTTGGTCTATGACATAAAATCCCAATAAAATACATTTACAAATTTGGTTGTAACATGACAAAATGTGGAACATTTTAAGGGTATGAATATTTTTTTAAGGCACTGTATATGCAGATGCCAGAGAAGTGACACAGCTGTCTTCAAGTGTCTTCTTTGGTACAGCAGAGTGATCTCCCTACAGCAACTTTATTAGAGTCTGAACTATAAAATACCAAGAATTCCATAAATTTGCTCAGGTCATCCCATATATACATTTAGTCATGTTTGCTGCGGTTGTGGGTGATTTGTCAGGGCAATGGCTGGTGTTAGTGGCTTCCATCATCACAACACCATGGTTTATTGTCAGGATAATTAAAGCACATTATTTATATTATTACATTGTAATATACAATTAAATAGTTAAACTCACCATAATGCAGAATCAGTGGGAGCCCTGAGTTTATCACTTGCCACCCGTGCCTGGCACCAGATGCAGCTTGTCACTTGCCACTGTTGCCTGGCACCAGAGGCAGTGTGTCACTTGCCATTGTCATCTGCCACCAAATGCAGCATGTCCCTTGCCACTGTGACCTGCCACTAGATGCAGCTTGTCACTTGCCACCATTGCCTGGCACCAGATGCAGCTTGTCTCTTTCCACTGTTGCTTGGCACCAGATGCAGTGTGTCACTTGCCACTGATATCTGCCACCAGGTGCAGCGTGTCACTTGCCACTGTGACCTGCCACCAGATTCAACTTGTCACTTGCCACCGTTTCCTGCCACCAGATGCAGCATTTTATTTGCCACCGTCGCCTGCCACCAGATGCAGCATTTCACTTGCCACCGTCGCCTGCCACCAGATGCAGTGTGTCACTTGCCACTGTGACCTGCCACCAGATGCAGCTTGTCACTTGCCCCCGATGCCTTCCACCAGATGCAGCATTTCACTTTCCACCAACGCCTGCCACCAGATGCAGCGTGTCACTTGCCACCATTCCCACTGTAGCCTGCCAGCACAAACACCAGATGCAGCTTTTCACTTTAAGGCTTATTTGTAAAGGTTTTCTGCAGTGAAAACACTTCCATGTATCCCTCTTCTTGCAGCCTCTCCCAGCGGTATGGCATCTGGAGCATCCTGCATTCAAGAGTGTGGAAACCAGCACATGCACAGTTGCTATACTGCCATCCTAACACAGTCAGAAGGTAATGGGAGGCAGGCGGGGAGAGACAATGATTTAATCTCTTTGCTCACGCACCTTACCATTTTCAGTGCAGCCTTTGCGGTCTGGCTGCAAACAGGGCATGGACCAGTACGATCCATGGCCCGGGGGTTGGGGACCCCTGCCTTAAGATACTAGAGAACAATTGGACTTGTGCGCATAATATAATGGTTCTAAATCACTTGAGTTTGCTTCAGCCTCCCTAAACAGCAATGTTAATTGTATAGGGGGAAAAGTAAAGTCATGCACAAAACATCTGCTACAAATTTTTCAGGGAAAGACAGTAGTGGTCGGGAAAGGTTTTTTAACCTGTCCAGTTACTAAGCAGGCTAAAAATTACCACATCGATAATATTGATATCTCATGTCTACGAGTGCTTTTATCTTGTATACATGTTTTCTGGATAATTTCATAACAATACACACACTTACAGAGTATATTCATTTGTGAAAATTCCAGCGTCTACAAACTATTGTAAACAATATATATTGGAATTTACACAGCTATAGGTGCTATAATGTAATGGAGGTCATCAGTGACTTATAGTGTGAGTGTGATAGGGTGGTGGACAATCTGGCACTAACAGACACTATCTGGGAGGGTCATTAACTGACACTGATGTTGCTAGTGACACTAATACAGTGAGAATAATATTACTGTACACTGACACTGTACTAATGATACTGGCTGGGAAGGGATTCACATCTAGGGGCAATCAAGGGGTTAACTTGTGCCTAATAATCTGTAATGTGTGTAATATGTGCTGCTTTTACTTTCTGATCTGGCGTTTTTTTCTCCATCAAAGGAGAAGAAATAGCCAGATTGCTGTTCCTATACACACATAGTTCTGTGTTTTTGTAACCACAGAACTCTAGTGGGGTACACACTATAAGAAGGCACAATCTGACATCTACGGTGTTCCTCCGCTCTTTGCATAGCTTTAAATTGTGCATGTGACATGGTATCTCCCGTCTAAAAACCCCTCCTATGATGTGCGCATGCTCTATGGTGACGTCACTCCTGCTGATTGGCAAATGCTGAGTGCCCTTCCGTTCTGCGCATGTGTGGGCACTTTTCGACAGAGGGCACAAATCGATAAAATACTTTATGATCGCACTATAATTAATATTCCAGTAAAGGAACCACACATGTTCTAATACTGTTTAAATAACAGCATAATAATTTACCTTAGAAATATTAACATTTTGCATACAACTCTAGCTAATATAGTACACGTTCCTTTTTTAGATCTCTATGAAAATGAGTATTATGCAGTATGTTACCAGTTGCCTAAGAACAGCACAGTTGACAGTAGCAGAATTCTCTTTAGCATAGAGGATATAGGCTTAACCTATAAAAACCTTCTTGTGAGCTCTAATGTAATTTGTTTTGTACTTGTTCATTGGGTGGAAAGGTGGAAACTGAGTCCGGGAAAATAGTTCCTTTACATGCATTAGGGCTTTATCTAATGGTAGTCATTTTGCCATTAAAAAACAGGGATGTCTTACAAAAATGCTGAGGGTCAGAACTGTGTTTTGACTTTGATATCCACATGTGCTTTTAACCGGCAATACCATTATGTACATAGGAGCCGCAGGGATTGCATCTGATCCCTTCTAAAAAAAAAAAAAATAGAATTCCCTGGTTTCTGCCAATAAAAGGTCAACAGTGTTATAAAAATGCTTGTTTTATCTATATACATTTGGGGAATGGAAACCACTGAAAAAGTTATAATACTGAAGTTCTAACACATATCTTAGCTATAAGTTGTAGTGTACACTTTAACCACTTTCAGACCGGACCAATTTGCAGCCAAAGGACCAGGCCCCTTTTTGCGATTCGGCACTGCGTCGCTTTAACTGACAATTGCGCGGTCGTGCGACGTGGCTCCCAAACAAAATTGACGTCCTTTTTTTCCCACAAATAGAGCTTTCTTTTGGTGGTATTTGATCGCCCCTGCGGTTTTTATTTTTTGCGCTATAAACAAAAATAGAGCGACAATTTTGAAAAAAATGCATTATTTTTTATTTTTTGCTATAATAAATATCCCCAAAAAATATATAAAAAAACATTTTTTTTTTCCTCAGTTTAGGCCGATACGTATTCTTCTACATATTTTTGGTAAAAAAAGTCGCAATAAGCGATTATTGATCGGTTTGCGCAGAAGTTATAGCGTTTACAAGATAGGGGATAGTTTTATAGCATTTTTATTAATAATTTTTTTATTATTATTAATGGCGGAGATCTGCGATTTTTTTTTGTGACTGCGACATTATGGCGGACACATCGGACATTTTTGACACATTTTTGGGACCATTGTCATTTTTACAGCAATTAATGCATTTAAATGCATTGATTTCTGTATAAATGACACTGGCAGTGAAGGGGTTAACCACAAGAGGGCAGTGTAATGGTTAAGTATGCCTAGGGGTGTGTTTTTTACTGTGGGGGGGCGTGGCTGTCAGCTAGTGAATGCTGATCTCTGCTCCAATCACAGGGAGCAGAGATCGGCGTCACTAGTTGCTAGGCAGAACGGGGAGATGCTGTTTATCTCAGCATCTCCCCGTTCAGCCGCACCGTGAGACGATCGCGGGGGTCCCCGCGGCGATCGAGTCCGCGGGGACCGCGATCAGACTCACGGGGGTCCCGACCGGCGCGGGAGCGCGCCGCTTCCGGCGCGCTCCCGATGGCATGGACAGGCTAAAGGAGGGACGTATATATACGCCCTCCTGCCTGTACGTGCCATTCTGTCGACGTATATCGTCGTGCGCCGGTCGGCAAGTGGTTAATGCCTGGAAAAGCTCAGTGGCACATATGCAACAGAAGACAGTTAGGGAGGAAAGGAGGGAGGCGCATCTAAGTGTAGTAGGTTAAGAAATGTTGTTTATTGTTGTTTATTGCACTTACAGGATTGAAGAAATCATAGGCATATCTGTATTATAAACATCCTTCTCGAGGAGTGCCTGCTGTCCGGTGTATCCCGGCATCCAGATGGCATTAGAAAGCTGGACAGGATCAACAGAAGACATTTAGCTACCTCCTTCTGGCATGCAATGGCAGTAGAAAAAACAAAAAATTCCAAGTATTATATATGACACCAGGCGTAGGAAAGCCTTGCAAATAAAGGGATCCATTAAATAATCTGTGATAATGGTTTCCATTATTTCAGTTTAGATTTTCTCCACACATTGCAGTGGTACTTTATTACTGCTGGAGAAAAGCCTATTTAACTGGCTTAGTTAACATAGTGATACATGAGGGGAAAAGCATGCAGTTTCTCTCTGGCTGCTTCTAGCTAACTCATTGAGGCTTCCCACCAAAAAGGATGCTCAGTGTATACCTCTTATGCCCCATACACACGGTCAGAAATTCTGACAGAAAATGTCCGATCGGACCATGTTGTCGGAAAATCGGCCCGTGTGTGGGCTCCATCAGACTTTTTCCGTCGGAATTTTGGCCGGAAAAAATTTGAGATCCTGCTCTCAAATTTTCCGACAACAAAATCCGATCAGACTTTTTCCGATCGTGTGTAGAGAATTCCGATGGACAAAGTGCCATGCATGCTCAGATCAAATTACGAGACCAAAGCTATTGGCTACTAGCCTCTACGTAGTTCCGTCGTATGCAACGAACGTCACCACGTTCAGAATGATTGGATTTGTCCAACCGTGTGTATGCAACCCCAGCGTCGGACAAAATCCGTCGGAAAAAATCAGATGGATTTTGTGGTCGGAATTTCTGACCGTGTGTACGGGGGCTTAGTCCCAGAACCAGACAGCAGATAGATCATCAGACCCAACTACTCATATATGTTTCAAACCATGAGGCTCAAGGAAGACAAAGAAAGAACAGGGAGGTTGATTTAGTTAAGGCAAATATATTGTGCACTGCAATTGCACTGTAAGTGCATTTGCTCTAGATCTAAAGCCCCATACACACGGTCGGATTTTCCGATGGATTCTGTCCTATCGGACAATGTTGTCGGAAATTCCGACCGTGTTTAGGCACCATCGGACATTTTCCATCGGATTGTCCGACGGACAAAGTTGTATCTCCTGCTCTAAAAATTTTCCGACAACAAAGTCCGATCACACCAATTCCGATCGTGTGTAGCGAATTCCGACGGACAAAGTGCCACGCATGCTCAGATCACATTACAAGACCAAAGCTATTGGCTACTAGCCTCTACGTAGTCCCGTCGTAGGCAACAAAAGTCACCACGTTCAGAATGATCGGATTTTCCGACAACTTTGTCCGACCGTGTGTATGCAACACCAGTGTCGGACTAAATCCGTCGGACAAAATCCGATGGATTTTGTGGTCGGATTTTCCGACCGTGTGTATGGGGCATTAGGGGAAGCTCTGAAATGAGGGGAAGCTCTGCTGGTTTCTATCATCCAATCATGTGCAAACAAAAATGCTGTTTCTTATTTTCCTTCCATGTGATTAAGTATTCTTTTCAAAGTGAATTTTTACCTCAATTATTAAGCTCTGGATCATATGCACTTTCAGTGCACAGTATATTTTCCTTTAGTAAATCAACCCCATAGTGTTTACCACTAAACATTTGTTGATTAAAATCAAGTAAAAATCGCACTCACATAAGTGTAGTTAACAAGTGCACATATTAAAACAGGGCAAACTGTGAACAGTGCAATGCAGCTTCATGCCCTGTTTTGAATGCTTAACTACATTTATGTGAGTGCAGTTTTTATTTGATTTTAGTCTATAAATATTTAATGGTGAGCGCTGCGTTCCTTTTTTGTCTTCCTTGAGTTTCATGGTTTGACACATATATGAGTGGTTGGGCCTGACAATCTACCTGCTGTCTGGACCTGGGACTAAAGCATCATACGCACGATCAGATTTTTTGGCAGGGAATTGTGTGATGACAGACTGTTTGGCTAAAATCCAACCGTTAGTACGCTCCATCAGAAAATTGTTGGCCAACTTTCCACCAACAAATGTTGGATGGCAGGCTAGTAAATTTTAAGTCTGTTGTCAGATTTTTCTATTGTGTGTACACAAGTCCGTGACACAAAAGTCCAAAGTAAAAACATGCATGCTCGGAATCAATGCTCACCAAACACGACATTAGCAGAAGGTGCCCAAAGGGTTGTGCTCAAGAGCTGAAATTACACGTAGTACGTCACTACAATTGTGTACCGTTTGTATGCAAGACAAGTTCCTGGCACACACCCTTCGGACACTTATCCACCATGCCAATGATGCCATATCATCAGGGAGGATGTTTTCTGCAGCAGGACAATGACCCCAAACATGCAGTCAATGTAATTAAGAACTATTTTCAGTGTAAAAAAAAAAGAACAAGAAGTCCTGGAAGTGATGGTTTGGCACCCACAGAGCCCTCCTCAACATCATGGAGTCAGTCTGGGATTACATGAAGAGACAGAAAGATTTGAGGCAGCCTACATCCACAGAAGATCTGTGGTCAGTTCTTCAAGATATTTTAAATCTACCTACTGAGTTCCTTCAAAAGTGTACCTAGAAGAATTTAAGAATGTATGTTGTTTTGAAGGCAAAGGGTGGTCACAACAAATATTAATTTAATTTGGACTTCTGTGCATTTGCTTTACATTTTTTTAACTGATCAAAATAAACTATTAACACTTTGTTGCTTATTTGTTTGTTGCTTCTGAAAGCATTCTCAACTTACTTAATTTACACAATTTTTTCACACCTGGCAAAAACTTTTTCACAGTACTCTATATACACGTTGTGTATATACACATATACACCTCTCCCATGAAGACTTAACATGAAATACATGGAGCTTATTCATGACATCATCATGCATGACGCAGGCCAGGCGGTGATGTCAGCATTCTGCTTGATTCTCTTGTAACTTCTTGTTACTATATTTTATCACAATATACTCCCTGTCCCGAAAATGTTATGCATGGAGTTTGTGTTTTACTTTTCTGAGCGGTATTGCTCAATCAAGCTGGTGAAATACTTGAGCATATGAGATTGTGTTGGAGCCATCTAGTGGTGTGAGATGTGAGATACATACCCCAAGCTGTTGCTGCTGAGAATGTGGGCTTATTCCATGCATGCCGTGTTGACCTCTTATATCATAGAGGTCTGTCATTTTTGGTAAGGAGATTGTACTGTACATGTGGAGGTGGTGGAGCATGTGAGCACACAATGTGGCAAAGATTTCACAGCACCGGTTTTGGAATGATATTTGGACTTTCTGTCTGTCCGTGCTACATATTTCATTACTAAAAAATTATATTTAGACTGATCATTTGATCTAAACCTTTTTCTTTCCTCTTCACAATATAGTGTGCAAAGATCAAATACAGCAAGAAGTTAATTCTATATTTACTGTTACAATACAAAGTACTTAACATGTATCCCATATATCTATGTTTATACGCTTTTGTATACTTTTTTTTTTTCTCTTGTAAACTCTCAATAAGCACATTTGACAAGAGAAGTTTGGACTTTGAATTATTGGTTGGACTTTTTTACTTTATTCGCTTTGTAAAATGGTGTATGGAATTATATATTTTTAATATATTTATGAATTTTTATGAATGCCTCCATTCACTTCTATTGAAATGCACCACAACTGCACATTAAATGCACTGTAAATGTGCCTATGGCACTTACAGTGTGTTTATGGTGTGGTTGTAAAGTGTCCAAAGTGATTATTTTCCATTTTAGCCTTGTAAAAAAAAGCAAAAAAACACAAAGGGCATTTTGTGTTGCCTGACACAACATGAGAGCCTGTACAACACATCCTAAATGCTCTTTAATGCTGTTGGTGTGTTAATGCGCTTTTAGGCTGCTTTGAAATTGAACGCAAGTGTGAATGAGCCCTTATACCCACACACTGACAATACTATACACGTGTTACAATCAAAACTTTTAATGTTGAAGCAGTGCCCCACACAATTTATTGTAATTGTTTTCAACACTTTTAAACAGAATATAATAACAGAACTACATTTTAACTTTAATTTTGTTGTATATTTATATTTTTGCTTCTGATGACTATCACAAAGAACTTTTAAGAAGCAATCAAGATACATGGGCTAGCACAGAGGTAATGTATATAAGAAAGAAGCAACACGCCATGAAATTCAAATAAATGAACCTTTATTATGGGATATATATGGCCACGGTGTTATCCAGGAGGGGGGTTAAATATTCAACATTAAGTAAATATAAAATAATGTCAAGCCATTCTGGCCAAAAATTAAATAAAATAGATGATGTCCATCCAAAATATTGGACGACTACTCCCCCATAGGGACAACAACATGACTTCTATCTAATGGGAAAAATCAGGGCGGGCGGGTGGGCGTCGCTTGTCCTGTGAGACGGTCTGTGAAACTCCTGTGTTCTCAATACTTAAATAGGCTTCCTCAGCGCGGGCCCTGGATACAGCCCGAATTAACCAATCCTCAGTCAGCATTGTTGCACCAATCGCATTACTGTTGCTGCCCTTGGTAACGGCAGAAACTAGCAGCAACCTATAAAATACAAAAAGGGGAGGGGAAAACATGCAGCATCTCCCTCTGAGCCATCCCATGTGGGCCCCAGCATACTGCTCTGACCCTTCATGGGCTAGCACAGAGGTAATGTATATAAGAAAGAAGCAACACGCCATGAAATTCAAATAAATGAACCTTTATTATGGGATATATATGGCCACGGTGTTATCCCAGAGGGGGGTTAAATATTCAACATTAAGTAAATATAAAATAATGTCAAGCCATTCTGGCCAAAAATTAAATAAAATAGATGATGTCCATCCAAAATATTGGACGACTACTCCCCACCGGCTGAGGCCGACTGGGAACCAAAGGCCGAGGCCCCCCCCAACACCGTGGCTGACTCTATCAAATTTTGCAAACCCATATTAAATATGTCCAAACCAATTTCAGATAAGTGAACCATGTCTTCCCGAAACAGACCAGGAATAAAACCTTCCAATTCCACATGCCGGAAGGATATATCCCCGGATTATACCAAAAAACTATGAACCGTCCTATTGAGTCGCTTTCTGATTCTATCGACATAGAACAGGCTTCCAGAAGGAGCCCATAATAGCCGAGGAATCATTTCCGAAAACGCTAATGTTACAGAAGGAAACATAGACTTAATAACTTTCAGATCCCTCTTCATCTCACATAATAGTTCCCAAGTACCAACTTTACCCAAGTCATTAGCCCCTATATGTAAGACCAATACCCGAGGCGGAGGCCAAGATTCTGCTAGATGGACTAAGTGAGGAACTAAATTACGCCAACGGAAACCCCTAACACCTGACCATAAGATTTGGAAGGAACCTGAATCTAGTCCTAAATTGGCGGAATAGGTCCTGGCATCCGCATGCTTGGCCGCCCAAAAAATGTAAGAGTGACCTACAATCCATATGACCGATTTATTGGAATCTGAAAAAGAAAGTCACAGAGTTAGCATATCAGGGCGAACATATATCTTATATCTATTGCTAGCCCAACGGCCTACTTTCTTTAGTCCATCAGCAGAAAAGCCTAAAGCGTCGGCTGTCGTGGCTGCCCCAATACGAAAAGAATGGGAGGAAAAACAAAAGTTTGACAAATTTAGTCGCTTTAAACAGGCAGCCAGGACAGCCGAGAATTGATACCTGGACAATGAGGACAGGTCTTGATGGATAAAAAATGAATCTGAAAAGACTGGCCGCAGCGCCATAAAACTGGAGACCAATAAAAAGGGGCATATTGATGGGTTACCCGAATTTGATAAAGAAATCCAATGCCCCACACCGGATGGTGCGGTCTTTGAACGACAGAGAAAAAGGTTAACAGATTGTGCTTCTAGTATAACATGGCCCCATCGCAGAAAGGATGAAGAAAACCTATTTGGGGCAGTGAATTCTCCAAGCCTCAAGGCTCCAAAGAAAGCCACCGAAAAAGCAGCCCTAAACAATGCAGTCTCGTATTCTGAAACGCAAACCTCACCCAATACCCGAATTAGATCCGCTAACATGGATACCGAAATAGGGCGCCTATTATCACTTGAAGGCCTAACCTTCCTAAAACCTTTCAGAACTTGATTCACTTGGAAAAAGGACGTTAAAGCTGAAACCCCGGCAAATTTGAGAAAAAAGGATACACCTGCCAAAATTCTACTAATAGACGCCGGGCTCAAGTTGGCCTGCATTAAATACGATACAAAAGACAACGCCACGTAAGAGGAGACATCTAACGTATCTATACCGTATTGTTGGCAAAAATTTAGCCATTTTGACCAAGAAAGGCGATAGTCCGCCCAAGTTTTTAACGATACCGAGTTCTTAAGGTTCCTGAGCATCAGCTCCAGATTAAGCCCCAGAGGAAAGCTGGGCACGGGGTTCCCAAAAGATCCGCCGCTGGAGCCAATTCCCGAAACTTCTTGAACTGTGAACGAGACAAAGAATCAGCAATATTATTCGAACAGCCAGCAATGTGATCTGCTTTCAACCATATGTTAAAACGCATGCAATGTAAGACTAAGAAGCGTAACAATTTTAACCCCGGTTCTGATTTGGACGATTGAGAATTAACTGCCTGCATAACACCCTTATTATCTGTCCGAACCAATACCCTTCGGTTAGAAAAATGTTCTACCCAAATTACTAACGCAACTATGACAGGGAATAGTTCCAAAAGGACCAAATTCTGTAGAATATCCTTCTGCAACCACTCCCGGTGCCATAACTCGGAACACCAATGTCCGCTCAAAAAGGCGCCGAAACCCACCGACCCAGCTGCATCTGTAAAGAAATTCAGCTGGTCATTTGAGGCAAAATCTTGTTGCCATATTGTCGACCCATTGAAGTTGTTCAAAAAGGTATCCCAAACCTTGAGATCCTCCTTGATGCCTTTAGAAAGTCGAACATGGCAATAGGGGTTGGAGAACCCACTTAATGCCAATGAAAATCTGCGGGAGAAAACCCGAGCCATAGGAATCACCCTTGCCGCGAAGGCAAATAAACCCAGTAATGATTGAGCTTCCTTCAAAAGAACTTTCTTCTTCCCAAGGAAAGACCCAATCATGGACTTCATCTTATCCAACTTCAAAGGGGGTAACCTAAATTCCATTAATACAGAATCTATGGTGATGCCTAGGAACTCAATCATAGAGGAGGGAAAAACAGTTTTTTTCCGCTGCCAGGGGAACCCCAAAAGTTGCACACATATCAAAGAATAAATGTAATGATTGCAAACAATCCGATGAAGAGGGGGGGCCAACAAATAAAAAATCATCTAAATAATGGAGAAACCCCCCACCCGGAAACATTTCGGACAAAACCCAATGCAAAAACGTGGCGAAAGCCTCAAAATAAAAACAAGATAAAGAAAAACCCATGGGCATACATTTGTCGAAGAAATATTGCTCCTGAAAATGAAAGCCAAGTGAATTGAAACCTTGAGGATGGACTGGCAGCAAACGAAAGGCTGATTTAATATCAGCTTTGGCTAGGAGAGAGCCCGGTCCGAAATTCCTCAAAATAATCAAGGCCTCATCGAATGAGGAATAACTAACTGGAGCTTCGATACCTATAACCTCGTCATTAAGGGAAGTCCCTGGTGGATAGGATAAATGGTAAATCATGCGGAAGGAACCGACCTCCTTTTTAGGTACTAAACCTATAGGAGAAAGTCTGAAATTGGGGAAGGGGGAGCAGAGAAGGGGCCTGCAATCCTCCCTTCTGCCAATTCTAGCGCAATTTTGGCTTGCACTACTGATGGCTGCAGGTAAATAGACTTAAGATTGTTTACTAGCGTGCAACCTTTACCAGAGAATTGAGGAACCAAAAAACCTTCCTTAAAACCTTCAATTAGCAGAACCGCCATCTTGCGGTCGGGGTAACGCTCTAACCATGGAAGCATTCTTTGCAGATTCACTGGGGTCAGTGCCCTTCCCAGCACTGTGCCCGGGCATAGGTTGCAAGCTGGCTGCTGCAGCCTTACGGAAACATCTATTTGCTGCGTGCGTACCAGAGCAGTACGAGCATTCATGCTTGTATTTACAGTTGTTGAGGAACTTGCACTGTCCTTCGTTAAAGGAAAAACAAAATCCTTTCCGAAAAGTATGCGGACTAGGGTTAGGCCGAGGAACAAATTGTTTTGGTGGAAGCATGAGATTTAACCATAATCCCACATCCTTGGACCCCCAATGTAAAGAGGGGTGGACTGCCAATTTCTGACGAAAGTTCTCGTCATATGTAAACCAAGCAGAACCACCAAAGTGATGAAAAGCCTCGGCAATGATGTCTAAATGCTGGAATAGACCTGAGCACTTTGCAGGAAAACGCTCACCCATAACAGCAGAGTATATGCAAAATGCTTGCAACCAGTTTTGAAATGTCTTAGGGATAGCCCGACGTCTATCCTCCTCCCCTGACTGTTTATCAACTTTAGCCAAAAATTCCTTGGAAGCTGGCAGCAGTGATAAAATATCTAGGAATTCCCCTCTCCAGATTTTTTCTTTCACTGATTTCGGCAGGTGGAAACCTAAAGGGGAAAGCTCGCATGGCAGCGGTTCTTTGAATGAGGTTTCACCAACTGTAGCCGCAGAAGGCCTAATGGGCAACAAGGGGTTAAAACACAAAGGACTCATAAATTGCGGCCTCTCTGCCATAACACAGTCCTCCTTAGGAGACTCACCCAAATTCTGCCACACTGCATTAGCATCCTCCATATAATTTGAAAACTGCATGGAGTTCCCACCAGCACCACTAGAGTGTGCCCCTGAGTTAGCATCAACATTGTGTTGTAAATCATAAGCACCAGATAACTGTGCTCTCCTGTTAATATTAACAGCGCCACTTGCGTGCACTCCTGTATTTTTAAAAGCAGTGACATTCCTGTGAGGTGATTGACACACATTCCCAGCACCAGTGACCTGTGCTCCTTGTTCTCTATTTAACACTGCACCAGTGACCTGTGCCCCTTGTTCTCTATTCAATAGTGCACCAGTAGACTGTGCCCCTTTAAATTGATGTAAAACATTATATAAGGAATTCACCAGCAAAGACACCTCAGACACAGGAGAATGTACCACATGCTCACCACATTGCAAAGCGAACTGCTCACTCTCTTCCACCTGAAGCTGAGTAGCGCTACTCCCTCTCAGCAGAGGATCCCCTTGTGACACATCTTCTTTAGCTCTCGCCTCAGACAGCTGAGGGGAAGCCCCTGCTCTAGTCTTCTTCTTCCTTCTACTAGGTTGCTGGCGAGTCCCGCCTCCGGCTGAGGCGGACTGTCCATCCATCATGGCGACAGGTGGGGGCGTCACCGCAGGCGGAGTCGAGGACTGTTCCTCCTCCAGGCAGCGTAGTAACCATTCTTCACCGCCGCTCGTCTCTGCCTTCTCGAGCAAGCGGCATAGCAGCGCCTCACGAGCTCCTGGCGAACGGCGCTTCATGCTGGGAGAGCTGCACTTCCACTCCGTCGCTTGTCCTGTGAGACGGTCTGTGAAACTCCTGTGTTCTCAATCCTTAAATAGGCTTCCTCAGCGCGGGCCCTGGATACAGCCCGAATTAACCAATCCTCAGTCAGCATTGTTGCACCAATCGCATTACTGTTGCTGCCCTTGGTAACGGCAGAAACTAGCAGCAACCTATAAAATACAAAAAGGGGAGGGGAACACATGCAGCATCTCCCTCTGAGCCATCCCATGTGGGCCCCAGCATACTGCTCTGACCCTTCATCTGGCTCCTACACAATTTGTACATACAAACACCCCTCCTGATCCCAAATTAGCCCCTCTGTGCCTTCACTACAGTTGTGGCTGTAACTCTGACACCGGAGATGGTTTAAGATGATGTTCTAAAGCCGAAAGTTTATATTCTTTGCTACTTGTTTAAACTGTACAGTGTGTCTTGCCACATATATTGGCATCTGTTCCCTTTACATGTTTTTGTACTAATCAGTTGAAGACCATTCTAAAACTATATTTTATTGCTCAGTAACAATTTATCCAGTCTCAAGCAGCCTTGAAATGTTGTCAGTGTCTGCTTGATGATTGCTTCAGGCAAAAGTTAAACATACAGACTGTTAAGGGAGTGGATTCTTGCGCAGGTCATGGTTAAGGAGCAACAGATTGTTTTTTTTCCAAGTGCAACATATGCTCAAGGCACATAACTACAGGGGTAATGTGGCCTTGTGGTCAAGTATACTATATCTCTCTTTAAGTATTCCCTCAGGAGGAAAACACCAATTTTACGTATGTTACAACTGATAGCATTTGGCAGATTTTTTGACATTCACATTCAGAAACAAAAACATGAAAGGGAACTATGGCTTTTTGTATGAAATATTTCCTGTATTTGCTGTAATATGCTGCAAAATCTTTTTGACTTGATTCTTTCATGTTATTGTATATCTGACTATAAAAGTATAGGTTCACTATCTCCACTGATGTGAAATAACCACAATGCTCATGATAGCCTTAAACCATGTGATCCTCTGATCATGGTGCGACAATGATCTATTTAATGCAAAAAGAGGTACTTTATTCACTCAAATTTATTTTAGGCTTGGTTGCCTGCACACCTCCCTTATGCTCCACTTACACCTGGTAACCTAACAGCTCGAATTCCACTCTTAGCCTTGGATCCAATGTTTTTCCATCTTCCCCTTTGTTTCCAGCACATTTGCCCTGACAATTGTGATGTAGTTACCCCCTCCACTCGCTAGAGGGCTCTTTTCTGTTCGGAATTCATTAGATGCGTGTCTGCTGAGCTGCCCTCGCATCTCCCGAACATGTTGCATTATGGGAAATGTAGGCACACGCACTGGTGCTACTGCACACGTGCGAACAGCCCATCTTGCCCGCCGCCTCATCATGTTAACCATGATCAGGTGTGGAGGACCTATATAGCCTGCCTTTCCTCCAGCACCTTTTGTGTTGGAATCTGGAGCGCCATTCATGCTGTGAACTTCAACGATGCAGGTCTGTTTTCCTCTCTTCTCCAGTCTATGCCTTATTAGTCTGCTTGAAAAGGTTCTTACCTAGTTACACTGCAATATTTTCTCTTTGCAGCCACTGGTCCCTTGTCGGTGACCTAACTAAATAGAGTTGTCTATTAGTCTGGTTTCAGACTTTTCCTGTCCAGTCTTAACCAACTAATATCCATGTTCTAGGTGAGTTTTTTTTCTCCCTTTTTCCCCTCTGTTTCCTTTGGATTGCTATATCTATCCACCCTATTCTTATCCCTGGTCTCTCTTTTTTTGCTATTTTTTCATCAGAGCTGACTTTTTCCAAAACTCTCAGATGACTGTTCTTACTTGGCGCTCCATCCATATTTTCCATCCTTGTTATATTGGTAAGTTTTTATACAATTTAAATTTAGGCTATGTTTAGCCAGTTAATGGCAAAGGAAAATAATAATAATCTTTTGTCGTACATATTCATATATTCTTTAATAAAAAAATTTTTTTTTTATATTTATTATTTTCTTTTTCTTTTTTCCACCTTATCTTACCAGGCTCTATATAGATCCTCGATAGTTCCTTGCTACTTGGGACTCAAGTACAATTGGCCACATCAGCGACTCAGGTGGTTGCTCCAGCATTTTGGGGAATGTGCCTTCTGTAAACTCCAGGTGTGAACTTACTGGGCTGAGCATAGTGCAGTGCTGTATATTGGACGGGTGGGCTGTTTTGTGGCGATTTGGTGACACATAAATTATTCTTTTTCACCATACTTACTGTTTTATATAAATAATTTTTCCTTGTGTTTCCATATTTCTCAGATCTTGTCTCTCTTTTTCACGGTACAAACTGACCCTGAAGAAGCCATAGTGTGGCGAAACATGTTGGTCGGCTTTCTCCAACCAGCCTCTTTGTACCCAGGATCTATCAAAATCTTGTAGATCCTTTTTAAAGCTCATATCTTACTGCCTATTCCCACGGTCCCCTAGTCATCCCCTGACCCTATGCGCCTCCACCATTGCATTGGTCAGGATATGACTTTAGGACCCACCCCACGATACCCATGTTTGTAATATATGTGAATGTTTGTCATTTATGATTTTCATTGTTTAATTGTTCAGGAATAAACTATTTTGTAAATAATAAAAAAAATATAAAAAATTATTTCTTATTCAAAAAGTTGCAAGTATTATCCACTTTTTTTCGTTCTCTCGTTTACCGCTATAGTCCCCTAACTCTATCCTTGCTTCTCCCTTTACCATACAATCCGGGACGAGGTATAACTGCCACCCGAGCTATCCAAGCCTCCCTCTCCACTATGCTATTGAGTTGTTGGGCTGCCCTGCATCCAGCATGCTTGCACGTTTGACTTTTATAAAAATGAATCAGTCCTGGATTACCAGCTATTAAGCCCATGATGCCGATGTCACTGATTAAGTCTTTTTGGGATGTGGAATCTCTGCAGGACTTTGAGGCTGCCTAGCTTTGAGGGTGTTCAATCATTTCATCTGGAATAATGTTTTTGGTTTGGTTTCATGGGCACAATTAACACCCAAAGACCAATTTTTCAGCATCTGTTTGACAAGTGCATATCATTGCAATTTTTTACAGCAAGGCCAATTCTTGCTTTCATCAAGAGTACCTCTGTAGGGTTACGGTGGGAAGGCGCCCCTGATGCCCAAAGAGTAATTTTTCTGCACCTGTTTAACAGGTGCATATCATTGCAATTTTTTACAGCAAGGCCAATTCTTGCTTTCATCAAGATTACCTCTATAGGGTTACGGTGGGAAGGCGCCACCGACACCCAAAGACCAATTTTTACACACCTGTTACTTCTATAGAGAGCCAAAGTGACACCAGAATGTATCCAAAAAATCTCTAATCTTGTTCCCACTGCACTACATTGTGGCCTCATCATACACACTGGCTCTCCAACTGTTGAGCAAAATAAAGGTAGCTTAAAGGTAAAATGCAATTTGTTTGGCTTTATAAATGCAATTATTGCTGCAGCAGATTCTAGACATGGTACAGATCTGCCACTTTACAGGTAGACTAAGGGGACCCCCAGGCACTATATTGGAAGATTTTTTTCATTTTTATGCTTTCACTTTAAAAATAAAAAAAATCACTGCTCATTTAAAAATGAAGTTTTTTACAAACTTTGTTTTTTTTAATAATACATGTCCCCCAGGGCAAGCATATAAGCCTTCAAAATGGGCACTTTTGATTTTTGATGTTCGGGTCCCATTGACTTTAATTGGGTTTGTTATTAGGGTCCAAACTTTCTCTGTGTTCAAAAGTTCTGGTGCGAGCAGGGGTCCATTCGGCCCATCCCTAATCCTAATACCATAGTGACAATGAAGACATAAATAAAGATAAAATTACAATGCTGTCCTGTGATTACATATAGAATGAATCCAATAGTGACACAAACTATAAAACTGCATGTACAATAAAGTAAACACTGCATAAAATGTATAGATATATTATGGTGGACAGCATTAAGTTAGTTATAATTAGATTTTTTGGGATTTGGATAGTCTTCTAGACATTGTTAGGTATAAGGCCATTGAATGGTGTCTTTTAACTTGGTTTTTAATTTGTTATATGCCATTTTTTTATGTTTCGGCTGAGGAAAATCTATACCTGTGGGATTAGGTATGATAATGGACATACAAGGGGGTTGTTATATCTACCTGTAACCTTGTATGGATATTACCACATAGAATGCACTATCTATGCTGTGTGGTCCCTATCAGTGGATTGAGATATACTAGCATAGTGTGTATCTATTTAAGGAGACCTATTGACAGTTACCAGTTACCAGTTGAAAATTTAATACGTTTACACACACAGTCCAGCCCAGCCCACTCTTAAAATAAATAATGATGATGATGAAATGAGTGGCAGGGGATGAGTCAGATAGCATCTGTGGCAAGTGTAGCTAGTGGAAATCCGGTGGCTGAGGAGAGACACAGTGTGGCCACTTGTGTTAAAGACTTGAATCCCAGCATTACCGGACTGTTTGCCCTTACTGCTATACATGCCTGTCAGATGAGCTTTCATGTGATA
This sequence comes from Lithobates sylvaticus, assembly GCA_028564925.1. Lineage (NCBI taxonomy): Eukaryota > Metazoa > Chordata > Amphibia > Anura > Ranidae > Lithobates > Lithobates sylvaticus. The sequence continues at coordinate 257,553,450 of CM053030.1, forward strand.
TTTTTAATGTGACTAGATATGTGTTTTAATACAAATGGCAAGAGCTTATGGGATGACACTATGTGGCACTTTATTTATATGATGAGTTACTAGCTAAACATCAGAGCTGACGGAAGATACAAAGGGAGCTGACAGCCAGAGAGCTGATGTCTACCTAAGAAAGAGTGATTACAAGCCTGATTTCTTTACTTGAGCAAGTTGGGCAGTGAGTGTATGCTCATTAAGGGTGATGAGCTGCACTGGGTGATTACAGCATCATTTAAGAGCACATTATTTCTGGAGTAAATCAGCACAGTAAGAGGCTTTAATGTTGCAGGACTCTATTTTGTGTCAAATCGACACATTGTTTTTATTTATTGGATACATTGTTTATTTTATTAGATATTGTCTTAAAAGAGCAAATAATCTGGCAAACAGGAAGTGCAGAGACATGGCTTAAATCAGGATGTTCATGGGAGGATCAAAGAGTTTGAGGTTCAGCAGAAGTCAAGGCACAAGGCAGGCTTATCCAATGGATCAGAGAGGGTGCTGTCCAACATCTGAGGTAACTCAGAGTAGCGCAAGAAGAGTCATTGCCAGACACAGCAGAGGTCCCAGGTTCAAGACCAGGCCCTGACATCTTATAAAGTAATTTATTAAAATAACTATGGGGCGTGGCCTGGCTTGCAGAGAAGATGGACGCTTAGCTCCTTAGCTCCCGCCACCTCACGACTTTCAAACTATCCACCGGAGGTTTCACTGCACCAATCTACCACTAACCCATGGGGACTGCTTCGCGGACGTCGTCTACCTCACGATCCCGCTCCCCACGGAGGAATTCCGGGGCCCTGACCAGCACTATTCCTGATATGTTCAGGAACACCAGAGGGAACATGGCGCCCGCTCACCTCAGGGACTCACGAGACCAATCTCCCGCCCGGTCCGACATCCAGCTGCATCCGACCCCGCCACCATCAACCGATGTAGGGACTGCGGAACTCGCCTTGCCTCCATCTCAACCCCAGTTGAGCATCCACGACCTGAGGGCCATAGCAGAAGATATTAAGGGCACCCTCTCTGCGGCCATTGCAGAGCTGCGCCTTGATCTTCGCGCCGTCAATACCAGAGTAACGGCCGTTGAAGATACACTCAATATACAGGGAGCGCAACTACAGAAGACAACTCACTACGTGGATACGCACACCCTGCAACTACGGGACATGGCCCGCCATCTGGAAGACCTCGACAATAGGGGCAGACGCCATAACCTACGGGTCAGAGGCCTTCCAGAAGCTGTCGAGGGAGAGCAAATTTTACCCACTGTTACGGATCTCTTTAACAATCTGCTTGGCCGCCCTCCTCAAACCCCACTTATCATGGACAGAATCCACAGAGCCCTGCGTCCCAAGGGCAGGGACACTGATCCACCTCGAGATGTAGTCTGCTGCATTACTGATTTCAGGACCAAAGAAACGATCCTGAAACGAGCCAGGGAACGGCCTCACATCACTCATTCTGGCGCCTCGATACAGATCTACCAGGACCTCTCCAGCATAACTCTGCAACATCGCAGGAATCTCAGACCGCTACTTGACGCCCTCCGCACCCATGGGATTACCTACAAATGGAAGTTTCCATTCTGCCTATCGGCCGCTTCCCAGGGCCGCACGATGCTCCTTAAGGTACCAGAAGACCTACCGCGCTTCTGCCACACACTGAACATCCCGCTCGTGGCGGTTCCGGACTGGTTCTCGGAATTCCGCCGCTCGGCAATACAAAGGGATCCCCCTGCGCCGGAACTCATGGAAGCTCAAGATCAAGATGTTCGCCAGGCCAGCCCACCCTCCACCATGGGAGACCGAGAGGCGCGCAGGTCTTACCATCGCGACCGCAGTCCATATCGCTCATCTACTTCCAGGAGGTCCAGGAGGGACCATTAAAGATGCCTTCACTGATATCCGTATTGATGTTATTACAAGCCGCTATATATAGTTTCCCCGTTACATTCCGTCCTGTCCCGTGATCCTCTATCTACCCTCTCAGAATGATGGGAACAGTTCAACAAGGATCCGGACCAGCTGTGACCATTTACCCAGGCTCACCCTTGTGCCTGGAGACACGATCCTTGGTTTGTTTCCACCCTGATGGTACCCCAAGGTACGTCTGCCTCCACACCGGACACCATAATCTCCGTGCGCACTACTCCCAACCAGGTACGGTGCTCTTTTAACTTTGCCTCTATCCCCTACTATGGACCGAGTGCTTGGGCTGCGTTCTACCCTACACCGCTGAATGCAGTAATGTTTGGATAGGCAGTACTAGGCTTGCTTGCTACGACCCCATGATTATAGTGTGCTGTCTCTGCTTTTTATTTTTTTTATTTTATTTCTTTGCTGCTTGTTTTGACAAACATTCGCCATCTTTGGGACACACGGAGCAACCAGTACTCTCCCGCCCTGATTCTCCTCCGCTCCACACTACAATCCCCAAGGTGCTTAGCGACCAACTGTGGGAATGACGCTACACGCGATCGTAACCTGTGCCTGACGTGCTTACGCCTGCAACCCGGAAATGACCCTCAGCAGATTACGAATAGCCTACCGTACACCCTACAGCCTCTCTCAACGGCTCCACTACAGCACGGATGATACACGATCTACTACTGTCACTAGCCTGACCCCCTAGGCCGTTATCATCCACTGTGCAACACTCCTGCTCCCCAAACCACTTACCAACCTGACCGAAACTTGGACTCCATTTGCACATTCGCTGTGTTCCTGCACGCCTGTAAGGCCCCGCCTGCTCGCAAGTATCCCTGTGATAATATATATGTTGCTAGCAGCTTTTATATATGCTTTCTATTTACAGGTATATCTCCTGGTTCAGTGGACGTACGGACCATGTTTTGATATTTATGTTCAATACTGTTATATATTTTTTCGCTGTTCAAACGGTTATGTTTCTCAAGGCCATAGGTGACTCCTGAACTGTCTCCACTCTACTTCACCTCCATATAAAATATCTCTTTCTTATTTTGCTTAACACTAGATCCCTGGTAACATCCCGATCTCTTCGGCAATATCTTCTAACACCTTCTGATCTGGGTAAACATCCTACTATCTCCTCTAACTCTAGTCAAATTGCCATTACCCACTCGATAGATCCCCTCCATACACCGTACAATCTACACCCATGTTCTTGCCCTAATACCTCCCACTTTTGCTATCTCCACACAGTCGTGACCTGGCGGGACTCCCATGTTTTTCTAGACTTACCAGTACTCTTCCCCGAGCCATAGTCGACCCCCACACAGTGGCGGCTTCAGGCGCTTCCTCTCCGTGGCGAGGAGGGGCCCTGTCCCCGCTCTGTACATATACCGATCCTACTGATCTGAGACAGACAGGGATTGCTCCCTGCTGCCTCTTCGGTTTTTTTTTTTTTTTTTTGTTTTGTTTGTTGGTTCTTTTTTTTTTTTTTTCTCTTAGTGGTACACACCACACCTGGCACTGATCCACACACAACACTCTACCTCACATCAGTCCGCTTGAATTTTCTCCCGATACTTGCTCTCACTCCACTGACCGACTGACATGGACACCCCAAACCCCTCGCAGGATACAACACAGTCTTTAATGCGCATGAAAGTATGCTCCATTAACGCCCGTGGCCTCAACACCCCCGAAAAACGATCACTATTACTTTCATACTTGCTTAAGACTAAAACCCACATCGCTCTACTTCAGGAAACCCACTTCAGATCTGACCGTATCCCCAAGCTTCATAACAAACACTTCCCTACAGTATACCATGCCCCCAATCCAGAGGCTAAGTCCAAAGGAGTTTCTGTCCTCATCTCCCGTCACTGCCCCTTCCAAATGACTGATGTACAAAAAGACGTGAATGGCAGATTCCTCTTTCTAAAAGGAACACTTAACAATAGGTCTATCACAATTGCCAATTTGTATGCACCGAACACTCATCAAGTCACGTTCTTTCGCAACACCCTACACCAACTCACCGCCTTCCAAGCGGGTACTCTAATTGTTGGAGGAGACTTCAACGTGGCACTAAACCCTTCTTTAGACACCTCCAAAGGCCAATCCACACTGACCTTTAAAGCTCTACGTGCTATTAAAACCCAATTCCATGACCTACTGCTACACGACTCCTGGCGCACTTTACATCCCAACGTCAAAGATTTCACTTTCTTCTCCTCTCCTCATGACCGATACTCCAGACTCGATTACCTTTTTATAACCCAAGACGACCTTTCCTACCTATCAACGGCCTCCATCGACCCGATGTTTCTATCTGACCATAACCCTATATCCATGTCCCTCCATCTTCCTTCCACGGCCAATAGATCTCAAATATGGCGCTTAGACAACTCCTTACTCACAGACCCAGCGAATGTCCAAACGATCTCCAAACGCCTCTCTCAATACTTTGCTGAAAACACTTCGGAAACCTCCTCCCCAATGGTGATCTGGGCTGCTCACAAATGCGTTATTAGGGGATCGTTTATCTCTTTGGCAGCAACACGTAACAAACTTAGAAAAGCACGCATCGATCTCTTAACTACTAAAATCCATGCCCTTGAGCAGAAACACAAAGCATCCCTGGCGGCTGAGGTCTTGACTGAACTGACCCAGACCAGAGAGGAACTCCTTGAAGAACTCCATCTCAGACTGAAACGTAACTATGCCGTTTCCCAAAAAATGTTCTATGAATTTGGCAACAAGTCTAGCAAATTATTAGCTAAAGCGCTTCAAAACAAGAAGGCTGCTCATACTATCCACTCAATTAGGGACAAGACAGGTAACCCCCTGACCAAGACTGACGACATTGCCGACCAATTTGTGGCCTATTTCTCCCAATTATATAATCTTCCTACCCAACCATCGAACCCTGACCTCCCCGACCGTGAATCGGCCATTCGAGACTTTCTACAAAACTACTCTCCTAAACCGATCTCAGAATCTGAAGCTGCCAACCTTAATTCCCCCCTCACGACACCAGAGGTCCTCTCCGCCATGAAACAACTAAAAACGGGGAAAAGCCCTGGCCCTGACGGCCTAACGGCCAGTTATTATAAATCTTTTCCAGACATACTGATACCCCAATTAGTAACAGCTTTCAACAACTATCTCCCAACAGATGCTACACATAGGGATATACTAGAAGCACACGTCACGCTCATCCCAAAATCTGATAAGGACCCTATGTTAGTCACAAACTACCGCCCCATATCGTTACTTAACGTCGATCTGAAACTGTACGCTAAAGTGCTAGCCAACCGTCTGCTGCCCCTTCTCCCGAATCTGATTGGCCTGGATCAAGTAGGGTTTGTCCCTGGTAGGGAGGCTAGGGACAATACCATTAAAGCGCTGAATATCCATCACTGGCTTACCACCACATCGACTCCGGGTTTCTTCCTATCCCTGGACGCGGAGAAGGCGTTCGATAGAGTGGCATGGGACTATATAGAAGCAGTACTTCTTACACTTGGTTTACCACAGCTCTTTATTCGCATGATTATGCTTCTCTACTCCTCTCCCTCGGCCAGACTAAGGGTTAACGGCCGCCTATCGAACGCCTTCTCCATATCCAATGGTACCCGTCAAGGATGTCCTCTATCCCCAATCATTTTCTTACTCACTATGGAACCCTTCCTGCGACGGCTCAGAGATAACCCCGACGTGAAAGGCCTGACCATCAATCGTAACTCATACAAAATCGCAGCCTACGCGGACGACGTCCTGCTCTTCCTTTCTGACCCACTCGTCACAATCCCCAACTTACTAAAAGACCTCTCCCTTTTTAAATCCCTCTCCAATTTGCAAATTAACTTTTCTAAATCCCAAGCACTGAATGTCACATTACCGGCCCCTTTAGTATCACTTTGTAAACTTAATTTCCCATTCCAATGGGCCCCTCAAGCCATCTCCTATTTAGGGATTAAACTACCCACTAATTTGCTGGACTTATATACACTTAACTTTGCACATGCTCTTCATACCATCCAAGGGGACTTGCTCAAATGGCATACAGGCCCCTTTTCCTGGTTTGGAAGAGTAGCAATCCTGAAAATGAATACCCTCCCTAGACTCTTATATCTGATGCAAGCTATCCCCATCACCTTACCTCAGGCTTTCTTCACAACGTACCAGCGTATGTGTAGGACTTTTATATGGAAAGCCCAAGCACCTAGAATCAGCTGGAATCGAATGACTCTCCCTAAACTGTCAGGCGGTCTCAGCCTCCCCGATATCCGCAAATACCACCTAGCGTGCCATTTAACCAGGGTAGTGGATTGGCATGTACATAAACCACATAAAGACTGGATTCGCTTGGAACAAGCTTTCTCTCCCATCCCATTAACTCACTTACCTTGGCTCCCCAAATCCCGGGCCCCTAAACCCCTCTTAACACATCCATTAATCAATGCCACACTGCTCTCCTTCCGTATCTCATGCACCCATATGAAACTAACTCCAACACACGGCCCCATGACACCTTTAACCGACAACCCTGATTTTTCACCAGGTCTAATTCCGAAAGCCCCAACGACAACTGTCCCTGACAAACCCCCTAGAGCCTCTGACTTTTTTCAGAATGGGACCCTTTTATCGTATCACTCAATGTCCCTCGCTTTCCCAGAATACCACATCCCCTTCTTCAAATTCCTACAACTTCGCCACTTCTTCCTCACCTCGACTCAGAATCCACAATGGCACAGAGAACTTACGTCCTTCGAATCTCTATGCCTTAGTTCTGAACCCCAGAGACACGTTATATCGGCCACATACTCACTACTCTTCTCCACACATATAATCAAAAATGATACCCTAGTTGCACGGTGGGAATCAGACCTCGCCATCGACTTATCGCCAGTAGACTGGGAACGTATATACCATCATACACACAAGGGTTCAATAAATGTCTCTTCTCAAGAACATAGATATAAAATCCTTTCAAAGTGGTATAGAACCCCAGACAAAATTCACAAATTTCATCCATTGGTCCCCCCGACATGCTGGCGCTGCAACACAGCTCTAGGAACACCTCTCCACATCTGGTGGGATTGCCCGCTCCTACTTCCATACTGGACAGAAATCCATCGCCTAATATCCCAGATCACAACATATACCCCAGACTTCACACCGGCCCCATTTCTACTACACCACACCTCCATTCCCCAAAAAGCATACAACAAATCACTGACGATGCATCTCATTAATGCAGCTACTCAATGTATACCGGTACATTGGAGATCTACAACACTCCCCACGATTGCCGAATGGATCAAGCGTACCGACAGGATTTCGGAAATGGAGAGTCTCATACACCAGGCCACAGATACCCCAAATAAATATGGGAACACGTGGGCCTGTTGGACACATTTCCGGGTCCAAACCCCCACAACCACGCCTCCACGCCACCCGCACACACCTCCCTAACCCTCCACACGACGTGGCCCGCCTAATAGGTGTATTAGTCTGTATACTTAAATACCCCACTGCCCTAACACTCCTTCCTGACCCCCTGGGTCTTTGAAGATGCACAGCTCTCCAGACTTCTCTCAGATCCTTACCTCTCTTCTCATGTGAACTGACACATGCCAACCCCAAGTTGTAGCAGACAGAGTATCCTTCTTATGCTACGTTGTCTCCCTCCGAGATCTGTTTTTCTTCTATTGTCCTATCCCCGCTCACAGTTAGATCCCCATGGGGGTGAGTGAGGAAAGGAAGAACTGACACAACGTATCTTCTTGCTCCTTATTTGTCAACACTTCTTACTCACATCTGAAGCCTCTGCTACACACCTAACACGACCATACCAGCTACTTAAGGTTGTTACCCAACACATAACGTGAGACTCTCTATATCTAAAAAGGACTAATGTCCATAATCTCTCTCACCTGGATCATATCTTTAACTCCTGATCACATATGCCTATGATGTTATAAAATATGACTGACATGTTCACTCTTACTGTTTATCATTTTCTTTGTTACACCTTGTTTGTATTTTGTAATATGTACATGTCTTGCTTTTACTGTACATCTGCAAATTTTTCAATAAACTTTTTGAAAAAAAAAAATAAAAAAAAATAACTATTATAACAAGTGAATAAAAGCAGGCATCAAGACATACATCCGGTCCGGCCCCCAGTAAACTAAAAGGACGGTGTACACAGGAATTAACAGCTGTCTCACTCTGTGTGTACTGGGACATCTAGACATTAGCTTCTACCTACACTGTTGCTCCATCTCAATGAGTTTCAACGCAATGGTGACTTTATTAATATTAATAGGATGCAAAGATGAGCTATTTAATAAGATTGGAAAAATTGACCGCCTATGTTCAAGACAATATAATGCACGATGGAGTTTATGGGTTCACTTCATGGACACACTTTACATTTCTCACCTTTCCACGATTTCCCAATACTTGGATCTTACACACCAGCCTATAGATCACCATTTCAACATAAGTTTTTATTATTTTCTCTCTCTCTTCACTGTATCACACTCTCTCTCTATGTTTTCTTTGGCCTCCATTCCTAACAGTGCCATTCACCCCATCGTCTTCTCGCACAGTCTCAATTATCAGGCCTTGTTTAGATGATTACTGTATAGTACAATATCTACCTATGTAGGTTTGTGATGCACCTATGAACGTTGATTACTCCTATAGTTGGAAGAGCATATGTGGTTTGAAAAAATTGAAACCTTCATTGGGAATCACCTAAGAGAGATAATTGACACTATCCTTCTTCCTTGTATTTTTAAATTTATTAAAAACATATTATTTCAAAAAAATGCAACAAAAAGTAATTTGATACTGCTGACATGTGCCTTATTTATTTATTTATTTAAATTGTAAGTTTTAATTAGAGGTTCATTTTTTTTATTATTATTACTATTATTATTATTATTATTTGTATTATTATTATAATTTCAGGGATTTCAAAACAACGGCTTATATGCTAATATGCTAATATGTTTTTGTATCTTAACATGTTTGAGATAATGTGGAGAAAAAAAACTGTCTCTCATTTTGATGGCAGCATTGCTGGAAAGATTTTGATTTCAATCCATGTCCAGCAACTACCATATCTACCAGTTACTAATGGGCACTGTTTTATTATTGTATTATACAGCATATGTTCTTACTGTTTGTGTTCTCTTTGGTTTTCACACAAGTTTTCTCCCACCCTGTTATTTTTCAATAAAACCTACATATGTACCTGCTGTAAATAGGTACACAAATCTGGGGTATACACCTCATGTGTAGACACACTGAGGATGGATTGTCAAAATGGAGGCTTCATACTTCAGGTACAGTTCCTTCCACCACTTCAGCTATCACATAGCTATCAGACAGGGGGGGGGGGGGGGGGGCAGATCCTAATAAGGATTCACAGACACTAGTCCTCCTTCATTTTCACTCCCCATGTGATTAACAGCAGGAGGTGGAGGGATCCTAATCCAATGTATAGCCTACTATTGTCTATAGAATCTGCCTCCTGCTTGCTGCCAATCACAAGGAGATTGTGGACTTGACGTGAACTATTGTCTCAACTTCCCCATCAGTCTTTGCCCACTATTACTGACCCTAGTTGCTAGGGGGCTGTGGGTATTTTTAACAAACAGTGACAGGTGGAAAGGGGGTAGCAGTGGCAAACATACAGTAGAAACACCCACAAAATGACCCCATTTTGCAAATAAAACACCCAAAGGCATAGTAGAGTCTTTTGAAGATCTATTTTTTTTTTTTACCACAGGTTCTTGGAAAATGCTAAATGAAAATTAAAATGTATTTTTTAAACAAGGTTGTCAATTAATAAGATATTTCTAGCACACTTTTATATACACCTTAAAGAGGAAGTAAACCCTGATGGGTTTACTTCCTATTTGTTTCCCTGCAAAGGTAAAGCATAATGGGCTACTATACTATGTGTTTTACAACCACTTTAAAACACAGGTATGCAACCCTTTTCAGAGTCTAACTGAAATAGTTACATAGTTACATAGTTAGTAAGGTTGAATAAAGACACCAGTTCATCCAGTTCAACCTGAGTGAGTGTCTACAATTGTCCCTATCCCTGTACATTGCACACTCACATCGGTCCATACCCTCAAGAAGCCCACAATCCATGGTCCCCATTCATATACCAGGACCAATTTTTTGGGCAGAAGCCAATTAACCTACCAGCATGTCTTTGGAGTGTGGAAGGAAATCGGAGTACCCGGAGGAAACCCACACAGGCACAGGGAGAACATACAAACTCCAGGCAGGTAGTGCCGTGGTTGGGATTCAAACAACCCTTTTTACTGCTAGGTGAGAGTGCTAATCACTACACCACTGTGCTGCCCCGAATAAAAGAGCCCAAAATCTGAGGAGCCCTATCAGGCTTTCAAGAGGCATAAATTAGGCATCAAATTTCCTGACTGCTTGTTACATATTTGGAGGCCTTGGATCACCTGGACAGTGGAACCACCCTGTAAAATGACCACACCCTGCAAAATTACTGTAAAAACTTAATTGTGAGTTTTATGAAGACTTTTTTTTTGCCACAAGTTTTTGAGAGAACATGAAAATGTATTTAAAATAAAGTGTTTAATTTAATAAGATATTCTCATACACAGTATGGGCATATTTATAATTACATACCTAGAAATACACCCCCCCCCCCCCCCAAAAAAAAGTGCTACTCCTCGCTGTTTGGACTGATTATGTTTAGGATATTGTATATTGTGTATTGCAAAAACAACCCACTTTGTTTTAAAAACAGTGTACTGTAATTCTCCCTGCTGTAAGCATGATCAGGGATTATAGCTTAGTGCAAAATCAAGCCTAACCTTTAAGCCAAGCAAGAAGTATATTTGATTCCGCAAAAAAAGAAATAAGTACTAGCAGGAAAGATATAATGAATCAAAAGGGAACTGTTGCCTCTACTAATTACTACCACCTAAGTGGGGTAAATGGATTGGGAAAAATGAAGTAGGTGTGGCGCTGCTCATTTAATTAATAAATTAAAGAAAATGTAAATAGTAAAATCTTAGTGTCATGTGGATTAATTAGTTCAATAACTGTGTCTGGTGTGTTTCCATACAAATATAGTCCTTATGGAGGTGATAATTAATCATTAAAAAGCAGATTAATGAATAAATAAGTGCAAGTGAAACACACAGTAGACATTTGTGAACATCAGAAACCCATAAAATATATACATTTATCAAAAAATAAAAAAATAAATATAAAGAATTGATGTGAAAAATTAGTAATATTAGAAATATATGTGAATCCAATATGACACTCTTGTCCCATTTGTTGAAATAATTGATATTCCCCCCAAAAAAGTGTACGCTCCAGATGATGTCAGAGTGACGAAATGCATAGGGCGGAGTTAACAGACATTCCTGCATCACTTCCGGTCATCGGTGTTAGTGTCAGCAATATATGCCTAATTGTTTTATGGTAAATGTGAGTACATTTCCACACATTTTTAAAAAAAATAAAGAAGTTTTACAGTATTACACTACTGGGATCCTTCTCTCCTTTGTATTGTGTATGAGTGGAGCACTGCCAGGGATATCTCAGATTGGGCAGCTTCCAGGGTGCTACACAGTGGCAAATACTGTGAATGCCTCATACCCCAGGAGGGGAAGAAAATTATGATGAGTGCAGCCACAACAAGAGCACGGATAAGTCACGTATGCTGTGATCACCTTCTGAAGAGGGAATTAGATCAGCGCAGTCTTTTCACCAGCACTAAGCACTTTTTCTTTTTTTTGGAATATCAATTATTTCAACAAATGGGACTAGAGTATCATATTGGATTCACATATATTTCTAATATTACACATTTTTTCACATAAATTCTTTATATTTATTACAATTTTTTTTGGTAAATTTATATATTTTATGGGTTTCTGATGATCACAAATGTATATTGTGTGTTTCACTTGCACTTATTTATTCATTAATCTGCTAGGAATGGTTTATATTTTTATGATTAATTATCACCTCCATAAGGACTATATTTGTATGGAAACACACCAGACACAATTTTTGCACAAATTAATCCACCTAACACTAGGATTTTACTATTTACATTTTCTTTAATCTATGAATTAAATGAGCAGAGTATAAGCCAAGCAAGCCTAGCCTACTGGTATGTAGCTGTCCCCAGTAATGCATTGGTCACTGGAAAGGGAGTAACAAAGGCTGAACAAACAGTGAACAAAAGCACTCCTGTGGTTCCAGGAGGGAAATTGTTCTCAGAGGGTGGCTGGTACTGGTGTCTCAAAGGAGTGTAGTCAGTGGAATGTGCAGATGGGTAAGTTCTGGTGGATGGCAGAAATGTGGTCAATTAAAAGTTAAAGGATTGGTCCAGGTAGCAGGGACAGCAGGGTCAGACGATCAGCGGATGCAACACTGGACTGATGTGGTGGTGATCAGAAACACTATTTGCAAAAAAAAACACTATTTGCTGGCTGCATTGGCTCTGGTGACATTGTACTGATGTGATAGCAATCAGGGAAACTGTTGATGTCTGTACTGCCTCTGGTGACAATGCACCAGTGTGGCTAGTAATCAGGAACTTTGATGCTGGCTTCTCTGGTCTGGTGACACTGGCACTGCTGTGGCAATGGTCGGGAATGCTGTTGCTGGCTTACACTGGTTTTGCAACACTGAGACTGGTGTGGTGACAATCCGGAACACTATTGCTGGCTTACACTGATCATGTGAGACTGGGGATCACGTGGCAGTGATAAGAAATACTGTTGCATGCATACACTGGTCTGGTGACACTGCAACAGGTATAGCAGCAAGGAACACTGCCTTACACTAGTCTTGCAAAACTGGAACTGGTGTGGCAACAATCAAGAACACTGTTTATGGTTTACATTGCTCTGGTGACACTGGGACTGGTTTGATGGAAATCGGGAAAACTGTTGCTGGCTTACACTGATCTTGTGACACTGATGTTTACATGACATTGCTAAGAAATACTGTTACTGGCTTACAGTGGTCTGGTGACACTGCAACAGGTTTAGTGCCAAGGACACTGCCTTACACTAGTCTTGCAACACTGGAACTGGTGGGGCAGCAATCAGGAACACTGTTTATTGTTTACACTGGCTGGTGACACTGGGTTTTGGTTTAGTAGAGGTCAAGAACACTGCTGCTGGCTTTCATTGGTCAGGGGACACTGCCATTTGTGTGGTGGCAATCAGGAATACTGTTGCCAACTTACACTGGTCTGGTGAAACTGGGAGTGGTGTGGCAAGAAGTTCACATGCACTTTTGGGTAGGGGACGCATGACACCACCGCCCCATCTGTGCTGTGATTTGGTACAGCCAAGTCGGTCCGCAGGTCTTGGCCAATGATTTATGATCCTGGCCAATGAGTTATGGCCAGGACCTGCTAATCGGCTTGGCGAATCACAGTACAGAGCCATGTGTTTACTAACAACACAGAGATCTGTACACAGAACAGTGATGTGGCTGTTTTTTTGTTTCTTTCTTTGCTTCAGGGAGAAAAATCAGCCACATCAATCAGTAAAAGCAGCACACAATACACACATTAACACTTGTTAGGCACAAGACTTCTCCTAACTGTTAACCCCTTGACAGCAAGTGTCTGTACAGTGACAGTGTATAGTATTAGCACTGATCACTGTATTAGTGCCAGTGGTGATGTCAGTTTCTACCCAGTGTCAATTGGTGTCAGATTGCTTGCTGCACTATCACAGTCCCACTATAAGTCGCTGATCACTGCCATTACTAGTATAGGAAATAAATAAATACAAATCCCAGTAGATATACCATCATTTGTAGATGGTATAACTTTCACACAAACGAATCAATATACACCTATTAGGATTTTTTTTTTTACCAAGGACATGAAGCAGAATAATGTGACAGGTTGGGGGTTGTTTAGCTCATTGGTAGTGCAAAACAGTGAGTTTACTCCACAGAAGTACAGCTCAGGGCTTATTCTGCCACTTTTATTTAAAAGAAAGAAAAAAGTTCACAAATGAAAGTCATGCCTTTGTTCTCCAGACCATCAAACACACTTCCCAGTGCTCATGCACAAAAGGCTGTACCTTTGTCAGCTTTGCTTCTTATCCTGCTGCTCCCAGCTGCTACATCTTCCACAGGTTTATGTCTTTGTCTGTCCTGACCTGGACAGTATGGTGCAGACATGCACCTCTCTCTCTGCTCTCTTCACACACTGACCCCCTCGGGATGGTGGGGGCACTGGCCTCTAACTTTGCCTCTACCATGAAGCCAGCACACACCTGTGTCATTAGTGTGATTGTTTCCTGGAAAACCTGGCCCAGCCATATTAAAAAGTGGGACGGCCTTGCCCTGCCACAATACAAACTGGCCTAAAGTTATAAAAAAAACATTATTTTTTTAAAATTAGGTACGTTTTATAGTAGAATGTAAAAAAAATCTTTTTTTTTTTTAAATTGTTGGTCTTTTTTCATTCATATGATAAAAAATTAAAACAAAAGTGTTCAAATACCACCAAAAAGTATATAAATGTAATTTGCTTACAAATGCCCTGGTAATGAAGGAGATAAAAATCTTGCTCAAGTGGTTACATTTAGAGCTCAATGGTTAAATGGGGCTGGGGCTCAAGTGGTTAAATATTATGCTGGATTTAGAGAGTGGTTGTGTCATGTACAGTAGATTCACTACAGTGAATAGATCATTTATGCTGTATTTATGGGACCAGTACACTGGACAAGTGCTATCCATTTTTTTTTTTTCATTCCTGCTAAAGGATGTGCTACATCAAAAGTGCTAGTTACAAAATTTATATAGTCTAAATTGTCAACAATTTTGCAGGATTCTTTTTTTTAAAGGCAAACAGACCCTTCCAAAGGCCCCTTATAAATTTAATTTTAGTGCACGCAAACACAATTTCATCCCTAACATCAGTACTGTCATCTAGTAATGTAGATCCAGAATACATTATAATGACCCACTGGGGCAACCTCCATCACAACGTTCCTTTTCCCATCACTAATACCATCAAAAATGACAGTCCCTAGTTGACTGCTGAATGTAGACAATGACATTGACCAGCATCCCAGGCCTGTTGGTACAATTTATGTAGCCAGTGGGACTTTTATTTGGTATGGTAGTAGCAACAGGGCAACGCAACACCTTCTTGTCTGCAGGTTATTGGGCATTGCTCATCATGATTGACACTGGATCTTCTTTGCAGAACTGTTTTTAGGCTGCATTTGTGTTGAACTCAACCTAAACCTGAAGCTTAATCCTACCAAACACTTGGATGTTTAATGTGCACAGTAAGCTAAAACTACATATCTGTACAATCAGTTATCGGGGATCAGCTATCAGGGAATGCGAATGATGTCTGCACTTACTCACAGGCCTGCAATGCATGTCTACTGTTATGAATAACCCTTTTTTTAATTTGCTTTAGTAAATAAATTTGACCAAAATGGTATTTTGATTGATATAAATGATTATCCAGCATAATTAAAATAATGCACACGTGATTAATATATTTCTTGCTTAATTGCTGTACAGACATATGCAAGCAACAACATACTTTAAAGTAGTAAATAAAATAATCTGCTAAAGTATATTACAAATCTGGAAAAATCACAGAGGCCTCATAGTGTACATTTACAAAATTGGTTTACTGTGAAAAAACATACCTAGCTTCTTGGCAGTAACAGTAAAAAATCCATTATCACACAGATGAATTTATTCTACACCTCATAAGATTAAACCTATTTAAAGAAAAGTTCAATTACATGTTCCATATGGGATATATGGAAGCTAAAGTACAAAATTAATCTTAAGTACAGACCTTTTTTCACAATATGGGAAAATTTAGCAAGAAGTCAAATCACAGTGCTGCAAGTTTTTAAAGCGTGACCTGTTTAAAAATAAAATAAAAAAACAGTATTTCATAGCAAGCAATCATCCGTCTCTTTATTAATTGCTTTAAGCTGAAAAAGAGCGTTTTGGTTGACTACTGAAGGTAGCTGTGTTTTTTAGATATGTTTTTATTATATTTTTACAAAAGAATACAATAAGGACATCACAAAAACCTTTGCTTACAAAGGAAGCATTGCAGGACATCTGAGCACAGATAATCTACATGTCCAAATATAAAGATGGCCCAGTGAGTTCATTCTAAGGAAGAGATCATTTGTATAGACACATTTGTTTTTTGGGACACTAATTAGATATGATATATATTTATATATTTATATTCTTATATTCATTTCCACACACATCCAAGGTTGTGGGTTTTACATATTTATGTTGGACTTTTATTTATTTATTTATGTCACTCTTATGTAAAAAATCTTTTTATTAGACACATTATTGATGCCAGTCAATTTTTTGTGATCACTGCTATGGGTTTATTATTTATTGATTGCTAGCGCTGTTTTCTATTGGTCTGAGCAAATATAAAGATAGAACCATAAAGGAAAACAAACTGATCTCCAGCACAAACATCAAGATATAGTAATATTTACAGAAACATTAAAGATACCTTACAAGAGTCAATAAAAAGCAATTATTAGGGCACTTAAACTACAGTATATCAAAATAGACTATAAGATAAAGGACCTAAGATAAAGTAGTTCAGAAGCTAATACATTGAGACTTATCAAGGAACATTTGATTTGCCCAATGTTCCCTGTAATTTCCTGGTATGAAGCCAGGTCATACTGTATGTTAAAAGCATAACAAGATCTCTCTCACGTGGTCGCTTGAAAGTTCTTGGGTACAAAAGTTAGATCATTTTCCAAAAATATCTTCATCTGTATAGGCTTATGATGCCATGAATCTAACTTTCCCAAGAATATTAATCCTTATTACAGTAGGTACAATTTTAGGTCTGACAAATTAGGAGGTTGAGGAAAAAACTATTTGAGCAACACTAATTTTTTAGTGGCTAAAAAAACAAAACAGACATGTTGCCATCTTCTCAAACCTAGAGGTTTTGGTACACTAACCAAGTTTGGGTTATAGAATAAACCAATCAGTGGTGAAAAGGTATCCCATTACCTGTTATTTTATGCATCAAAAATACAAAAGGCTTCTATGTGAGGGTAGGATCAAAAAAGGTGAGTAAGATAGGAAAGTTGAAACTTGCGTTTTTGGCAAGAAAATAACCAGTAGTATGATGTGCTTTTACGTGGGCTATTGAATGCCCAATATGTCCTATGAATAATCTTTAACTGAATTTCCCTCCATAATTTCCCAGCTATCATTTTCTGCAGGTGCCTAGTTCTTTCTAAAGCCTATGTTATAGATTGTTGGGTTAAAAGGACCATTTTTGATTGCCAATAGGAGGGTCAAAGGCTTGTTTGTATTTTGCTCTCCAAAGTGTTTGTATAACAAATAGGGATGGGCCCGGTGTTCGATTCGAATCGAACATCGGCCGTTCGTCTGCTCGTCGAAACCAGAACTCTGAGGGCCGTTCGCATCAAATTTGTTTGATGCGAACGGTCCACAATGCACTGCGCCAGTCGCAGTGCATTGCTGGCTGATGATTGGCCAAGCATGCACTGTGACCCCGCATGCTTGGCCAATCATAGAGCCAGCGGCGAGGAGAGCAATAATTGGCCACAGGCAGGATGCCTGTGCTGTACTGTACAGTGTACACACTATGAGCTTGTGATTCATTTCTGTGTGGGGAATAGTGTATGGAAAGAGGACAAATAGGCAGGGATAGTTTATTCTTCTCAGTGCTGTTCTCTAATATCTATCAATCCAGCCATCTGCAGGAGTTAGTGTGTGTGCGTGCTGTGTGAGTATAGCACAGCAGTAGCACACTAAACCACCTTACCCTGTATCTGCCCTTCTGCCCTGTTGTCATCTAAGGCAGCCATCTGCAGGAGTTAGTGTGTGTGTGTGTGTGTGTGCTGTGTGACTATAGCACAGCACACTAAAACCACCTTACCCTGTATCTGCCCTTCTGCCCTGTTGTCATCTAATCCAGCCATCTGCGACATGACATTAAAGCCGCAAGCAGTTTTAAATGGCTTCTTTTTTTCCTTTACAAATGTCATTTTTTGCAGGGACAGTTCTAAACACGGGAAACACATGCCACTTCACAGGCATACTTTAGACATCCCCCAGATATTTAACCTGCCTAGCGGTAACCCCGAGTCTGGCTCGGGTCCAGTTTTTTATGCTGAGAGCGGTAACCCCGAGCCAGACTCGGGCTTGCGTGCAGGATACAGGGGGGAAGTTACTTACCTTTTCCCCTGGATCATGCGATGTCTCCCCGCTGTGTGAGCGAGCCGTCCACTCGCTCGATTCACACAGTGCCGAGTGCCGCCGATCTCCGTTCCCTGCAACGTTACGACGCACGGGAGCGGAGATCGGCGCCAAATTTAAAAAAGTTTTAAAACACAACACATATACAATACTGTAATCTTACAGATTACAGTACTGTATACAAAAAATGCACATCCCTTTGTCCCTAGTGGTCTGCCCAGTGCCCTGCATGTCATTTTATTTAATAAATTTTTTTTTTTTTCTGCCTGGAAACTGGAGATTGTCCATAGCAACCAACCAGACTCTGGTTTGGACAGATTTAAGTGAGTTATTCATAAGAATTGCATGCCTACAATATAAAAACGATAAATTTCCATGCAAAATAATTGTACCGCTTTCAGCACAAAATTCCAGCCAGAATCATACCGCCAGGGAGGTTAAAGGAATATTTCACTTTTTTTTTTCACTTTATGCATCATTAAAATGACTGCTCCCGAAAAAACGTCCGTTTTTAAAACTTCTTTTTGCATTGATACATGTCCCCTGGGGCAGGACCCGGGTCCCCAAACCTGTTTTATGACAATAACATGCATATTGACCGTTATAATTAGCACTTTAGATTTCGAACGTTTGTGTCCATTGTAACTAATAGGGTTCTAACGTTCGCGCAAACTTTAGATCCGTTCGCGGGTTCTGGTGCGAACCCGGGGGTGTTGGGCTCATCCCTAATAACAAACAAAAAAAGATTGTCTTTTAGTAAGTTCACCAGAGTATATGGTTAAGCTAATCTAAATGTATAGTTTGAGGCCACATGAGTCTTTAGGAAATGTTTTGTTTGTTTGTATTGCAGACGATGATTGTGGGGTAGGTCATATTACTGTTGCAAATCTTGAAAAGAGTATAGGTTGCCTTGTGGCAACAAGCTCTGAATAGTGTGCCATATGTGGTCTTTTTCCAACCATGTTCTGAAGATAGGAGAGTTGGTAACTTGGAAATGTTAACAGCATAAGATGTCCAGGGTAAATGTTTCCCACTGATTTCCAGCATCAAAATCTTGTATATATAATTTTCCCCTCTACTACTTGATCGCTAATTTTCATGAGGGAATATAGCCTAAATTACAAAGCAAAAGTGAAATACCAATTTTTGTCCTGCCTGACAAGCTTACAAACGGGTATCCAAAGTCAATTTCCAAGAGGTCTTCAACAACACATGTCAAGATAGGTTGTATCATGCTCAACAACAATGCTGTTTTGTTATTGGAAGTCTACAGATTGCAAAGTAAGGAGGTGGATCCCCTGTTGGATGCCATGTTTCTCTGCTATCTGCATGAGTTACTTCTGACAAGTTTTCTTAACACAAAGAAAAAAAAGGTGGTGGGGAGGGATCTCCTGCACACAGCTTAGGATTGACCTAATTTCTGTTCCTATTTTCTGTCTAAAGCGGGAGGGTGTACCTTCCCTCCAATCAGCTCTCAAATTTAATAGAAAGAACAACAGAGGGCGCACCAACCTAGTGCATTACCCCACGGATACTTTATTATGTATTGATATAAAAATATACTAACATAAATAGCAGTAAGAAGTAAACAGCACATCAATCCACTGACTCATGGAACAGTGATGGGGTGAACCCAAAGCATTGCAATATTAAAGAATGCTTGTCCAGGATCCAAAAAATACTAACGCATTTCGAGGGTGAACCCTCTTCTTCCACATAGACAAGAGGTGCTGTCAACTACATTGTTCTAATGGGGGTTCAAGAATTACTAAGCCCTGGCCACATGATGTTGGTATTACCGTTGCCCCCTTTTTGTGCAGGGAGGAGTCTATGGTCCCCATGTCTTGGTCAGTAGAAGTGCATAAAGTGCAATGGATGGATTCTATTCTTTTGGCTCTTTTAACCCTTGAAACACATTAGCCATTTTTTGGATCCTGGATAAGTACAGAATACTTTATTAATCCCAAAGGGAATAATAAAGAATTCTGTATTCTGTACTTGTCCAGAATCCCCCCAAAAAAATCCCTTTGACATTGGAACACTCTGGGTTCGCCCTACCACTGTGACACGAGTCAGTGGCTTGAATCTTGTATCAGGCTTGTACTTGTGAAGCTGTGCTTCCAGATTGATTTGGATAGCTGCTTCCAGTTCACTGCAAACTGCCCCTGCCACTGGAAAAAAATCCTACCTTTCTTCTGCATCTCCCTCATAAGTTTCCTTCTCTCCAATTGGTGGCAACTATGTATGGCCTGCTATCTCCTGGAGCTCACTGGCAGTAAGCTCCAGCTGCTGGTATATCACTGCCTCTTGCTACTCCCTGCCTGATGTACCCTCTTTCTATGGTCCTGGTGCTATTTTACTTATCCTCAATATCTGAAAAGAGGAATGCTTGTGCGTGTCCAAGGTCATCCTCCTGCAGCAAGTGAGTGGTTGTGTAATGAAATACATAATTAAGGAAATCATTTTGCCAACTCCTCATTGTATGTTTTCAGTGATATGGTGGGATTAAGCAGAAGAGATTGAGGGGGAAGAAGAAGGGGCATTAGCAGCGGTTGCAGACAACTGACTGTTCTGCACCTGGTAAGAGAGAGACAAATAAGACTTTGTTAGCCACTGAGCTATCCCCAATGTATGCTGTGGATGTATAACATGGCCACTGTCAGATATAAATGCAGATGTGCCTTACCTCGATGGTGTAACTTGACTTCCACCTTCTCCTGCAAAACTTGCTTGCCCCCTAATACTTCCACATGCAGGATCCCCATCTCACCCTTTAGGCCTGCCTGCAATGTTTAATAAAGTGGGATAGCAAACTTTAATGGCAGCTTTGGCAATAGAGATAGGGGATAAATATGTGATGCTTTTGTGAACATCTATGCTGTGACATGCTACAAAAAAGTGGCAAATAAGTAGTCCTAGATAGTACTTGGAACTATAAACATAGGTAGGAAGGAAGTGTAATTAGGTATATGTAGCCAACACTGCAATCCACAGTAATTTAGTACAATGTAGCACAGTAGAGGAATGTGTAGCAGCAACTCTTAATACACACAGGCTGTCAGCTTTCCATAAGACAAGTCATAGATGATATGATTTTATTTCCTGAAACCCATGGTTGCAGAAAATAAAATCACTTGTACCCCCCATCAATACATTCAGTGTTGATGGTGAATTCCTCTCGTAGTGTTATTCTGTTCTGCTGGCAGGGAGGCTTCCCTTCCGGCAGACCCCAACGATTACTGCTGGCAGCTACGGTCACCAAGGTGATTGCAAGTAAAAAACAATCGGACAGCCTTCCCATAGATGGATTGAATCTCAGACGGGTCAGCAGGGACTGGTCGAGATTCAATTCATCTATGATTAGTTTAACCAGTTCAGGTCCACCCTATAGCAGTTTTACTGCTACAGGGTGGCACCTGTGCACCGGATCACGTATATGGACACAATTTGACACTTCCTGGTAGGTAGAGTGCATGCGCACCACCGGAGGCTTGCTCACGCTGTGATTACACACAGTGGGAGCCAATTAGCGGGTACTGCGGACTCAAAGTCCGCCGGCACCCGCCAATTGTGAAGAAGAGATACAGAACTGCAATCTGTAAACAAGGCAGATCGCTGTTCTGATAGGAGGGAAGGAATGGAATCTCTTCCCCTAGTAAAAGCACCGCCCACAGTACAGTAAAACACTGGCTAGGCACACAGTTAACCCTTTGATCACCCCAATGTTTAGCACCTTTCCATCCCGTGTCATTAGTACAGTGACAGTGTATATTTTTAGCACGGATCACTGTATTAGGGTCACTGGTCCCCAAAAAGTGTCAAAAGTATCAGTTAGTGTCAGAATATCTGCCGCAATATCGCAGTCCCGCTATAAGTTGCTGATCGCTGCCATTACTAATAAAAAATAAATAAATAAAATGATACCATAGTTTGTACATGCTATAACTTTTGTGCAAACCAATCAATATACGCTTACTGGGATTTTTTCACTAAAAACATGTAGCAGCATACATATTGGCCTAAATTAATGAAGACATTTGTTTTTTTCAATTTTTTTATTGGATATGTTTTCTAGCAGAAAGAAAATAAAATAGTGTTTTATTTTTTTTCAAAATTGTAGCACACAAAATAAAAAAAAAAGTAGAGGTGATCAAATACCACCATAATAAAGCTCTATTTGTGGGGAAAAAAAGGACATACATTTTATTTAGGTACAGCTTAGCATGACCACGCAATTGTCAGTTAAAATAGCGCAGTGCCATATCTGGTCATAAAGGGGGGTAAATCTTCCAGAGGTCAAGTGGGTAAACTACTCCAATACACCCTGACAAATAGCTGCTGGGGACTCACCTTTTTATAGTGAGGGAGCTGACACAGACTAAAGATGTCAATATTGGCCCTTCCAAGCAAGCTGACACAAATTCAAAGTCATGTAGTGCATATCAAAGCAATTATCCCTGCAAAATATCACATTCGTTTTCTGGAACCTTTAAACAGGCTGGATTTGCCTTGAACCTATGGAAGACCTGAACACGAAAACTCATCCATACACCTAAAAAAATTAGGAATGGTGGTGTATACCCACATTAAAGTGTTTGTAAATCTTTTTGCAATCTTGGTTTTGCACAAAGAAGCCCTGATCCTCTTTTTCTGGGGTACCCCGCTGGCACTTCAGGCCCCTCCTCTTCATCAGGTGCCCCACAGAGAGCTGCTTTTCATGGGGACACCTGTGTGGGTTCACTCCCAGGTCCCACTGCTGTGTCCATTGACCCAGACAATGGGACTCGCCCCCCCGCTCCCAAGTCAATGCCAATGCTGCTATCATTCTGTCCAATGATGAGAGAGACAGCGGTTGGAGCGGCATTAAAGCGTTTGTTACCCCAAAACTTCATAATCCTGATATGTGGCTGCTGTACCATGTACTTGTATGAAAAAGTATCATGTCCTCTTTATATTGCTTACTTTATGTGAAACTCCTGATGTTCCTGCCAGTCCCTCTGCTATCCTATTAATAACTGACCACATTAAGCAGGAGGGCACACCGTGGTCAGTTCTATAGCTGTGCTGGGAACTCAGTATGCTCTCTTCCAGTGATCAGACTTGTTCTGACATGCCCCCTGCACAGCCATTCACCGGGAAGCTCAGTGTGCTGCTGCTTCTCCTCCCCCCAGCTCTTATGCAGCTGAGAACAGAGGGAATGTGATCACTTTTAAAAAAGGGTATTTATAATGTACTTTTATATCTATACAAAAATGTTTTGCCTTTTGTTTTACAATCACTTTAAGGTGAAAAACCTTGAGGCTCTGCAACAACTTTAAGTACTTTAGAATACTGCATTATCAGGCAGTGGTAGAACTTTAGAACTATAGGAGGCATGTTTGAGTCTCAAGATTGAAACATATTGAGTTAATGTTGGGACACACATTCTTTTTGTACAGTCACATCTAAATTTTTGCACAACTGCATTGGCATTCTGATGTAATTAATATCACTCTTATGATCTAGTTGCATAGGGGCTGCAATTGCCTCACGTTTGTAAGAAACGTTCCCTTGAGCCCATGATTAATATTGTGTGTTGCTGTGTACAATTGGAATAATATGCTTGATGAAAATGTAAATGTAAATTATGCTTCACTCAACTTTAGCACAGTATAGAACAATTCTGAATCTTTACAATAATGACAAGCAAATTATCTTAATGTATTCCAAGGATATTAAATGTTCACATACTGTATTATTAATTGTTGAAAACATAATTCACATATTTTCCAGTCAGCTCATATGAAATTTAACCAGCTTTGAATTTTAATATTACATTAATTGGGGAAGAATAGGAGAAAATTGAAAAGCTTGTATAAGGATTATGGTTCCGTAGCAATTTTCTGTAGTGCATAATAACTCTTTTTACATGAGTGTTTTAATATATTGAGCATAATGAGGTGTTTGCTATAGGATTACTCTGGTAATAACACTAGAATTAAGAGATTTTCAATGAAAAAAATATATCACATAATTCTTTCTAGTTTTGTTATGTTTGACATGCCATTTCTCCTGTAAAAATATTAAAGGCAAGGTTTAGACTTGCAATTGGAAAGCATTAAAAACATGCAGTTGGGGCACATTTTTAGCACCTTCCCTTAACCACCTCTCACCCGCGCTATAGCTGAATGACGGCTACAACATGGGCCTCAATTGTCGGGGGGGGGTCGTCCATGTACGCCCTCCCGTGCATTAGCTGCCTGTGCACTCCCTGCAGGGTGAATGCGGTTCACTTTGTGATCACTGAGTCAATTAGACAATTGACAGTTGATCATGTGATGTAAACAGAAGATCGTAATCGGCTTTTTTTCCCCTCATGCTGACAGAGTGAGGAGAAAAAAAAGCTGATCTCTGGCTTCTGTCAGAGGGACATCGGTCCCGAATCAGCTAGAGCCACTGCTGCCTCATCTGTGCCCACCAGTGCCACCTGGCAGTGGCCACTAGTACCACCTACCAGTGCAAATCAGTGCTGCCTATTAGTGCCCACCAGTGACACTTACCAGTGCTGCCAATCAATGCCCATCAGTGCCTTATCATCAGTGCCACCTATTAATGCTGCCTATCAGTGTCACCTATCAGTGCTCATCAGTACCCATCAATGCCACCTATTCGTGCCACCTATCAGTGCCCTTCAGTGCCACCTCCCAGCACCACCTATCAATGACCATCAGTGCCACATATCAGTGCCCACCAGCGCTGCCTCATCAGTGCCCATCAGTGCCCATCAGTCCAGCCTTATGAGTGCCTATCAGTGCAGCCTATCAGTGCCCATCAGTGCAGCCTCATCAATGAAGGTGAAAAATTGCCTGTTTGAAAAACAAACTATAAAACTGTTTTTTTTTTTCAAAAATATAAAAACCCAACAGTGATTAAATACCACCAAAAGAAAGCTCTATTTGTGTGAAAAAATTATAAAAAAATTATTTGGGTTTAAGTGCCCAGTAAGCAAGTGGTTAAAGACTAAGTTCAACTTATTTTTTTCTAAAATCCAGCTCCCCTATGTACCAATATACTATTAATATACCCACAAAAATACAAGTTGTCTTTGATTTTAAAAACAGGGCCTTACCTCAGCCATTGCTATATTTCACAGATCATATCAGAAACTCCCTGGTATACAGACACAGACAGACAAGCCAGTAATGGCCCGTACACACGATCTGAATATCGTACAACCAATCATACGACCATTTTCTGTTAATAATTGCAAGTAGAAATTGAATAGCTAAATAAAGTCACGAAAATTCTTGTACGATAGAAAATAATATCGGAAGTGATGTCATGTGTTGTAATGTATTTGTATTGTATTTTCCGAAGACAACTATACTGGAATCGTACGAGGAAAATTTCCGTGCATGTCCGATCGAATAATATCAGATGAACGGTCGTAATCGGCTGTCAAGCGTAGTGTACACACGATCCGAAAATCGCACGATCCTTCCTCGGAACGACCGTTTTCGTAAGATATTCGGATCGTGTGTACGGGCCATAAGACACAGAAAGCAGCTTACCAGCTGACCTCATTAGCACACCTTCACTCATCAGCAATGTTTTCACAGCATCCCTGGCATTCTTCCATGCATGTATTTGCCTGGCTTCCCCAGCATTCCTTCAGACAGGCCCATGGTACACCTGTGAGGTAGTGCAAGGGCTTGCCTGATTGGATTGATGGTGTGTCCTCCTATTATGTCATTTTGGTAAATCTAAAGGAGATTGTACAGATATTGTACCATCAGATTGTATAGTGTATGGCCATATTTACACACTTCAAATTACCTAGTTGCGCTTTCAGTGTCATTAATTGTTAACGTCACACCAAACACAGAAGCAAGCACACATTTTGCCACATGAAAATACAGGTGACATATGCAGTAAAAAAAGTGCAAAAATGTCCCACGATCTACTTTGCCACATGAAGCAGATTGGACAGAAATGGCATTGGAAAATGCTATATTTCTTATGAAACGTGAAATTCTGCTGAAAAGGTGAACTTATTCTTTAACCACTTAAGCCCCGGACCATTTGGCTGGCCAAAGACCAGAGCACTTTTTGCGATTCGGCACTGCATCACTTTAACTGACAATTGCGCGGTCGTGCGACGATGCTCCCAAACAAGATGACGTACTTTTTTTCCCACAAATAGAGCTTTCTTTTGGTGGTATTTGATCACCTCTGCGGTTTTTTATTTTTTGCGCTATAAACAAAAAAATAGCCACAATTTTGAAAAAAAAAAAACATTATTTTTAACTTTTTTGCTTTAATAAATATCCCCAAAAAATATATAAAAAAACTTTTTTTTCCCTCAGTTTAGGCAGATACGTATTCTTCTACATATTTTTGGTAAATAAATTGCAATAAGCAATTATTGATTGGTTTTTGCACAAAAGTTATAGCGTCTACAAAATAGGGGGTAGTTTTATGGCATTTTTAGTAATATTTTTTTTACTAGTAATGGCGGCGATCAGAGACTTTTATTGTGACTGCGACATTATGGCAGATAGATCGGACACTTTTGGCACTATTTTGGGACCATTCACATTTATACAGCGATCAGTGCGATTAAAATGCATTGATTACTGTGTAAATGTGACTGGCAGTGAAGGGGTTAACCAGGAGGGGGCGCTGTAGGGGTTAAGTGTGTCCTAGGGAGTGATTCTAACTGTGGGGAGAGGGGCTACGTGTGACACGACACTGATCACTGCTTCTGATTACAGGGAGCTGTGATCAGTGTCATTAGGCAGAACAGGGAAATTCTTGTTTACATCAGCATTTCCCCATTCTTCCTCTCCGTGAGACAATCGCGGGTATCCCCACAAACATCGAGTCCACCGGACCCGCTATCACACTCACGGAGCCCACGGCAGGTGCACACGCTCCCGCAAGCCGATTCTTAAAGGGCACCGTACAGGTACGTTAGTATGCCTGCACGTGCCCTTCTGCCGCAGTATATCTGCGCAAAGCAGTCAGCAAGCAGTTAAGCTGCAAAGGCAGTGGATAGGGGTGTTCACGTGCTACTGTCACCATATTTTCTACCACCCACTACAAAAAATTTATTGTTTACATCAGTACCATTGAATGCAAGCCATCCAAGTGAATAGGGACGTGTCACTAACACCCCTCAACCACATGTGTGTGTGTGGCACAATATTTATCTGTGTGAAAATTTAAATCTAAGTTCACTTTTTGAATACAGATGCAGTCAAGGGGCACCTGTAGGCTAAAATACTAAATACTAGGCTAAAATGTGCAGATTTGAAAAATGTTGCTTAAAGTGATTGTAAACGATAACCTTTATAAAACAACCCATTCAGTTTAAAAATGAAAGGAAAGGGGTAAGAGGTTTATAGGAACTCCCCTTTCCTCATGGGACTATGGCAGGAGGCATGCGAGGACCCACTTAAAGGTCTAGTGGCCTGAGGCAAGGTCATGTGACCTATGGGGAAGGTCAGATGACCTTCTTCAGAACATTCCAGAACCCTGAATCTGCATATTTAAAGGGGATTCCATGGCAGCTGGCTCATTAGCCACAGAAGGCATAGCTGTGGTGCTCTAGGAGTTCTCTCCACTGGGCAAGCAAAGCTTTCTGGGGCAGAAGAATGAGCCTTCTGAGGCATCTTATCGAAAGAGCTAACGAGGAAGGGGGAGAAGTTTGGATACACCACTGCCTGGACAAACCCAGAGCTTCGGGTCAAGCTGTTCCAGGAGGAGTGGCTTCTGCTGCAGCCACCAATGCCACTGCTGCTGCATAGCTGAAGAAGGATCGCTGACAGGAGAAGAGGTGAGCTGTGGCATCCCAATGAGGCAAGAGAATAAAGACCCCTGGGAAGAGGATCCGGAGCACAAGGAGCGAGGCACTGTCATCTCTGGCGGAGCTGAGGGGCCAGCGAAGAGGAGGCACATTCTGAGCCGAAGGCACTCCCAATCCCTGCCTCACAGGTCATCATCTGGAAGTGCTGGGCAGTCACAGCCGCACAGGCAGCAGGACATGGGCCATCTTTCTGAAGACCAGAAGAGGAGTCTCCTAGGCAAACAAGGGATGTCGAAAGATGCCGGAATTGCTGGCATAGCGGTTGCTGGCACATCGAGACCCCTGCAGTTTGTGGCTCCCCTGCAGCAAGTTCAACAGCCAGGGGGCCTCAACATCCTGGTGCTCTATGCCCAAGCACAGGGAGTATGTAGATGTTTTATTTATTCTCCCATCTGCCAAAGAGTTTATGTCAAAATCTGAGAAGAGGGGTGATAAGATAGGAGGAGGCCCTTAGCCAGATCCTTCAATAATTGGCGACAGCTTTTTGTACTTCTGGTAGCATTTTGTGTAAACAATTCCCAGATAAGAGTGCCGGTCTTTTTCAGCACATTAACATAATATTATGCTTCTCCCACTAGCACATGATGCCTCAACGTTTTGGCTGCTCCTGCTCTGTACGCTGGTTGCGGTGCTGCTGCCATTTATTCTTGACCTTGCTCTTGTTCCTGCCTTGTACCCAGTGCCCTGCTGCCTTGCTCCCTGCTCCTCCAGTTTTCCCTGCCTTGTGTGTATCTCATTTGTGTATATAGTGTATATTGTTAGTTTTGTTTTTGTTTGCTGATAGGCATTTTGTGATTTAGTTTTGATTCTCATGCATTCTCATGTTTATTGTTTGCTGGTGTATGTTTTGTTTCACTATAAATAAATCTCACTTTAAAGATAAATACATATAGTCTGGTCCCAGTTTCTTGGTGTAGGTACAGTACATATATCTGGTCTCCCAGCTGCTGATTGCTGACACAGCATCTGCAGACAACTTGCCTGGAATTATTTACAGATTATCATTTTTTTTTTTTTAAGTTTTTTTATTGTATTTTTTTTTACATGGGATAAGGGTGTGTGGTGTTTTCGGTGCACATTTTTTTCTCATTTTTTTCTCAAAGAAGGTAGTGAGGTGCCATGAAAAATATGATCAGATATTCTTTAGATATTATTGGTTTTAGACAAGGTTCTATGAAGGAAAAAATAGCATTATATGCTGATGATGTTCTTCTGTTCTTGGGGATACAAGTCACTCTGTAGAATATGCTATGACTACAATTTATAAAGAGTAAAACTGGCCGTACATGGTTTGAAATGTGATTCACGCATGGCCAGGCTGATTGTACCTAAGTAGATTCTTTAATCGATGTGGGTACAACCAGGCTGTTGGATTTTTCTACATGTGATTACTGCAAGTGGCTATGGCTGCTTGCAGTTATCATTGCATTCTGCCGGTCAGGAAGGCTCGCCGCACCCCCTGCTGGCAGAAAACAATAGCTATGCAGGAGGTGGAGGTAGTGTTGATAGGCAAATCAAGCAATTTTCTTTCTTCTACCAATGGCTTGAATAAGTCTGGGGTATCACCTATTAATGAATTTAATCCTAACACAGATACTGAGTTTGAGTTACATGTCAACCCACCTATTGCTAAGTTTTGAGCACAATGTAACTTGTAATGAAAACTTTCTTTATGGCTGGGAGATCCCATTTTTATTGACCAAATTATTATATGAACTTCATTTGTCACTAATATGGATTCCAAAGAATCCTTTCAGAACCCTGAATAGTATTTTTAAAATATATTTCCACGTTTGCATTTAAATTTGTGAAAACCCACTGTGGGGGAGATTTACTAAAACTGGTGCACACAGAATCTGGTGCAGCTGTGCATAGTAACCAATCAGCTTCTAGCTTCAGCTTGTTCAATTAAACTTTGACAATAAAACCTAGAAGCTGATTGGTTACTATGCATAGCTGCACCAGATTCTGCATTCACCAGTTTTAGTAAATCTTTTTATGTCTGTTATGTGTTCCTTTTCACACAACATACCTAAAAAAAAAAAAAAAATCTTACCTTTTAGATATATCTGAAGAGAAGATGTCATAGCTGACTGAAATAATTTCTCAAGTAGCTTGGCATGGTCTGTCTCAATAGCTAGGCTGGGGACTGGCTGACTCCAGTTCTCATTATACAATGGAGAAGCTTGGTTCCTAAAACTTTAACCTTTTGATAAGACAGACCATGTTCAAATCTAGTACAGCTGATGACATACCTGCCGCCAGACAGTGTTAATTATGGTAAAAACATGCAATGCCTGGTTTTGCCTTAAAGGCCCCCTGTACTCTTCGATAGGAGGGGAGGCTGAGAGGAGCTCCCCGATCGTCAGCCGATTCTGATCTGTAATCGGCACTGTGCAGGGAGCTCCTCACATTAATCTAATGGAAGCAGTGTGTGCTGTGCTCTTTGTCTCCCCCTACAGTGCAGTACCAGGCAGGAAGAGCCAAGGTAAATGTCTGTGTTTTTTTATAAAACTATGTATCTACTGTATGTGTGTTTATATGTGTGTGCATGCATGTGTGTGGGGGTGTGCATGCATGCATGTGTGTGTGTGTGGGGGGTGTGCATGTGTGTGTGTGTGCATGCATGCATGTGTGTGTGTGCATGCATGTGTGTGTGGGTGTGCATGCATGTGTGTGTGTGTGTGGGGGGGGTGCATGCATGTGTGTGTGGGGGTGTGCATGCATGTGTGTGTGTGGGGGGGTGCATGCATGTGTGGGGGGGGGGGGTGCATGCATGTGTGTGTGGGGGTGTGCATGCATGTGTATGTGGGGGTGTGCATGCATGTGTGTGTGTGTGGGTGTACATGCATATGTGTGGGGGTGTGCATGCATATGTGTGTGGGTGTGCATGCATGTGTGTGGGTGTGCGAGCGGGCGGTGGGGATTCACAGTGGCAGCATTTGGCACACCGGCAGCATTTAATGGGCATACTGGCAGCATTTGATGGGCACAGTGGTGGCATTTGATGGCACAGTGGCGGCATTTGATGGGTACACTGGCGGCATTTGATGGGCACACTGGCAGCATTTGATGGCACAGCGGTTGAGTTTGATGGGCACAGTGGCAGCATTTGATGGGCACAGTGGCGACATTTGATGCTACAGTGGTGGCGTTTGATGGTACAGTGGCTGCAATTGATGGGCACAGTGGCAGCATTTGATGGCCACAGTGGCAACATTTGATGGCACAGTGGTGGCGTTTGATGGTACAGTGGCTGCAATTGATGGGCACAGTGTCGACATTTGATGGTACAGTGGTGGCATTTGATGGTACAGTGGCTGCAATTGATGGGCACAGTGGCAACATTTGATGGGCACAGTGGCAGCATTTGATGGGCACAGTGGCGACATTTGATGGCACAGTGGTGGCGTTTGATGGTACAGTGGCTGCAATTGATGTTTTTATTTTGGAATTTTTCATTTTGCTTGCGCCCCCCTAAAATTTTTGAGCACCAGCTGCCACTGGTTTATATGTGCATTTATATATATATATGTGTGTGTTTTTAAATATGTGTGTGTGTGTTTACATGTATGTATGCACATTTTATGTAAAATGCTGTTCCTCCGAAAAGCGATCCATGCTCAGCTCGCTTTTCAGAGGCATTTGACAGCCGGTAGAGAGGCAATATGTTGCCTACTTTAACCCCTTAAATGCATCATCACTATGCTGCAACTGCATGCAATGCATACAGTTGTAGAGGGGTTGCAGTGCAGCTCCATTCACCTAGGGGTATACTTCAAGGATGCCCTGACTGGAAAAAGATTGTGAAACACCTACATAGAGGAACCCATCTCTCCATTTTCCTCCTGCAGCTGCTGAATGCCTGTGGGTGGGAGAGGAGGAGAAGCCGGGGAAATTGAGAAATCGGTTCCTTTATATGCAGCCACCCACTTGTAACTGGGCCCTGGTGTTCCAACATCGGGCTAGGAGAAAAGAGCTTTGTCTGGAGGTCGGGGGGGGCCTTCCATGGTTTCTTGCATCGGGGCCCTGAGGGTTCTAGTTACGCCACTGTCTACAAGCATTGTGAACTCACGCATATGGATTCAAGCAGTTGATGTTGTGTTAAAGCCATGATGCAAGCATTGGTTTGTGAGTAGATTCACCTCTGTTTTTTACTATTCAATAAAAACATGTAGAAAGGATAATGTGCTCGGCCTACTCGCCATCTTTTTTTTCTGTACTTAAAGTCTGGTCTTGGCATGGCCGAGTGAAGAAACATGTTTGCAGAGATCCAGACCCACGGCTTACCTCAGGCCATGTATAACTCCAGCAAGCCCACATTTTCAGTCCTGCTCTAGAAAGCTGATGAAGAGGAAGCCAGAATGATCTAGCCTGGCTCTTACAGCCAACATGAAGCGACATCTAAAGCCTTCTTAGCCCGCAGCTTTAGGCAGACAGAGACAAGCAGGGCTTCCCTACAGAAGATCACACTACGTATCTGTTTTGCCTCCCAGAAACCTCTCTCCATGCTTCCCCTGCTTGTTGTCTATGACCCTAGCTTTCAGTACAGACAGTGAAGACTGGAGCTATGCCTATGGAGCCTGTTCCACACTGGCAGCACCGGCTGACCCTGCAAGCTCCATACCCTGACCCAAGCCTGGAAACGGCAACCCAAATGCTGCTTTTTACATGGAAGGTACAGTGAGTAACAACATTATAACTTTGTTTAACACCAACACTAGGGATGAGCAAAACAACCCCCTGTTCGGTTCACACCGAACAGACCTAAAGCTTGTGCGAACTTTAGAACCCTATTAAATTCTGAGGGACTCAAACGTTCAAAATCGAAAGTGCTAATTTTAAAGGCTAATATGCATGTTATTGTCATAAAAAGTGTTTGGGGACCTGGGTCCTGCCCCAGGGGACATATATCAATGCAATTTTTTTTTTTTTTTTAAACGGACGTTTTTTCAGGAGTAGTGATTTTAATAATGCTTAATGTGAAACAATAAAAGTGTAATATTCCTTTAAATTTCGTACCTGGGGGGTGTGTATAGTATGCCTGTGAAGGGGCACATGTTTCCCACGCTTAGAACTGTCCCTGCACAAAGTGTCATTTTTGCAGGAAAAAAAGCTATTTAAAATCACTTGCGGCTAATGAATTGCCGGGTGCCGGCAACACAGAGAACAGTCATTCATTGATAAAAAAAAAGTCATTGATAAAAAATAAAAAAAAAAGTGTGGGGGTCCCCCCAAATTCAATTACCAGGCCCTTTAGGTCTGCTATGGATATTAAGGGGAACCCCGCTTCAAATTTAAAAAAAACATGATGTAGGGGTCCCCCTAAATATCCATACCAGACCCTTCAGGTCTGGGATGGATTTTAAGGGGAACCCCAGCCAAAAAAAAAAATGGCGTTGGGTCCCCCTCAAAATCCATACCAGACCCTTATCTGAGCACGCAACCTGGCAGGCCACAGGAAAAGAGGGGGGATGAGAGCGGCCCCCCTCCCTCCTGAACCATACCAGACCACATGCCTCAACATTGGGAGGGTGCTTTGGGGGTCTGTGACCCCTCAAAGCACCATGTCCCCATGTTGATGGGGACAGGGGCCTCATCCCCACAACCCTGGCCATTGGTTGTGGGAGTCTGCTGGCGGGGGACTTATCGGAATATGGAAGCCCCCTTTAACAAGGGGACCCCCAGATCCCGGCCCCCCTGTGTGAAATGGTAAGGGGGTACAAAAGTACCCCTACCATTTCACAAAAAAAGTGTCAAAAATTGTAAAAATTACAGCAGACGGTCTTTGACAATTCCTTTATTAAAATCTTCTTTCTTCTGGTCTTCCTTCATCCTTTCTTCATCCTTCGGTTTCTTCATCTTCTTCTTCCATCTTCTACCATCTTCTTCCATCTTCTTCTTCCTCCGATCTGCTTCTTCTTGCTCTGGTCTTCTCGTCTGGCATCTTCTTCCACGGCGTCCGGGTCTCTTGTTGGGCCACTCCGCGCAATGGGAGGCTCCCACTGTGTGAGGCTTTGCTGCGTCTGACAGCTCTTTTATAACGGAGGGTGGGGCCACCTGGTGACCCCGCCCCCTCTGACGCACGGGGACGTCATAGGGACTTTCCTATGGCTTTCCCCATGACGTCAGACCCAATACCGAAGATCAAGATAGAGGGAGTTAAGGCATTAGAGCCCACCAACCATTATAATAACCAGACAAAGACAGAGTGCTATGAAGTCATCTGAAATATATAGAAAGATCTGTAGCAAAAACACAAACAAGACAAAAGAGTCATACTTAATTGGGAAACAATAAAGTGTGGAAACCTATGTGAAGTTGATGAAAAAAGGAGTACTTCCAAGAAGGAAAAATGACGAGTGGTCCCTGGGAGACAGCCTTCCACTAGTCACAAGGTCTGTCTGATAGTGGAGACTATTTATAACCTCCAGGGGGAAATTTGCACTAAAGAGAGGGCCAATCAGCGTTCCGATGATGACATCAGCAAAAGGCGCCAAATGGAAAACGGCGCCAAACTATGGAGACATGCTACATCGTAATCATGACGTCGCCCCCAGACGGACCAGCGCAGACTCCACAAATCGCGTCCTGACCATGCCCACATGTCACCGCATGCAACCCCCACACAGGAAGGAAGTCCAAAAAGGATACAACAAGTGCAGGGAGAAAAGGACCCCATGTACCAAGGGAATAACAAAACAAAGTGCTTGGTATCAACAATACATTACATCGCGGCATCTTGATAAACAAGGCATAATAAACAAAGAGGAAAATAACACATCCTAAATGGATGATTAAACTACGGTACATAAGGTCCTTGGTTGTATACTACCCACAATGCCAGAGCAGATCCCATAGACAGACAAACACCAAATGAAAATACATTGAACACTCATATATTGCCCAATATTAAACAATTATCGGTTATATTAAATAATTATTGTTCAGAGATGCACAATTAATTAATTTTCAATATAGCATTTGTTTCATATAAAGTAATAATAATGTGCATTACTTTATTCATGATTATTCATGCATCCAAGGAGAGACGTGGAGAAGGCATTCAATGGTGTTCAGACACTGTATGAGATTTATGAATCTCCTAGTGCCTTCAGAGGCCTGCCATTCTGTTACAAAACCAACCTGGTCAGTGTTAACCAATAGCAGAATTAGGGGAGCAAGCCGATTAGCAAGAAGCTTGGCATACATCTTGGTATCTGAATTCAAAAGTGAAATGGGGGTGATAGTTAGCCGGGTCATAATGCAAATTTTCTGGTTTGGGAATTGTGATGATAAGTGCTGTGAGAGATTCCGTGTCAGCAACTTGATTGTACATATTGCCCAGTGTGAAAGACTTTATAATAATTATTACTAAAGCTATCTGGGCCCGGGGCTTTATGAAGTGGGAGATCCAGTATATTTTTTTCAATTTCTAGGTCATTAAAGGGGGAGGATAATTCCGCCAGCTGTGTTGGAGTCATGGACAGTAATTTTAAAAATTGGGAGATAGCATCAGGAGATGGAAGTATCTGATTGTTGTGATCCTTGAGGTTATATCATTTGGAATAATACACACTGAATTGGTCACCAATGTCTTTCGGGTTCACAAATGTTTTGCCTGTTCTACTGGTGAGGGAAGGGATTTTTAGTAGCTGGTTCTGTTGGGAGTTGGAACCATAAGGAACATAGCTGGGTCATGATTAGGTCAGAGGGGCAGGATTTATGTTGCCGTTCAAGAGTGTAAATCTAATGTCTTAAACATTTCTTCTTTTCATTGGCACTAAGCTTGATCAAGAGTCCTCTAAAAATAAGCTTTATGAGCATTCCATAAAACAGTATTGTTTGATATGGTACCAACATTTGACTGAAAAAAAGCTTTAATCTCGGAAGGGATCTGCTACTTGTATACAAGAAGCTGCTAAGAATGGAAGTATTTAGTATCTGGGCCATGCCTGAACTGCAAGGAGAGCTAGTTATTAAATCCATTGTTAATGGGGCATGATCAGTCCAAGTGATGATGCCAATTTGGATTTTAGCTACCGATTGAAGAATATATTTATCTAAAAGGAACAGATCTATCCTTGAGTAGGCCTTCTGAGTGGAGGAATAGACCGTAAAGTTCTTTTCTGAATCGTGGAAACAGCGCCATACATCAAAATAAGTCTTCTAATTTAAGGAGGGAAAATAGGGCAGAAGATAGTTTTTGGGCAGGATTAGAATAATCCAATGAAGGGTCAACTACTTGATTAAAGTCCCCACAAATTATGAGGTTTTTACCTTTATATAGGAGAATTTTATTCATGAGTCTAGTGTAGAATTTTTTTTATGCGTATTAGGGGGATATAGATTAACAATAGTAAGGTTTTGGTTGTCAACAAGGGCTAAAATGATAATAAATCTACCATTAGGGTCAGTTTACACCTGTAAGAGTTGAAATTACAAAGTGTTACGTAGAGCTATCATAACCCCATTGCATTTCTTGTCAGCATTGGCAAAAAAGTAACGCGAAAAGGACTTTTGGTGATATTTTTGTTGTGAAAATGCATTTTCTGCAAGCATAATATATCAAGCTTCTCTCCAGAGCATGGCTATTTTTTGGGGACTGTTAGGTCCCTTGGCATTTAAAGATGTGATTTTAATCGGCATAGTGAAAGTGTATAATGCTGTATGGAGACATGCTGTAACCATGAGTCATCATATAGCAGAGAACTGACATAAGTATATGTATCAACGTGCAATATCCTGTGAGACAATGAGGCCTGTACCATCTTATTCATACAAGTTTGAACATCAGATAAAAAAAAATAGGTAAAACACAATCCGCCTAGGTGTGCATAGCACACAAGTCATCTGGGGCGCAGACATAAACCAGGATCAATGCCATGTCAAGTAGGGGAACCATGCATGATATGTGATCTACCTTGCTTTGAATGCAAAAAAAATAATAATCAGTGAACAGGAGAGGACTTGTAAGAAACCGATCAGGCACGGTCCACTATTACCCAATTAGAGCGAATTCTGGTCCTTGGGAGTAAGGACTGAAACTGATTTACTTTGGTAAGTAATTAGGAGCTTAGTTGGAAGTCCCCACGAGTAATACATTTTATTTTCCCTGAGGATCTTAGTGATAAGAGCGAAGTCCAGTCTTCTTTGAGCTGTATAAGCAGAGATATGTGTGAAGAGGGAAGGTTGAGCATAGGGTTCTGGAAGTGATTCTATGGAGCTGGCAGTTGATATTATATGAGCTTTCACGTGAAATAAATTTACTCTTGCTAGCACTTCTCTTGGGACTGAAGCAGGAACATGTTTGGGCTTAAAGATTCTATAAGATCAATCAATGATACAATCCTAAGGATTTTGGCCCTGGAGCAATTTCATGAAAAGTTGCTGAATGTAAGGTATCAGATCACTATTGGGAACTAACTCAGGAATCCCTCTGAACTTTAAATTATTCCTCCTTGATCTGTCCTCAAGTTCAGTGAGTCTATTCTTAAGGTAATGATTAAGCACAAAATGTATGTATGAAACACGTCTATGTGACCGCAGTTTGGTGTCTTTGGTGTTATCTTTGTGAAACAATCAGAAGTTCTGGATGTGCAGCCAATTATTTCTTCGTTCCGAGTCTATTCTTAAGCTGTTGGATTTCCTATGCCTGATCCATGTGAGCATTAGGGATGAGCCGAACACCCCCGGGTTCGGTTCGCACCAGAACCTGCGAACGGACCGAAAGTTTGCGCGAACATTCGTACCCTATTAATTACAATGGACGCAAATGTTCAAAATCAAAAGTGCTAATTTTAAAGGCTAATATGCATGTTATTGTCATAAAAAGTGTTTGGGGACCTGGGTCCTGCCCCAGGGGACATGTATCAATGCAAAATTTTTTTTTTAAAAAATGGCCGTTTTTTTCAGGAGCAGTGATTTTAATAATGCTTAATGTGAAACAATAAAAGTGTAATATTCCTTTAAATTTCGTACCTGGGGGGTGTCTATAGTATGCCTGTGAAGGGGCGCATGTTTCCCGTGCTTAGAACTGTCCCTGCACAAAGTGTCATTTTTGCAGGAAAAAAAGCTATTTAAAATCACTCGCGGCTAATGAATTGCCGTCTCCCGTAATACAGAGAACAGTCATTCATTGAAAGTCATTAATAAAAAAAAAAAAAAAAGTGTGGGGGTCCTCCCAAATTCAATTACCAGGCCCTTCAGGTCTGCTATGGATATTAAGGGGAACCCTGCTTCAAATTTTAAAAAAATGACGTGGGGTCCACCTAAATATCCATACCAGACCCTTCAGGCCAATAAAAATGGCGTGGGGGTCCCCCTCAAATCCATACCAGACCCTTATCTGAGCACGCAACCTGGCAGGCCGCAGGAAAAGAGGGGGGATGAGAGCGGCCCCCCTCCCTCCGGAACCGTACCAGGCCACATGCCCTCAACATTGGGAGGGTGCTTTGGGGGTCTGTGACCCCTCAAAGCACCTTGTCCCCATGTTGATGAGGACAAGGGCCTCTTCCCCACAACCCTGGCCACTGGTTGTGGGGGTCTGCGGGCGGGGGACTTTTTGGAATCTGGAAGCCCCCTTTAACAAGGGGACCCCCAAATCCCACCCCCCCTGTGAAATGGTAAGGGGGGTACAAAAGTACCCCTACCATTTCACCAAAAAAGTGACAAAAATTGTAAAAATGACAGGAGACGGTCTTTGACAATTCCTTTATTAAAATCTTCTTTCATCTTCTTTCTTCTGGTCTTCTTCCTTCTTCCTCCAGGTTGCATGCTCGGATAAGGGTCTGGTATGGATTTTGAGGGGGACCCCCAGCCATTTTTTTTTTGGCTGGGGTTCCCCTTAAAATCCCTCCCAGACCTGAAGGGTCTGGTATGGATATTTAGGGGGACCCCTACGTCATTTTTTTTTTAATTTGAAGCGGGGTTCCCCTTAATATCCATAGCAGACCTGAAGGGCCTGGTAATTGAATTTGGGGGGACCCCCACGCTTTATTTTTTTTTATCAATGACTTTTTTTTTTTATCAATGACTTTCAATGAATGTAAAGGTGGTTTAATGTGATACTGCAATGCTGTACTAACAGCACGCACACACTACACTAATCCCCAGAATCACAGCAGATAATGTCAGCACTCAGCACTGCAGAATGAATCACAGGCACAGCAGATGTCACTGACACCGTCACTGACTAACGCTGGAACACACTACATGAGGCGGCCTTATATAGTGTGGGGCGTGTACTAAACCCCCTGAGCTATAATTGGCCACAGGCATCCTGCCTGTGGCCAATTATTGCTCTCCTCGCCTCTGGCTCTATGATTGGCCAAGCATGCGGGGTCACAGTGCATGCTTGGCCAATCATCAGCCAGCAATGCACTGCGACTGGCGCAGTGCATTGTGGACCGTTCGCATCACACAAATTTGATGCAAACAGCCCACAGTTCTGGGCTCGACGAGCGGTCGAACGGCCGATGTTCGATTCGAGCATGGGTTCGAATCGAACACCGGGCCCATCCCTAGTGAGCATCAACTAGCTCATTATGTGCTGTTGTGCATTTAGACATCTGCTGCTCTAGCTGAGCAGTGTGCTCTCCAATATGATCAACCTGGGACTGTATTTGCATCACAGATCTCTCTTTAGGAAGGGTAGCATGTTTTTCAGAGAGTGCTCTGAAATAGGGTTATACACAGTGGGAAATGCAGCTAGTGTGTCTGGATCCCCTGCTTCACTATCCTCCCCTGCACTTGTATCCCAGTGCTGCTTGTTTCTTACTTGCATGGCTTTTCATGTTTGAAGAGCTGGAGGGAGAAAGAGCTCAGCTCTTTAAGATCTCTGTGGAGGGGAGGGGGACCTCCATAGGGTTCTAGTCAGTGTCTGAGGGAAGATCCACAGAGTCTGAGGAGGATCAGTGCACCGTCTTTCCTTCTCCCTGTTACAAAGTTAGGAAGGAAGTCTGTGACCCCCCTGGGACTGGTCTGCTTTTTTTTCTGCAGGAGCCTGGGGCACAGGTCCACTGATTGGCAGAAGTGTATGGCTGCAGATGCGGCTCTAAGTTGCTGTCTTATTTCCCGTAGTGAAAGAGCACTGGAGCACTGGAAAGAATACACACTTGGCATCAGCCAAACTAAGACCTGTCTCAACATTATTCTGTCAGAGAGTGACTCAGCTGTATATTGTCAATAGGATCTAAAGAACTCCCTATTCACTTTATATAGCAGGTGTCCTCAAGACTGCTATATATAATAAGCTGTAATTGTACTGGATGTGGCCATTCCCAGGGAAATTGTATTTATTTTATTTGGAGATGTCCTAAGTTGGTACATGTAGGAAAGATGTTATTTAACTTATCCATGCTTTTTTTTTAAGTTAGCATTGTATGTAATACAAACACATATATTTTAGGTCCACTTTGTTGTCCCTGGAGGTCAAGTTAATTTGAGTGTGAACCTTATTAGAATATTTTCTAGTAAGCTGATTGTATCAAGTGACTTTTGCTGCAGCCACCAAAAGTGGGGGATAAATATTAACAGTTAAATTATTACTACAGGCTACACATTCACAACTCTCCCCTCCCCAAACATTTACCTATTTTCCCTTGTTACTTGTTATCGTTGATGATTTGCAATGTTCTCTGAACTTCCAGCTTGCAGAGGGGAGATGAGGGTAGGGGGGGGGGGTAATTAATTCCTGCAACTGTCTGTTAAGAGTAGGAGTAGGGGCTTGGCTTGCAGGGTGCTGTATATTTCAGTCAACACACACAGCACTGGTTGGGAGCACTCATGTAAAGCTGTCTCCTTAGCAGCTGGCCAAGACACAAAGGAAGCAGATCATGCATACAATGTAAGTCTGGAAATCTGATTATCTGCATTGACCAACTACTTTGATGGTGAATGCTAGTTAGAGCTTCGCCAGTAGAAAAAAAAATCTAATTGTTTAGCTCAGCATAATATAGCACCTAAACAATGTAATGTGCTGCTTTGATAAGTCATGTTATTCTTTAGTAAAATAAAAACAACCCTGACATGATAAATTTCAATTTAAAGATACAAGTTGGTACACTTAAATACAAATGTATACTTTTCCTGTAACATTTGCGCTTGGTGCTCCATCCTCATGCCTCTCAAACCATCCTAATAATGGATGCCCTTTATAGTAAAGTACCAGTGTTTTGGAAGGGGAAGAGACTCAACTTTTACAGGATAACAGAGACTTGCATATATTTCCCAGTCCAAATTCCAAACTGATTTGCTTGAATCAGTAGTGGAATAAATTATGAGAGACTCCATCATCCCTATTTATTAATAAACATTAGCAGTGTTAATCTAATGTTTGGAAAGGCATTTGTATAAATATTCCAGTTTTTTAATTTACCACAGTTTGATTTTATACAATGCACTTTGAAAGGCAGTAACAAAAGTTCTTGCTTGTTGTATTAATCAGCCTTTCCACATTTCTTTATTTCTCTGTCTAATGGTCATAAAACAGACACTCACAAATTAGGTGAAAATGAATGACTATTTATTTTCTGTCATGCCTCCATTGTGCTAATAATTAGTAGTTATTTATTTTAGAAAAGACAACCAAGCTGTGCAATTTGCATAATAGGCTCATATTTTTTAGGCATTCATTATTATCCTATTTTATTTGACAGTAGAGCATATTTCATCAAGCTTCATATTAATATTACAATTTCATGCAACATGTTGTATCTGCAAGTTTCAGTACAAACACTGTCATTGATAAAAAGAATATCTAAATTGCTAATCATCTGCACTATTGTTCTATGAAACTGGAGTAAATTACAGTTTGCGTGGCTTAACAAAAATCCCTTATTGTTGATGTAATGTGCTTAGAATAGTAAATGATCTCTGACCTAATTAATTAAAACGACTATTTGCCATAGGGTAAAGAAATATAATTTGTTTTGCATTTGTTATGGAAAGAAACGCTTTGGTTCCATAAATTCATCTAGAGTGAATTAAATGTATTGTTTTTATGGTGCTGTGTCTTAATTA
The DNA here is from genome assembly GCA_028564925.1 of Lithobates sylvaticus. NCBI lineage: Eukaryota > Metazoa > Chordata > Amphibia > Anura > Ranidae > Lithobates > Lithobates sylvaticus. The sequence goes on from CM053030.1 coordinate 257,595,600, forward strand.
CTTCTAAATACTAATACAATAGTATAACACAAATTGTATGGAGATAGATTTCAAAAGACTGTCGAGTGAATACACAGTATGTATTATTGGGAAACCACACATTGTGAGTAGGGACAATTCAATTAATTGAAACTTCTGAATGTGGATATAATTAGTGAATGTCATTGGAAGTCTGTGTACTGTATGCATTAAAATAAAATTAAACAAACTAACTTTTTAAAAGACTCAAAGGATTACACATTAAATATTAATCTTTAAGCTGAAAAAAGAAAACTTTAAAGTGTATGTACAGTAAATCCAATCACTAAAATATCCCATAAGCTTTAACATTTTAATGTACTTTCAAAAGCCAAGATATTTTTACGTTTGCATATATACAAAGTTAAGACCATATTTTAATAGGGAATGTATCCAAAAGATAAAAACTCAAGAAACAGGATACACAAATTAAATATAGAGTAATACATATTTAAAAAAAACTTCATAAAAATATATTAGTGTTGTTCCTCAATGGTCACATCATTTATATTACATAAAATAAGTAAATAAAATAAATAACAAAGATATGATATCCAAATAATAGGAGAATATCTGAGTCATGGTACAAACTGGACTGTGGGGAATACTGAAAAAATAAATGTTAATGGCAACAATAAGGGTATTAAAAAAAACTGCTGAAATTGGAGCAATTCACCAGGGTTTTTATCTAGTGTTTTGGGTAGTGGTGTTAAAGGCAAAAGGCTTAATCTCTGGATTTAAATTCCCAAGGCATCAACAAACTCTCATAGTAAAATCCCATTTAAACTCTGTACAGAGCGTTGTTTTAATATGCGAAAGGGAGGGTGAGCTCTTGCAGAAAATTCTCTCTTAATCAAAATTTAGATAGATATAAAATTATATCTATATATAGGCCAATTGTATAGATGAAGGTGCCAACCCATATACAAGTATGAATCCATCATATAAATATTCATAGCTGAAAATGCCACCTTATTTACATATGTGGGTCAACCCAAGGAGAATCCTCTCATATATGTAGGCACCAAGTTAAGTATTTTAATTAATAGTTATAATACAATTATTTGTGAAGATAACAACAAACATAGGCAAGTCCATATGCTTCATATAGTCCATATATATTGGTGATGGTGTCGGTGCTTATCTGTCAAGATATCCTACTGTAGGTGTAATAAAACCTGCAAAGAGTCCATATATTATATCTATGCATATAAAGCTACAATTACCTCACCCATCCTTGTATGCTCCATTATGAAGGCTTAGAACATAGCCCCCCATGGTTGGCGAAAAGAGAAGGGGCACCGAGTTTTCCTGCTAGGCCCAGAAATGCATTTTTTTACTATATAGGATAACTTTCCATTTGAGAAAGAAACTTAAGGTGGTACTAAACCCCAAACAAAATTTGTAATATATTGTAGCTTACCAATCATTAGATGTGGTGGCTTCATTAGCTTTCTTTGTTTAAGCTTTTTCTCTCTGTTTTCACCTGGTGATCTGACCAGTAACACACTGTGTATCAGAATGCCCACACACTGGATGAATGAGCATGGGGGCACCATTGGACAGCAGCAGGTGAGTCTGGGGGAAGGGAGTGTTGGCTGTATTAACATATTTAAATACACACTTTTTCCCCCTTTTGGGATAAAGGTTTTACATAAATAAATAAAAGCTGATACTTGTAAGCAAACCTGTCAGTGGTAAAAAGGGTTTGTCTCCTTTCTGTAACTGATATATTCTGCTGAAGAACTTGCTAATTTGAAAAGCAACAGATTTGCTGGCTGGATTATCAGATAAAAATAGATAGAAAGCTTAAAAAAGAAAATGAATACAGCCATCACATCTATGAAATGGTAAGCTTGAAATATATCATATGTTTGCTTTTTGGTTTTAATATCACATTGAAGAAATTTAAGAAATAACGGAAAAGCCATTAACAGGCTATAGCTAAAAATGCCTCCTTGAATCCAATAATCTTGGCCAATTACAGACCAGTATCCATCATTTTCATTTTTGGAAATGTAGATGAAAGAACAATCACTTACAGACTAACAGCTGGACTTTCAAATAACACATTTTCTGACAAATTTCAATCTGCATTTAGAAAAAATACAATATAGAAACTGTGTTCTACCTTTTAAAAAATATTTTATTGACTAGAGGCAATTATTCATCCTTATCCTTGATCCCTCTGCTGAATTTGACACCATAAACCATAACATGTTACTGCACCACCTAAGGCTACTCTGTGGTCACATTAAAATCTTAAAATCTTATTCATTCCATCATGCAGCCATTGGGAGGGGGCGGCAGCTATGATATTCCTGGGATACATGGATGGGTCTTTGCATTGTGTATCATTAGTGTGTATTGCGAAACATAGGCTAACTGGAAGATGAACAAATATGGATTGATCGCACCCTATGGAGATGAGACACTGCTAAATTTTTGAGAGATTGACACTCGTCAGCATGACAACAAGATCTCGTGAACAGAGCAGGAGGTAGAGCATTTACAACTGAAACTAAGGAGAGAATGCAAAGGTGCCCTGGAGAGGCCTAACAATAATTTATATGCCTCGACTAGGGGCTTCTAGGTGTAAGTTTTAAAGTGTGGAACACAGTGGGTATTGCCTCGTTAGTAATGTATAGTGGCGTGATGGGCAGGCGTACTCCATAATGGGAGGGGCGAAATGCTAACAATCGACCCTGATGTGTATTCGGTATCGTGCGCATCGCTCATGAACAGGTTTGCAATGGCAGGTAGCATTAAACATCACTATCTGGCAATATGGGGTGGATTAACAGTTTAGTCATCAGTTAGTAAAACTCTGAGCTCTAAACCTGGTTAGGGAGCTAAAACAAAAATTGGTGTGTGAGCAGAGAAAAGCAACATAGCCCCTTTCCAACATGTAGCATACAACATCAAGTCTATTCAAGAGTATAGAACGTTCACATTGAAAGAATCATAACTGATTACATATATTGATGACAACAGATGGGGAAGGTTAGTGCATATGTATCAGTCAGTCGTCAAGCATGGTTTTCTAGGGCAGGTCTGCTCGATCTTGCAGCCGTGTTCGTGAGGTCCATAGAGGGAATCATGGGATGCAGGCTTGAGTCGTTGGAGCCGTAAGTTGTGAGGCAGAGTTCAGGGGGCTTGGACTGTCCGGGTGATGGCGAATGATCCTTGTGTGGGTCTCCTCAATCCTGTGGGGGGAACTTTCCTGATAGTGCGGCTGTTGGAGTCGAGCTGCGATGAGGTGTTTCATCACTGAGGGGTCTCGTGGCAACCTGCATTCTGGCGGTTCAGGAAAAGTCGGAGGCCATGTTGGTTTATGTGTGCCAGTTAGATATGTATGCAGCCTGTCACCACGTCTAGTCATGGAGCGAACTGTTGGAGCGTAGTCCATGCTGGGTGTTAAGTCAAGAAAGTGGCATTAAGCACTGTTGTGTCCTCCGTGTGTGGCGGGAAGGGTCTATGGCAGTGGAGTGTGATGTTTTACATCGCAGTGAATGGATGGTGTGTGCTGTTCCCTTAGAGAAGAACTAACGGGTATGACGAGGTCAGAGGCAAAGGCACGTGTACTCATCTGGGTGTCCTGGGTGTCTTCAGGGGGATTTAGCTCAGCAGTCGTGGTGTGCCCTACGAGGCAGGGGGGCAGTCATGGGGCTTGTGGGCTGGTGTCGGGACAAGGCAGTTGAGCTGGATCTGGTTGCTGATGGGGATCGTTGCCTCTGGAATCTTGTGTACTGGGCCTCCATCGGTTCTTCTCTGGATAGATGGTGATCAGGATCGCAGATGTCGAAATTGGCATACTAGTTTGGGACATCAACATATGGAATGAGTTTGTCAGAAAGCATCCAGCTCTTCAGGAACTCTTAGTAAGGTGGAGTGGCCCAGGTGAATAGCCTGGAGGCCGAAAGGGAACTTCCAGCGGTATCTAATTCCTTTGTTCCGTAGGACCTCCAGAATAGGTTGTAGGTCTTTACGATGTCTAAGCGTGATTGCCGAGAGGTCTTGGTAGATGTGGATTGTGCGTCCCTCAAAGTTCAGTTGCGTCTTATCACAGGCCTTCTTGAGTATCACGTACCTTACAGCGGAGTCCGGATGCTGGGGATGGCCTCGTGCACGGTTCCGGTCCCAACACCCCTGGTGGTGGAACAGGGAGTGCTGGGGCACGAAAGGGTGCAAGTGCCTGCGGCTGGTAGACTGGTGCTTGGAAGTACTGGTTCCTCTGGAGAGCTGGTGTATACGTTGGCATCCAAGACTGTACTCAGTAAAGGCCGAACAGGTGGATGTAGGCACTGCGAGATCAAGACGGGAAACAGGTCGGCAACTGGCTGGCAAACAAGGTACAAAGCGGAAGGCAAGTTCGTGGTCAAAAGCAGGCAAAAGGTTGGCAACTGGCTGGCATCGGAACTCCAGAGTGTTCGGATGGGTAATGCAGGGCTAGCTTTATTGCTAGGAGTTCTCGGTCACCTTCAGTACTGGAGCGGAGGTAAATGCAGGGTCCTTTTAATTGGTCGAAGGGCGGCTTGGGCCGCTGAAGTCCACTGGAAGCGGTTTTGCTTCTTGGTGAAGCTGAGTGATGGGTGCGATGATCTTGGAGAAGTTCTTGATAAACTTTCTATAAAAAAAAATTGAGAACCCGATAAAACGTTGTACCCCTTTCTTGTCATTTTTGGGGGGCAGGCCAGGACATGATGGCAGAGACCTTTGGGGATCCATGGCTACACCCCAGTTGATATCACCAGGATGAGGAAGTGAATGGTCGGCGTTCGAATTCACATTTTCGGCCTTTGCGTAAAGTCCATGCTGCCTTAATTGCCCAGTACTTGTTTGACATGATCACGATGAACTTCTAGAGAGGTGGAGGTAGACCTCCAAATGGCATGACTAAATACTCGAAGTGGCCAAAACGTGTTCGGAATGCTGTCTTCCATTTCGTCCCCTTTGCGTATTCTGATCAGGTAGCGGAAGTCTCTGAAATAATTCCGGGGACTAGGAAGCGGGTACCGGTTTTTAATTGTCACTTTATTCAGAACCCTGTAATCCACACATGGGCGGAAGCGAGTGTTCTCTTTTTTCAACAATAGAATATTCGGCTCCTGCTGGGGAGGAGGAACATGTCGGATGAACCCCTTTTTGAGGGTCTCATCGATTGTACTCCTTGAGAACCAGGAGTTCGGGTTCGGACAGGGAAAGATCCAGCCCGGAAGAATTTCGGCCCCAGGTAGTAGTCACCTCTACGGTGACCAGTTGACTTTACGGAAACAAAGGTGAGGAGATGACATCTAGACGGAGTATGGGATCTGGTGAACAGGGGGAGTGTCTCCAGAGTAATAGGCCTAAGCGTATTATGGAGAGTGGTATTAATGGGATGTTATGTGTAGAGCGAAGGCATGATCCACAAAGCAGCTACATGCGCCCCCAAGTCAATGCCCGGAGGAGTATTTCTCCTGGTGTAAGGAAATAGGAACAGCGATGTGAGCGGCTTTTATTAGAGACAAGGCGAAAGGCACACGGGAATGATGAATTGAACTTACGGATCTTATTCGGGCATGTGTGTTGGCGTCGTAGTGCTTGGTAGGTGGCAGCAGGCACGTTGGAAACGGGTTGTAGGAGGGTAGTTGGGACCTGTGGATCTATCTGGATAGACAGCTGAAACTAGGGATGCATCCTTCAGAGGCTTCGGAGAGGCCTGATGCGGAACTGATAGAGGAGTGCGGCGTCGTTCCAAGAGGTGTCGGAACTCCACCGCCTAAAGTCTGTTACGTAGTCCAAGGGCATGGAGGCTGCCTCATACGCTTGGCCATTTCATCCAAAAATGTGGGGCCCAGGTTTTGAGGCTGCGTCTTAAGTCACGGAAACTTACTGGCCTGTTCTGGGGTTGGGCATCATTACTGTGGGTGCTGATGAGTTGCCAGAGGTTGCTAAGAGTCCAGAAAAAAACAAGGTACAAAGCGGAAGGCAAGTTCGTGGTCAAAAGCAGGCAATAGGTTGGCAACAGGCAGGTGATAAGGTACCAAATTAGAGAGCAGAGACGTAGTCCAGGAATCCAAGCCGAGGTCAAACCAAAGGGAACAGTCAATAAGCGGGGTCAATCCAGGAAGGGTAACAGGGAAACCAGGTGAATCAGGAACAAGGTAGGCAGGAACTTCAGGCAGGTATTCAGGAGATAAGACTGAAGACGATCCAGCACTGACACCATGTGAAGGCCCTGTTTATATAGGGCGCCTTGTGCTGGGATTGGTGGAGGTGCGGGTCCGTGCGTGATTACGCACACACGTTCGTGCTGACGTGGGAGTGCGTGCCCTCGTTCGTATTGACAAACGAGGGCGCGCACAGGTCAGCGTTGGTACGCGGGTACGCCCGCACGTTCGGTTCCGTTGGGAAGGCTGCGCATGGGTATTGGCGCTTGCAGAGTGGGGATTCACCCCTACTGGACGAGGACGGGTATGGAAAGCGTGAGTTCTCTGACATTGCCCCTCCTTAGGGGCAGCCTCCGGATGCCTCTTTGAAACGAACCCTGGGAGCGGGAACGATGAAAAGCCTGTATATGTCTCTGGGCATGAAGATTCGTTCTTGGTTCCCAGGAATTTTCTTCTGGGCCAAAACCTTTCCATTTAATTAAATATTGGTCCTCACCTTGCCGTTTTCTGTGATCCAGGATAGCTTCAATTTCAAATTCTTCTTCCCCATTCACTCGGATAGCTTCCGGAGGTCCTACTTCACGATCTGGAAAGGAATTTGGAACATCAGGTTTAAGTAGGGAAACGTGAAATACCGGATGTATCCTGAATGAGGCAGGGAGTTCAAGTTCATAGGCCACTGGGTTGATCTTTCTCTTGACAGGGAAAGGGCCCAAGTATCTAGGTCCCAATTTCTTGGAGGGGCATGCCAGTTTTAAATTTGTGGTAGATAGCCACACACGATCTCCTACCTCCAAGTTCAATTCTCCCCTTCTCTTCTTGTCGAAGTATTTTTTATCATCCTCCTGTGCTTTAGCAATAGTTTCCCTGAGCACCTGGTTGTTGGAGGAAAGGAAATCCAGTCTATCCTGAACAGCCGGTACAGAGGATTCGGGCACAAGTGCGGGTAGAAAGGAGGGATGGAATCCGTAGTTGGAGAAAAATGGTGATTGGTTTGTGGTGGAGTGGATGGAATTGTTAAAAGCAAATTCTGCCAAGGGAAGCAGTGAGGCCCAATCCTCTTTGGAAAACGAGGAGAAGCAACGTAGGTATTGTTCCAACGTTTGGTTGGTACGTTCGGTCTGCCCGTTGGTCTGTGGATGGTAAGCTGAAGAGAGACTACATTTAATACCTAGTGCCTTGCATAATGACCTCCAAAACTTGGATGTGAACTGTACTCCACGGTCAGAGACGATGTCACTGGGGATTCCATGGAGTCTGACAACTTCTTTAATGAAGATCCTGGCGGTTTCAATCGCTGAAGGTGTCCCTTTCATGGGAATGAAATGTGCCATCCGGGAAAAGCGGTCTACCACCACAAAAATGGAAGAGAACCCTTTAGAGGGGGGAAGCTCCACAATAAAATCCATGGCGATTTTGTCCCATGGCCTTTCGGGAATGGGCAGTGGTTTCAGCAGGCCCCATGATTTATTTTTACTGCTTTTATTTCTTAGACAAATCAGACAAGAGTTAACATAATTCCTGCAGTCCTTGGCCAGATTTGGCCACCAGAAGTGTCTCTGGATTAGATCCATAGTCTTGTGGCCCCCAAAGTGACCCGCCAGAGGATAGTCATGGCAGGCCTGTAATACGGTGGTGCGTAGGTCTTGAGGGATGAAAATGTTATTGTCGAGCCAAAAAAACCCATCCTTCTCCTGAAGGTTGATGCCCGGAGGTAATTGTGTTCTCACGGAGGCTTGGCGGAGCTGTGTCATGAAACTGGATTGGGTCAGGAGAAAATTCCCTGCTTGCAGGATAGTATCCGGTGGAGACGGGGTTTCAAGTTCTGTGAACATTCGGGATAAGGCATCGGGTTTAACGTTTTTGGATCCAGGGCGATAAGTAATATGAAAATTAAAACGGGAAAAGAAAAGAGCCCATCTGGCCTGTCGGGGTCTAAGGCGTCTGGCAGTTCTGAGGTATTCTAAATTTTTGTGATCTGTGAAGATCAGTATCGGATGTGCTGCCCCTTCCAGGAGGTACCGCCATTCTTCCAGGGCTAGCTTTATTGCTAGGAGTTCTCGGTCACCTACGTCATAGTTCCTTTCTGATACACCTAGTTTTCTGGAAAAGAAAGCCACCGGATGCATTAGAGACTTGGGTCCTTGGCGTTGAGACAGGATGGCTCCTACCGCACTCTCCGAAGCATCGACCTCCAGAGTGTAGGGTAATGCAGGGTCAGGGTGTTTTAGTACTGGAGCGGAGGTAAATGCCCTTTTTAATTGGTCGAAGGCGGCTTGGGCCGCTGAAGTCCACTGGAAGCGGTTTTGCTTCTTGGTGAGCTGAGTGATGGGTGCGATGATCTTGGAGAAGTTCTTGATAAACTTTCTATAAAAATTTGAGAACCCGATAAAACGTTGTACCCCTTTCTTGTCATTTGGGGGCGGCCAGGACATGATGGCAGAGACCTTCTGGGATCCATGGCTACACCCCCAGTTGATATCACCAGGATGAGGAAGTGAATGGTCTGGCGTTCGAATTCACATTTTTCGGCCTTTGCGTAAAGTCCATGCTGCCTTAATCTGCCCAGTACTTGTTTGACATGATCACGATGAACTTCTAGAGAGGTGGAAAATATCAGGATATCGTCCAGGTAGACAATTACAAAGGAATCTAGAAAGTCTCTGAAAATATTATTAACAAAATGTTGAAAAGTGGCCGGGGCGTTGCATAGTCCAAATGGCATGACTAAATACTCGAAGTGGCCAAAACGTGTTCGGAATGCTGTCTTCCATTCGTCCCCTTTGCGTATTCTGATCAGGTTATAGGCCCCACGTAGGTCCAACTTCGTGAATATTTTTGCTGAGCGGAGTCTCTGAAATAATTCCGGGACTAATGGAAGCGGGTACCGGTTTTTAATTGTCACTTTATTCAGATCCCTGTAATCCACACATGGGCGGAGCGAGTGATCTCTTTTTTCAACAAAGAATATTCCGGCTCCTGCTGGGGAGGAGGAATGTCGGATGAACCCCTTTTTGAGGTTCTCATCGATGTACTCCTTGAGAACCAGGAGTTCGGGTTCGGACAGGGGAAAGATCCGCCCGAAAGGAATTTCGGCCCCAGGTAGTAACTCAATCGGGCTGTCGTAGACCCGATGGGGAGGAAGGGTGTCTGCTTTCTGTTTATCGAACACGTCCAGGAAGTTGTGGTACACTGGTGGCACCAACTCTTTGAATTCAGAGTCCGTTCTTAGGCACCCAATGACTGGTGGAATATGGTGGAAGGTTTTGAGACAGTTCTGTAGACAGTAAGAGGACTGAAAAGTCACCTCACCGGTGACCCAGTTGACCTGGGGATTGTGGGCCTGTAGCCAAGGCATTCCTAGGATGACAGGAAACAAAGGTGAGGAGATGACATCTAGACGGAGTAGCTCCTGGTGACCTGGTGGGATGCTGGTGAACAGGGGTTGTGTCTCCAGAGTAATAGGCCTGGACTTGATGTTTGACCCATCTGCTAGCCGTATGGAGAGTTGATGCTGCTTAGGTATTAATGGGATGTTATGTTGTAGAGCGAAGGCATGATCCACAAAGCAGCTACATGCGCCAGAGTCAATTATAGCCCGGACTCGGAGTATTTCTCCTGGGAGCTGTAAGGAAATAGGAACAGCGATGTGAGCGGCTTTTATTAGAGACAAGGCGAAAGGCACACGGGATGATGAATTGAACTTACGGATCTTATTCGGGCATGTGTTGGCGTAGTGCCCAGCTTCCCCACAGTAGAGGCAGAGGTTGTTCTGGCGACGCCGCTGTTTCTCCTCGGGTGATAATGGTGAGCGGAGTAGGCCGACTTGCATGGGCTCTGGTGCTCCTGAGGTGGCAGCAGGCACGTTGGAAACGGGAGTAGGAGGGTAGTTGGGACCTTTGGGTAACACCCATGTGGGGCGTGTCAAGCTGGACCTCTTGGACCTCCGCTCTCTTAAACGACGGTCTATCTGGATAGACAGCTGAATCAAATCCTCCAAAGAACTAGGGATTCCCACTCGGGCTAGCTCATCCTTCAGAGCTTCGGAGAGGCCTATGCGGAACTGATAGAGGAGTGCGGCGTCGTTCCAAGAGGTGTCGGAACTCCACCGCCTAAAGTCTGTTACGTAGTCCTCTACTGGCCGGCGCCCTTGTTGGAGGGCATGGAGGCTGGCCTCTGCTGTTGTGGTGCGCTGAGGATCATCATACAGCTTGGCCATTTCATCCAAAAATGAGTCCAGGGTATCCAGAAGAGGGCTGGCTTGTTCCAACATACGGTGGGCCCAGGTTTGAGGCTCCCCTTGGAGTAGGGAGACTATGAACCCCACCTTAGTGCTCTCCAGGGAGAAGGTACGGGGTTGTAGCAGGAAGTAGAGCCGACAAGCATTCCTGAAGGAGCGGAACTTACTGTGGTCCCCTGAAAACCGTTCCGGTGGGGGCACACGAGGTTCTGGGGGTGGCATCATTACTGTGGGTGCTGATGCAGAGGTTGCTGAGCCAGAAAACCGGGATGTCAGGGAGGCCTGATGAGTTGCAGAGCCTGGGGACATGGATTCCACTCTCTGTTCTAGTTGATGATAGCCATCTCGCAGGCCCTGGACTGCCAGGGTAAGGGCCGACATCTGTTGGCACAGAGCTTCCAAAGGCGAGGCACCCCCTTCGGACTCCATTCTGGCTGGATCGTACTATCACGTACCTTACAGCGGAGTCCGGATGCTGGGGATGGCCTCGTGCACGGTTCCGGTCCCAACACCCCTGGTGGTGGGAACAGGGAGTGCTGGGGCACGAAAGGGTGCAAGTGCCTGCGGCTGGTAGACTGGTGCTTGGAAGTACTGGTTCCTCTGGAGAGCTGGTGTATACGTTGGCATCCAAGACTGTACTCAGTAAAGGCCGAACAGGTGGATGTAGGCACTGCGAGATCAAGACGGGAAACAGGTCGGCAACTGGCTGGCAAACAAGGTACAAAGCGGAAGGCAAGTTCGTGGTCAAAAGCAGGCAAAAGGTTGGCAACTGGCTGGCAAACAAGGTACAAAGCGGAAGGCAAGTTCGTGGTCAAAAGCAGGCAATAGGTTGGCAACAGGCAGGTGATAAGGTACCAAATTAGAGAGCAGAGACGTAGTCCAGGAATCCAAGCCGAGGTCAAACCAAAGGGAACAGTCAATAAGCGGGGTCAATCCAGGAAGGGTAACAGGGAAACCAGGTGAATCAGGAACAAGGTAGGCAGGAACTTCAGGCAGGTATTCAGGAGATAAGACTGAAGACGATCCAGCACTGACACCATGTGAAGGCCCTGTTTATATAGGGCGCCTTGTGCTGGGATTGGTGGAGGTGCGGGTCCGTGCGTGATTACGCACACACGTTCGTGCTGACGTGGGAGTGCGTGCCCTCGTTCGTATTGACAAACGAGGGCGCGCACAGGTCAGCGTTGGTACGCGGGTACGCCCGCACGTTCGGTTCCGTTGGGAAGGCTGCGCATGGGTATTGGCGCTTGCAGAGTGGGGATTCACCCCTACTGGACGAGGACGGGTATGGAAAGCGTGAGTTCTCTGACATTGAGGATTTCTTCCTTGACAGCGAAATCGTTTATGTAGCAGATGATATCTCTCAGGGGGGTCTGTATCCCTGCCCCGTGGCCTGAGGGCACTGTGTATGTGCCTCATTGCAATAGGCGTGTGGTGCATCTGGTCAAGGAGGTGATTAAACAGATGACAGCGGGAAGAATCCGGTCATTGTCGACAGATTCAGGGAAGCCCCTCACCCTCAAATTGTGTCGCCTTCCCCTATTGTCCAGATCTTCAACGTGGTGTTGAAGATCATGGAGCTGCATGGTGTGTGTGCCTACCTTGTGATGGACCCTCCGTATTGCGGTCTGCTGTTGTGCGGCAGTGTGTTCCACTCTCTGCACTCTTCCTGCTATGGCCTGGATTTCATGGCGAAGATCTGTGATGGCCGCGAACAGTGTGTACTTAATGTCGGCTGCTACCGCTCGGAAGTCGTTTAGGCTCGGCTGCTGGAGTGAAGGTTGGTTGTTCTCCACAGGAGCGCAAAGCTGGTCTGTGGGAGTTAGTGTTATCCCAATGAGGCAGGAGATGAGGCGGGAGGAGAGGCCGCCACGTTACCCCCCTGAGTCCGGAATATCTCCGGGATATTTTGGCTGATGCGACCGCTGACATTTTCTGCAGGATGAAGTTTCTGCAGGATGAAGTCCCTATAATGTGTGGCAGAATGTCAGCTGTAATCCCCGGCTTAGTATAGGCTATGGTCTGATGGAGCTCAAGGGCTAAGCGGCTATCTTCTCTCAAGGCAAACCATTCCCTCCATTCCATCATGCAGCACCAACCCACAATATGGCACAAGTAGATTAAATCTAATCATAGGAGCCATTTTGAAAGTACATAAAAACAAGATTCTGAGGATTAACATATGGGCATAAGCGCACCATTTTTATGCAAGCAAGGGTGGATACCCTGGGGACCTGCTTTTGATATATACTCCTTTTTTATAGTTTTATCTTGGAGACTCAATGGTCTATAGAAATCATGGGGAAGCCCTTTTGAAATATTGTACTGCTGTGATGAAAGTGACTTTGACTGACTTGGACAGTACAAGGTATATATTATGGCTATATTATCTACTTACAGTATTTATGGCCTATAGACCTATTGTAGTCATGATACATATATGATATGTATACTATATTGCAGTTTCCTTTGATACATTTTCATTTGCTTTGCTGTGGCCCCTTGGGTGTTGGGAATATATTTCAGGAATATACAGATTGCAGATATACCTTATTTACCATGTATTCATATTTATATATAGCATAAAGTGGATGTAAAGCCTCACATATATCCAGTGAAGTGAACAGCCTCAGATAATACACAGGGATGAAACAAATCTCCCTACAAAAGTTTTACATGTGTATCTGCTGTCTTCAGCTTTATATATTCTTTAGAAAGTTCAGATCGTGTTACAGATTTTCTCTTACTGTTTAGCGCTAAGTGTGAAGTCTGGGCATGCAGCCAATACAGCTGATTGGAGGAAAGGCACACCCCCACTCCACGTAGGCAGAGACAGGCAGAGACTTGCAGAGCTGTTTCCTGAATAGTTCAGCTCTCTGTTAATCTATTTATAGCAACCTCGCATGACACAAAATTCAGGCTGGTTTTATCACAGTTGATGGAGAACTTGTCAGAAGCTATCATGCTGATAACAGAAGAACAGAGCAAGAGAAAGCCACAGGACTTAGTGCTTTGAAGAGAGAAAAGAAAACACTGCACATATAAATGCCCAGCTCAAATTTCATGAATCGGGTTTACATCCAGTTTAATTTATGTGATCATAACAGAAACGGCCCTAATTATGTCTTCTGCTTGATAAGGGATTTTCTAGTTGTGCATCCACCATACAGTTCTAATACAGTTGTGCTCATACGTTTACATACCCTGGCAGAATTTATGATTTCTTGGCCAATTTTCAGAGAATATGAATGATAACACAAAAACCTTTCTTTTACTCATGGTTAGTGTTTGGCTGAAGCCATTTATTATCAATCAACTGTGTTTACAAAAATCATAATCACAACAGAAACTATCCAAATGTTGAAACCAAACCACGGTCGGGTAGACCAACTAAAATGTCAGCCACAACTGTGAGGAAAATAGTTTGGGATGCAAAGAAAAACCCACAAATAACTTGAGGTGAAATACAGGACTCTCTGAAAACATGTGGTGTGGCTGTTTCAAGATGCACAATAAGGAGGCACTTAAAGAAAGATCGGCTGCATGGTCGAGTTGCCAGAAGAAAGTCATTACTACACAAATGCCACAAAGTATCCCACTTACAATACGCCAAACAGCACAGAGACAAGCCTCAAACCTTCTGGCACAAAGTAATTTGGAGCGATGAGACCAAAATGTAGCTTTTTGGTCACAACCAATTATCCTACAATTGTATGTTATCTTGGATACATTTGCTAAACTTGGTAAACCCAGTGGCTCATGTATCCATGTCCTTTGCTGACATAAAATTCAAAAATTTAAAGCGCCCCTGTCCCCGTGTGCTCGCATGCAGAAGCGAACGCATACGTAAGTCCCGCCCACATATGAAAACGGCGTTCAAACCACACATGTGAGGTATCGCTGCGAACGTTATAGCGAGAACAATAATTTTGACCCTAGACCTCCTCTGTAACTCAAAACATGTAACCAGTAAAAAAATTTAAAGCGCCGCCTATGGGGATTTTTAAGTAGCGAAGTTTGGCGCCATTCCACGAGCGTGTGCAAAAACATGGGCTATCGCCATACTCTGGAGTAATAGCAGAATGTGTTTTGGGGTGTAATTTGTGGTATGCTGTGTGTGAGAAATAACCTGCTATATGACAATTTTGTGAAAAAAAAATAAATACCTTGGAATGTCTTCTTTCCAAAAAGGGGTCATTTGGGGGGTATTTGTACTTTTCTGGCATGTTAGGGTCTCAAGAAATGAGATAGGCCGTCAGTACTTCAGGTGTGTTCAATTTTCAGATATTGGCACCATAGCTTGTGGACTCTATAACTTTCACAAAGACCAAATAATATACCCCAATTTGTACTTATTTTTACCAAAGAAAAAATAAAAAAGCCCAACGGTGATTAAATACCACCAAAAGAAAGCTCTATTTGTAAAAAGAAAAATTACAAATTTGATAAATTTTTTAACAGAAACTAAGAAAAATTCATTTTTTTACCAAATTTTCTGTCTTTTTTTCTTTTATAGCGCAAAAAATAAAAAGATTGTTATATTTGCAGAATTGAGCCTGATTTTGCACTTTCCGGCTTTAGTAAATAAACTTAAAAGTGGGGTATGCTTGTAGTTTTATTTTGCATGGAAATTTGGCGTTTTTATATTGTAGGCATGCAATTCTTATTCCATATAGTAAATACCAACCAATATAAATAGTCAAAAACACAGATAATATCAGCATTTTATAACATACTCTCCACCCCAGTAGCAACTAAAATAGCGTATGGCCTTATAGTGCATTAGATGCTTACACCTATATAAAAGACATTTTTACACGAGACACTATTCATAGCACGAAAGGTAATAGCCAAAAAAAGTATCGCAGACACAGAAATAAACAACACCCTGATGTGCAAAAAAAGACATACTGTGATAACGTAATGTGCAAAAGAATTTCATAAATCAATAAAGTTTTTGTGCAATAAACAATACAGCAAAGAAATAAAAAGAAAAAAGAAAAATATGTTGATCATAATACAGCAGCTATTGTCTCCATAGACCTATGCAGTGATTGAAATGATCCCACACATACCAAATCTTGTCAAACCTGTCAACAGCATCCTCTACCATAGCTGTCATATATTCCACTCTACGTATGTCAGTAATAGCTTGTAGAAACTTTAGAAAAACGCTGTCACCATTTGAAGCCAATCTATTCAAGGTCTTTCCCAGACCCGGAAATGGGAGACCCAGCAAATGGGGGACTCAACAATTTGCAGGAGCAGAGACATGGACATGGACCAGAAAGGAACAATCAATTTACACTGAATTATAAACAAAAAGGGAGCGCTAGAAAAATTAAATTGAAAAATGGATCCTTATGTGACTAAATCAATATATAATAACAATTTATATTTGATACCCAACCAGTTTGTTCCATATAGTAAATAATTAAATGTTTAGATGCTTACACCTATATAAAAAAAAAAAAACGCTTGTAGCAGAACCTGTCTGTGCAATGCAGTGGTTGATCTCGGACCTGCAAGGTGGATCCTCAATGACCACTTTAACTAATAATTAGTTTAATCAAACGCTTGTAGCAGAACCTGTCTGCTGGCAGTGGTTGATCTCGGACCTGCAAGGTGGATTCCTTGGAATTTATAGATGTATACATGATAAAATAATAAAGAGAGTGGCCATCGTGTAATCCTGTTTTATTAAAAAGATATTTAAAAAGCGGCTTTCTTACATTTGTGGTGCCTTTGCCCAGCACAGAGGCTGTGAGCGTGTCTGGTGTCAAATGGTCAGGTTTCTCCTCACAGCTCTCACGGCTCTCTCCCGTGTTGGCGTGCGTTCCAACTCGCCCAGCCGTGGAACCAAAGGGACCGGATACGAACGTGACCACGTTCAATTTACACTGCCAGAAGATATGGTAGTGAGTTCCTCTAGTTTTACCACATCTCCAACAGAGGGGGGAGAGGGAGGGGTCAAAATTATTTAATACCTTGGGAGTCCTATATCAAACAAATAACACTTTAAATGCTGTCTCTCTCTGTGCCACACATCTGGATTTTTTGGAAGTTGAGGTCCATATTTTGGCCCACTGTTGGAGGGAGATTGGTTGTTGTATAATTTGAGTCCATTGTAGGAGTGGGAGTCTACAGAGAGTGGAAGGGTCTCCTGAAGCAGTTGGTATAAAGTAGATATTAGTCGCGTTTGGTGGGGGCCCTGGGAACAGATGAGTTCAAAAGTTGTTGGTTTGGAAAGAGTAAGGAATGGGGAGAGAGTTGAGAAGTAGTGGGTTATTTGGACAGGAATATGACATATCTTTTGGGATCTGATATTTAGATTGCAAGTCTGCAAAAGGGTGAGATTTACGTGTGACCAGGTACAAAGTGGCAAAGTTTGAACAGACCGCCCTGTGCCCAAGGGAACATTCGGTGGTGGGATAGTCTGTTGAGATTAGGGGTTAAGGATTACATTAGAGAGAAGGGGGCACGGGATGAGAGGGAGAATTTGGTGTGACATGAGCGCCATATCCTCAGTGAAAACAACATAGGGCCCAAACAGAGGCTACGGAGTTTGGGATCTGAAAATAATGCAGGCAACCATACAAGAGAGCAGGGGGGAGCCGGAAATAGAGAACCCATTTCTATCTCTGTCCACCTATTCGGCGGCCTTAAACTGGACCAGGCCACCACTGCACGAAGGTGGGAGGTCAGTTAATATTTGTAAACGTCTGGGGCTCCTAGTCCTCCATGGCTTCTGGGCAAAAATATCACTGAGCTTGCCACTCTATGTGCCCTGTCCTTCCAAATAAAGTTAAGAAACCATTGTTTAATCAATTTTAATTGGGCCATAGGAATAGGGAATAGGCAGGGTTTCAAAAGAATACAGTAGTTTGGCATAACTGACATTTTCAACACATTAATCCTACATATCCAGGATATTGGGAGGGGATTCCATTGAGACAGCATGGCCTTGATGTCCTTGAACAGGGGGATATAATTGGCTAAATATAAGGACGAGTACAATGGTGTGATTTGTACACCCAGGTACTTGAGAGATGAGGTGTACCAGCGATAGGGGTAAGAGTTTTGGAGCGATAGAAGGTCTGCAGGTGGTATATGTAGCAGTAGGGCTTCTGTTTTAGATGCGTTCATTTTGTATTAAGATAGAGAGCTAAACTGGGATAGGAGAGCATGCAGGGATGGGAGGGATATATGTAGGTTGGTAAGAGTCAGAAGTACATTGTCCGCAATTAGAGATAGTTATATATATTCCCTGTGATGCATGGGGATCCCTCGGATGTCCGGATGGGATCTTATAGCCTCTGCTAGGAGTTCTAGGCATAGGATGAAAAGAAGTGGGGAGAGAGGGCAACCCTGTCTAGTGCCATTAGACATTGGAAAGGATTGGGACGAAAGGGATGAAAGAAGCCATTTGGACCTTGGATGAGGGGTTGGAGTAGAGGGTTTTTAGGGTTTTTAGGGCCGAGATGAAGGGACCGTGGAAACCAAATTTAGTAAGGGTAACAAGCATGTAGGGCCAACTTAATCTATCAAATGCCTTTTGGGCATCGAGGCTGAGGATCAAAGCAGGTCTATGTACTCTATTCAACATATCAATGAGATCAACAGTGCACCTGGTATTGTCTCTATCGATCAGTTTTGTCAAATTGGGAAAGGTGGTTAGCCAAATTTTTTGTGAATAGCTTAGAATCTGAGTTTAAAAGTGCTGTCAGCCTGTAGCTATCTGGAAGTGATGGATCTTTGTTCAGTTTAGGTATAACTGTGATATAAGAGTGTAAGAACAGCTGATTGGCACCCTGAAGAAGAGAGTTAAATAAGGATACTAGATGAGTTAATAGAATTGGGAGAAATGTCTTGTAGTAGGAGTATGGGAGGCCACCTGGACCAGGGGATTTGTGGGTTGGTAGGCTCTTAACGTTATTGGCTAGTTCCTCCCTGGTAATGGGGGCATTCAGTGCATGCACATCTGACCTGGTTAGTTTAGGCAACTTCAAGTCT
Organism: Lithobates sylvaticus; assembly: GCA_028564925.1. Taxonomy (NCBI): domain Eukaryota; kingdom Metazoa; phylum Chordata; class Amphibia; order Anura; family Ranidae; genus Lithobates; species Lithobates sylvaticus. The sequence continues at coordinate 257,614,023 of CM053030.1, forward strand.
GACATAAATGCCTTAAAAGCCTCCTGGTCAAATGGGGAGTGTAGATTGGGAGTAAGGCAGTTGTAGAGTTTATTGTAAAACTCACCAAAGACCTGGGTCATGGTCTGTGGGCAGTGAGTGGGGGTACCATCTGTTCATTTGAGGTGATCCAGGAAGGAGAGAGAAGGCCTAGGATTGAGCCTGGAGACCAGCATTCTATGTGGCTTATTGGAAAAAGAGCAGGGAACGTTCAACGGCTAGCAGTTTGGTTAGTAAAGAGCATTTAAAGAGGGCTGCATCCTTCTTTCTTCGTGATCTTACAGAGATACACTGCCCCCTGAAGAATGCCTTGTGAGCCTCCCATAAGATGGATGGACTTAATACAGAACCAGTATTTAGCTGGAAGTATTCAGTTAGTGCTTGGGAGAGTTCATCCTTGGTTTCAGGATGTTTTAGCAAAGATTCATTGAGTCTCCAGTGACACTTCCTGGGAAATGCAGCTAAGAGGCAAAGATCCAGGGTCAGGGAAGCGTGATCCAACCAGGTGATGGGGCCCAGGTCGGATGACACTGTATGAGGTAAAAGGGGGGCTGTCACAAGGAAATAGTCCAATCTAGAGAACATCTTTTGGGGGAGAGTAAAACGAATATTGTTTAACAGTGTGGTGTTTGATCCTGCATCAATCACAGTGGCTTCCAGTCAATTTATGAAAGGAGGTGGCCAAGGGTTGTGTTGCGAGGGGTAATATAGAATGGAACAAAGATTTGATCTCTTGTGGGAGAGAGGACAGCATTAAAAGGCTGAGAAAAGCGTTGCATTCATTCAAATGCATCAGTAAGGAATTGAATCTGACCCATATTTGGAGCATATACATTCATTAGTGTTATAGGATTAGACAAATAGGTACCTTGCAGTATTATATAACGACCGTGGGGATCTAAATAGGTGGACTTGATCTGGAGAGGACAGGAGCGTCTGATCAGCAGTGCAACCCCAGCCTTTCCAGATGAATCAGACACCATATAAGACACCAGGAAATACTTAGAAACAAATTTCAGAGATCCACCAGCACTAATGTGAGTCTCCTGCACCAGGATCACAGGTAGGGTCTAATATTACTGTCAGCCACTCGTTCCGGGACGCCACGGATTCTGAGGTTTTGACGCTGTTCCCTGTTCTCCAGATCCTCTTGCAGGAGCTGCAATGCAGAATTTTTAAGGAAGGCATTCTCCTCTTCTAGAGCCTGAAATCGAGACCAGGGATTGGAGCCTAGTCAGATAGCGATCCATAGTGGAGGAGGGCCGCGGTGTTTGTGTGGCTCGGTAGTAGGATCAGTGGTCCCCAATTTTTCCCATGTAGAGCTAGGAGGTCTGAGGCGTAGTGGTAGCTTACACCCATTGCGAGCGGTTGCTGTTGAAGCTGTGCAGTGGCTGCGTAATACGGAGTGGGACCGGAGCTCAAAGATCACTTCCGCCATCTTGAAGAGCCACGCATGTGTCATCTTGAAGAGCCGTGCATGCGCCCTGATCTAAATTATTTTACAAGTACTACATTCAATTTATAAGAATTTATATTTTTATTGTTCTTTTTTTAGTTAATATTTTTATATTTTTAATTTATGTTTTTGAAGTAGGCTCAATATAAAATTAATTCAGGTGCTGTAAGTAAAAAGTTGGGGATAGTGCATTTTTTTCATACTGGTGTTTTATATTGGCATTATAGGGTTGTTTTTTTATTGTTATTAGCATATGAAGAGTTAACTAGCTAGGCTAGCCATGCGGGTGCAGTGCAGTGTACCCAGAGGTTACCTGTGGTTTACCATTGATTTCTATTTGATTGCATGTTTTTGGTGCCTTTTCTGCACTTACATAAATCACACCAAAAATGTGCATTCTTAAGCCCCATACACACGGTCAGACTTTTTCATGGATTCTGTCCGATCGGACAAGGTTGTTGAAAAATCAGACCGTGTGTATGCACCATCGGACAGTGTTCGTCGGTTTGTCCGACGGACAAAGTCTTATCTCCTGCTGGAAAGATTTGCCGTCAACACGGTCCGATCACACCAAATCCGAGCGTGTGTACGCTTGTCCGACGGACAAAGTGCTACGCATGCTCAGAAGAAATTCTGTGACGGAAGCGCTCGGTCAGGTAAAACTACCTTTCCTAATCGACACAGCACATTCGTCACGCTGCAATGTTAAAATGTCTTTAATGCAGCGCATTCTCTTTTTCTTTACAATGCAACAAGAATGACATGTTTTAGCTGCTCCTATTCACCCGCACTTCTCACAAACTTACTTCTTTATTACTTTGCAGCATTTATACACTACATGTTTATTTTGACTGTGAACGTAAAAGAATCTTTGTTATTTTTTTACCATGATTTGTCTTTTTTTTTTTTTTTTGGGGAATACATATTTGAATGTTTTTTTTTTTTTTTTTTTTTGGAGGGGGGTTGTGTGTCTCAAATTACCAAAAACACATTATTAACATTTGTATTTCTTGCTTAAATTTACTAGGAGGTTGTTTGTTGTTGGTGTCCCTTGTTAATTCTACTTTAGGATTAGTGAAATGTACCTGCCTACTCAAAGAAAAACTGTCATTGTAGAAAAGTAAAACACAATAGTCAATGATTATTTCAAATCAAAAAAACCTTTATTTAGGTCACACCAACAAACCAAAGAGGAACGCAGCCATGGTGAAACTTGGGGAATTTGCAAAGTCTTGGCCCCCCACGGCAACCATCATTGTTCAAGCGTAGAAAATTGGGGGCCTGAGGAGTACGTATATTAAGGGGAGTGCAATCTGGTCGTGAAGTCCAAAGTATCCGGAACTGCAGCAGATGCCATCTAGGTCCCCAGGCTCTGGTACTACAAGAGGCTCCATCTTCTCTCAGACCAGACTGATTTCAGGTCGTCACTCTCAGGTCTTCCTTCCACGCTTCCTTGCACGCTGTGGCTGTCGTGCTGGTGGGGTGGCAGAAGGAGGAGGAGGAGGAGGCGGAGCATGGTAGCTATGGCAAACATGTGTGACTGGGGTCATCTCCCCAGCCCTACCCTTATTTAGGACATGGAGGATGAGCCCCTCACACATGTTGCGTTGCCTCACCTCCATACCCATCATTTTTGTGACAACCACCGAGCCAAAGGTCTCCTCGTCGGTGGGTGTGGCATGTAGGGAGTCTGAAGCCTCTCTGATCATGCGGAGCGCTGACTGTGCCGCATAACCCCCCCTTCTCGCCCTTTTGTACGGAAGGCGGAGGGGAGGGGTTTGGGTGTCAGTCAGGCTCCGCGGCCTAGCCCCCTCTTGGCTGCCACTACCCAGCTGGTGGCTGCCACTAACCCCTGCCTCCTCCTGACTGCCACCTTCCACAGCCACCTCCTGGCTGAGGTCTTCCTGTGTATGAAAAAGGGACATAGTTTCAGTTATTTGTTCATCAAACACACACAATTCTCATCTAGTGACTGTTGCAAAATGTTTACAAATAGAAAACCATACAATTCTCAGCCCAGCAGTTTAGATTCTGGCCCCAACTGTCTCCAACACTACTGTCAGTTGATATGTCAAACACGTTAGGAACTAAGCAATTGGGGATCCTGAATTAAGTGAACATCATTCATTATTCCCATAAATGGTAACAAAAATACTATACCTGGAACAAGCTGGGCTCCTCCACCTCTTCCATACTGGAAGGCCCAGGTTGCTCCTCGGAAGCCTCAACAGGGGTGGGCTGCGCGCAAGGAAGCGTGGTCGGAGGAGTCGAGGTTGGCTCCGTGACATCAGTCTGGTCTTTCAGAAAATGGAGACTCTGATAGTACCAGAGCTTGGGCACATAGACCTCATCTGCTGAAGTTGCAGTTTCCTCAGACTTCACGACCTTCTTCCGCTCCCTGATATACGCACTCCTCAGGCTGCCAATTTTCTTTCTTAGATCATCAGCAGTTGCCGTGGGGAACCTTGGCTTGACAAATTCCACAAGTTCCTCCAGGGCTGCGTGCCTCTTTGGTTTGTTGGTGTAATGTGGGTGTTTACCCTGCCATAAAACGGGAAATTCCCTGAATTTGGCAATGAAGAGGGGGAGAAAACTCATGTCGTTGAATCCCTGCATAATCTCTGCAAGACACAACACCACACAAAACCCTCTCAATTATGTCAGGCTAAACTCTCCTAATCTTCTCCATAAAAAAGCCTCAAGTTCAAATCAGTCTAGGCTAGTTATGTACCAACGTCAAATTGTACCTTCGTTTGTAGCGATCGTCTCGTGTGAGTTTTCTCTCCCCTCGTCTCCCAGATCGTGGCTACGACACAGGCGTGTGACGTTTTATATACAGTGCGCATGCGTCAAACTCCGCCCGCCCCTGGCGATCTTTCTCGTCTATTCCCCACCCCTTCTCTTTACGGCGCAGTGGGGAGAGCACATGGCGTGGACACAGCAGGTGCGCCCCAAATATCCCACCAACGAGGAGGAGGACGAGGAAAGTCCGGAGGCAGAAACGTCCCGATCCCGGAGCCTGAAATTCAAGGCCTCCAATATGTCATTTGGAGAAATGTTGGAGATGGTGGACATATTAAAGAGGAGCGACTATGATGGGAAGTATGGGCCTTACCTCAACCCCAATGTCCGCAAGGCCAAGATCATGTCTAAAGTTGTGAGGAGGCTGTACAATCAGTTTGGGGTACAACGATCCAAGGAGCAACTGAGGAAACGCTGGTCAGACCTGAAACTGAGGGAGGCCGATCAGTACAGAAAGATCAAGCGAATTCTTCAAAAAAGTAAGTAGTTGTGTTTTGTGTTTGATTTATTGCTTGCATACTGCTCCATTGTGGTTTGATTTTTACAAAGTTGTACATTCCAAAATGGCCACTTTCAGGTTCGTCTGTGCATTCGATCGTACTCAGCCTCGATCTTTCTGCCACTGTCATGGTCGTGTGTGTGTGTGTCCATTCGATCGTACGCAACCTCGATCGTTCGGCCACTTATAATACGATGTTTGGTGTTTTTTTGGGGGAAAGGAAGTTTGTTCTCACTAGAAATGTCATCAAGAATGTAAAGCCAATTTATTCAATGTAAAGGAGAGGTCACCCAGTAGCTGTTTACCCATCTGGACTCTAGAGCACTAGTGCTGGGACACCCAAACCCCCTTTTTATTAGGCTTTTCCACACATGTGCTCCAGTGGATACTAGAGGGGTGTCTCCATCACACAAACTTCTACCAAAAAGCTAGTCAGTTTAGCACCTTTACAAAGTGACTACATTCATGTAGTTGGCATTTGTAACTGGCCAAACTAAAATAGCGTCCGTCACTTTCAACCAATGTTTGTCATTTCCTATTTCTGCCCTCAATAGATTGTGTTGCTAAATCTTCCTTTTTTACATTCTCATAGGGGAGCGAAAACTTGGGCCGTCTGAGGAAACCCCCAAACCAACACCTCCCAAAAAAGGGGAAAGAGCAGAAGCAGAGGAGGAGGAGGAGGAAGGAGAGATCATCGAACTTGGAGAAATTGTCACCACAACAGGTGAGTGTGGGAGAACACAGCTACTGGTAAGCTAATCCATGTATGGCTGCTCATTTCCAACACCCCATTTTTGTTTGTTTGTGGTTTTTAGGTGACGTGGATGTTGTGGAAGAAAAATCGCACTTTACCACAGAGAGTGCCCACGTACTCATCGGAGAGATAATGGTCTGCAATAGAGATCTAGATTACATAAAGCAAAACATCAATGATGTTCAACAAAAATTGAAGAACATCATTGATGTTTTAGGAAAAATATGAAAACGCACCAAGTAATTAACACACATTTGTGCCAGCTTCTGAACACATTTGCAACTTAAAAACTGTGTGAAATTTGGAACATGCACACATTGTGTCCACATGTGCTAGCTCCCATCATGGTGGATGAATGCCAACGTTTTTTTGGGGGTGCAAACACTTTACGAACTACGAAAGTGGTTGTGGTGAAGGGGTTGCACCCCCAAAAAACGTCCATTCATCCCCATGATGGAAAATGGGACTTTTGAAGCTTCTAGGCATGTGTTTTACCATCTAATGACCATTTTCAGACCCAAATTGTGTGCATGTTCGAAATTTCCACTTTTCGGGGGTGACCCCCCCATGTGATGAAGGCAAGATCAAACACACTTTGAACATATAGTCATGTCTGATCTTGTCTTCACTTTACAAAGTTGAACTTTCCTAGTTCATAGGTTCTGGTTAGCTCCATGCCTGGTTTTACCAATTGCGGAATGTTTGTAAACAATGTTGTAAATAACCAAGATGTTGTCAGTTTTGGCGTGAAGATTGTAAACGCACTTGTGAATGTTTTCCAAGTAAACTTTTTTATTTTTATAAATGTGTGGCTTCCTTATTTAAAAAACACAATGCATTATGTATGTAAAATGTAAAGGATATGGGGGGCAATGGGTGTTATTTACTAAAGGCAAATCCACTTTGCACTGCAATTTCCTTTCCCAGGGAACTTTTTCAATGCACTTGTAGAGCATAGCGGATTTGACTTATGTAAATGACACCCACAGTGCTTTGTACGAAAACACGGAGCACAGCATTTTTCAGAATACACACATGTCAGACCTGGTGATGAAAAGGAGTATTTTGGCTGTCAGTTATGCAGGACAAACCTTCTCTAGACCAAAGATTAGGTAGCAAACACACAACATGAGAATAATCTTTTTGGGAAGAAGAGACTGTTACCTCCTTTTGCCCAGAAAGTGCATTCCCACTGTCGAAGGCAAAGGGAAAAAATGTCAAAGTAAAATAAGCTAAAAAGAAGACTGAAATGACAAGAAATCAGAGTTTGGTTAAAATATCAGATTTATTAAAAAATGCCTCTCACACATCGTCAGGCAGAGCAATGGCCCCCCTACCCACAAAGTACTCCATATATTGCTCGCGGACCACGCGGGCATTTAGAGGGGGCAAGCCTGGACGTGCCACTTGAAGGGCTGTGAGGTCCGCATTTGGAGGGCCCTCCACATCTGGCCCAACGGGCACCACATAGTTCCTGTTATGTCTTTTGAGGAAGTTGTGCAATATGCAACAGGCAAGAACTATGTGGTTCAGTTTGTATTCCGCCAAGTTAAATGCCGTCAGGAACAGGCGGAAGCGGCTGGCCAGGATGCCAAAAGTGTTCTCCACCACTCTTCTGGCTCTGGACAGCCTGTAGTTGAAGACCCTCTGGTCCGGGGTGAGGGTCCTCATCGGGAACGGCCTCATCACATGGGGAGTCAACGCAAACGCTTCATCTGCGACAAAGACGAAGGGGAGTCCTTCGGCATTCTCCTCTGGAGGTGGCAAGCACAGACTGCCACTTTGGAGACGCCAGTAGAACTCCGTGTGCGTAATGGCACCACCATCCGAGATCCGGCCGTTCATCCCCACGTCCACATACATAAACTCGTATGTTGCCGACACCACAGCCAACATCACTACACTATTAAACCCTTTATAATTATAATAGTAGGACCCCGAGTTGGGCGGTGGGACGATGCGGACGTGTTTCCCATCAATTGCCCCTCCGCAGTTAGGAAAGTCCCAACGGCTGGCAAAGTGGGAGGCCACAGTCTGCCATTCCTGTGGCGTGGAAGGGAACTGTGGAGTGAAACAAGAAAAAAAAAATTGTCACTTTGCACTTAAACATTGCAAGCAGATTAGACAATCAACATCTTGGAACAAGAGCATTGTATAAAATTGGAGGCTGGAAAGTATTTGCACAGAAAAGTAGAGGCTCCCCTTCACAGATGACTCACCCCCCATCAATCCCCCCACTTCTGATGGGCCATTGGCAATAACTAGGGTTTTGGGGGGGGGGACAGGTAACCCTCTGCACTTCATTGATTGGCAAATGGCTCAATAATGTGTGCTAGTTTGGCCAGACCCTCTGTACTTAACACTATTGGCAGCCCCCAGGAAAGATAAAATAACATTTCAACCCCCCCCCCCCCCCCCCCCAAAAAAGGCAGGCACATTGTGACATTCTGAACTTACCAAGCAAGCTAATAGGAGGGAAAGAAGACAAAAAATTAGGAAATGGAATGTATGGAGGCAGCCCCTTGCACTACATGCTTTGCTGAATTCATCCCTAAAGATGCCCACTATAAAGAGGTAGGTATATAGTGTGTATGGACCTTGTAAAAGCCAGCAGATAAAGGATTGGTACCATCTGACAGAGCAGTTGGGGGAGGGGGGGTTCCTAATGAGTTTGCCACCCCCCCCCCCCCAAAAAAAAAAAATTCTAAAGGGGCTCTACATGAAGTAAACCACACAGCAAACATTTGTGCATATTTTAGGGGGTGTTTGGGGGCAAACAATACTATGCAGCAGACAAAATACATTGATTAAGTGACTAGGCCATAGGTGTCTATTTGGGCAGAAGAGCATGCTGGGGAGGTAAGTGAAGGGAAAAATGCATGAAGGAGAAAAGGGGCACAGCATATTAGAACATATTGCAATCATGGTAATTAGGGAAGGAGGTCAAAAATAGAAGACATAAGCAAACAGAGCATACATAGAAGGGAATAGTAAAGGAGAAATGTTACCTTAATATAGTCCTCCTGCAGGACCTGAATGATGGCAGAACAGGTCTCTGGAATAATGATTCCCAGGGCCTGGGGAGAGATACCTGAAGAGAACTTCAAATCCTGAAGACTTCTCCCTGTCGCCAAGTACCTCAACGTGGCAACAAGCCTCTGCTCCGGAGTAATGGCTTGTCTCATGCAGGTATCCTGCCGGCTGATAAAGGGGGTCAGCAAAGCCAAAAGACGGTGAAAATCGGGGTCCGTCATCCTGAGAAAGTTCCTGAAATCATCAGGATTATTCTCCCGGATCTCACGAAGCAAAGGCATGTGCGAGAATTGGTCACGCTGAAGCAACCAATTCTTGGTCCACATACTCCTCGTCACTCTGTTCATGGACGGGTCTTGGCTCAAAGCTAAAAGCCCGACACCAATTCCGCATACAGCACGAACTCGGCGACGAGTACGCACGGGAAACATCGCTCACAAGGTCACAAAAGGTCGGCTGGTCAGAACGGACAAACAGAAAGCACCGATAAACAGCAAGGCCTGAAAGAACGAAATGAATACCAGCAACGAGCAGACAATAAGCAGTGAAAATCAAAGCGTCCTATATCAAGATATAGGCCGCAATGACCAACAAATGCGAACTGACTACACGCACTAATAAACAGATACGCACGACAAGCACAAACTGAAGAGCAGTAACGATCTGAGTCAGAAAACTGAGAAGCGCGAATCTTAAGTCACCAAACTTCGACTAACTCTCGATAAACACGGGATCAGCAGAAGGAGCCCAACGGGTGCCTGACGTGGTGCTGAACTTCCCTTTTGTAATCTCATGGACGACGACTTACGTCACAACGTTCTTCCAGACCGGATATTCCGACAACGTAGTCCGACCGTGTGTACGCAACACCAACATCGGACAAAGTACGACGGACAAAATCCGACCGACCTGGTCCGCGGATTGTCCGACCGTGTGTATGGGGCTTAATAGAGGTCTATTGGCAACTGCTGACAAATATGGATACATTGCGCTGCATCCAAGCTGTGGCCAAAACGCAGTGTGAAAGTGTGAAACCGCCCTTAATGTTCTAACAATATTTTTTATATGATAAGAATACTTTAATACTTATGATCCTTTTATCATGTGATTCCAACCCCTTTAAATAAGTGTGTTTAGTTATTGTCCTTTTTGTGCTGTATCATAACTTTTTTTACTGCTGTCAACCAAAAACATCACCTTTTAGGCTCAAGCTGGAGTTAAAACTCATTAGCTTTATTTTTTTTCCTTTAATGTCAGAAAAGGAAAAAGAAAAAGAAAAAGCATACTAAAATAGTGTGGTGCTATGGTGGCAGTACTGCTGGGAATAAAGGTTCAAACATACTGTATAATCATTATATGTATTTTCATTCTTCGACAATATGTATTTGACCAAATGCTTAGACTATTTCAGAATGTATTCTACTTAAACATTGTAAATAATATGCATACACTTGTTGATAGCAAAAGAACATTATAATCTGAGTCCAGCAAAAGATTTATTTTCTTCAGAACATGTATTTAATAACATTTTGCTTGCAGCTGTTAATGGCTAATTTATTCCCATGGTAATGAACTAACTGGCAATTTAAATGTCATTGGGGCATAGTCATTAAAGTCTAATTTTGTTAATGCAAAATGAGAGAAATAAAGACAGAAAAGCAGGGCAGAAATAGATAACGAATGAACATGAAAGAAAAAGAATTGACTTAAATTTCTCAAAACATAACCAGTTTCTTAAAGTGACCCGATTCAAAAACATATTTATTTTATTTATAGATAATAAAATTATGTAAATAAGGGTTGCATTCTTGAAACTACTGGAGTTGATTTATCAAAGGAGTAAAGGTTGTTCAAATAGCAAAGTAAACATTAGCAAATATGTTGACACTGTGTTCACTTGAACACTCAATCAGGAAATTAATAGATAAATATCATTTCTGGAACATGGTTGGGTATTTAACCAGTTCTCATGCAGCCTATGGCCAAGTGATGTGACCTTTTGTTGATCTGGGTGGACGTCATGTGACGTCGTCCCTATGTACCTCACATGCGGCCGCACAGTGGCACGATCTATCACCGGTCGTGTCCACAGGACACGACTGATGACTGATCAGTGCACCGACTCATTGCCGGTACCATGTGACCGCCATGAGGAATCACAGCAGGTCACATGACAGTTGTACATAATGGGTGGCTTTCTTTCATGCCATCCAATGTGTAAAACTGTGTTTCTAGCCATAATTGGTCAATTTGATCACATGGTACAGACAGGGCCAATCATAGCCCATCTGTACCATGTGATTAGCTTTGACCAATCACAGCTAATTGAAACAAAACAGACTGAATGAATCAGTTTCATTTAGCAAAAAGCTTGCTTATAGCAATATAATGCACTGCTATACGCAAACATAATGTGTAAAAAAAACAAATAAATCCTGATCACCTCCCTATTGCAGTACAATGTTACTATAATAAAATTATATTGCTCTGGTTACAGTGTGTTATAAAAAAAAATTGTAAAAAAGAAAAAGCAATCAAAAAATGTTTTAATTAAAACAAATGATCTTTTTTTTTTTTGCACTGTCACCAGTCAGTGTCCCTGATCACCACCACACCAGTTATATGATTATGCTGTAATGCACTGGTGAAAGTATGTAAAAAACTCCTAAAAATCATGACAAAAAATTACAACAAAAAAAAAAAACACCATGCCTCCTACTAAAAACATGTTTTTTTTTTTCAAAAAAGTCAGTCTTTTTTTGTTCATTTAGCAAAAAATAAAAAATCCAGTGGTGATTAAATATCACCAAGAGAAATCTATTTTTGTGTGAACAAAATGATACAAATTTAGTTTAGGTACAGTGTTGCATGAGCTAGCAATTGTCATTTAAAGTGCAACAGCAGTGAAAGCTGAAAATTGGCCTTGGCAGGAAGAGGGTAAAAGTGCCTGGTATTGAAGTGGTAAAAGGCATTGTGCACTATCCCATTTTTTTTGTTGTAATTTGTATTAGTGTAGATATTTCACCTGTGTTGTTTGTTGGCTCACATTGTAGGATATTCTGTCAGACTTTTATATAAAATATATATCGTATATACAGTATATAAATAAGTATATAACATACAGTATATACTGTATAGGCTGACACATATGGTTGACCTGACAATCTGAATTTTGCACATCAAATCTACAAGGGTTGTAAAATGCATGTTGTCTAATTATACATGAGAAGTAAGGGATCTTAAATATTCATGGGGTGAGTTAAAATGGAACTAAGGGCAAAAAAATGTATTTTTTATTTTGGATATATATATTTTTCTGCCATCTGGGTCCTATTGGGGAGATTTCCCTTCACTTCGTCTCATAGCCAAAACAGGAAGTAAGAGGAAATCCTTTCAATGTGAGGAACACCCGGGATGTCACCAGGGTCACCAGAACTAGTGGCATTATTTGAAGATTTCCCTCTTATTACTGTTCTAGTGTCAACCCAAAAGGTTGTGATTTTCTTTTACTTTCACTATCGATGAATAAGGTAAACAGGACAAACAGAAAGGGTGAATCTCCCTAACAGGGGCAAAGACCGTTAGTTACCCTACAAGGTCTGGTTCACACCTATGCAGGTTGTAGTTGACGCATCTTCCATTTGCTTTTGGCATTTTTTCACATGCATTTTTGACATGTTTGGCATGTGCCTATTTGATGCACTTCCATTGAAGTCTATGAAACCAAAAATGCAACCTGCTGTGCAAAAAAAGTTCCTGACCCTTTCCAAAAAAGACATCAGTAGAAAACGCAGTGATATGAACATGACCCATAGGAAACCATGTTAAATGGATGGTGGTGCATTTCTGCAAAACTGAAAACACACATAAAAAAAAGCTTAGGTGCGGTACAGGCCTTAATGTTTATGTCTTTATTTATGATAAATGGCATTCACAGGTTAACTTGTTTACTTGGTGAACACTATGGTGACCTTAAACCCTTGCCATTTTTTTCACCTTAATGCATTCTCTGGAATCCATGGAAGGAGTTATGACCATGCCCTCCGGCAACCATCCCACTGGTCCCAGGGAGCAGCACAGTCCCAGGAAAGACCCCCCAAAAAGACCTAGATAACAACTCCTTCAAAAGTTTGTTGACCTATTTTGTGATTTGTTTATGGAACCTGACTGTCTTCTGTTTTGTGGATCGGTATTTGACCTTTAATTACTATGCTGTTTGATATGTTTTGGCTCTCTCACTCTTTTCCAGACATCTTGTACATTGCGGAGCTGTACCTAGCCACCTCCTTGATCTTGGGGGGATTTGTTGCCTGCTACTTTTTTATACCCCCTTTTTTCTATTTTGGTTGGTTTTAAACATGTTAAATATTTTCAGCAAAATGCTTTTTGTATCGCAAACATATATTTATTTAGAAAGACATAGATTTAAAACCAGAAAAAATAAATAAAGAATTTGTGCACATCACGATATTCCCTATAGTTCAAGGCCTATACATACAACCTCTAATGAACACATAAAGAAATACTACAGTTGGATGCACAAATTGTTTTCGTCCATTTTTTCAAGATGTTTCGCCGGTATGGCTTCTTCAGGAAAATGACGTAAGGTGTATATTTGAGATAATAGAAATATAATTCACTCTAGATATGTATATAGAAACAAACAACAACATCCAGACACCAACTGGATCCTATGTAACCCTAGTGTACCTCAGGTAATGCAGTAGTGAATAATAGGGAGGATAGGTCCGCACAAGGCCAGAGCATCTCAGAGGCTTCTATGGACTCTCCTACACTATTAGCACAGTTGACTTTTGCTATTTGATTACTAGACCCCTGGCGTTTAGTGCACCTCACAGACAGGGAGTATACTTACTACTCTTAATGCCATAACACTGTGCCAGGTTGGACTCTTTTCTGTAGTCAACCCTCGGACTTTAGGCCCTTTAAATATATGGAGATTTCCTTCCTATTTGGCACACAAGACAGGCTTTAAATGTGCTGTCAGTGATGTCTGGCTTGAGTATGCCTCCACAAATGAATCCCATAGATACAACTCAAATTTGTTCTAAAAAGCTGGTAAGGCATTTGTCCGGGGGAAGAATTATCTCTTATATATCGTCATATAAGAAGAGTTTATTAAAATACTATAGGGAGGCCAGTGAGAGACTTCAAGAGACCCAAAGACTCATGGCTCAGCAGAATACCCCCAAACACTGAAAGCTTTGGCATTAGGCCAAACACCTTTTTAATCTCATGGTAGAGAACCAAGAACCTATACACTGTTCATATGCTGAACTTCAATTACAGAGGTATGGCAATATGACAGGTAAACTGCTGGAGAGGCTGAGCAAAGGCTCTTTCCAATCTACACATATAGCTTCCCTAAAGTAAAATTCTGGAACTCCTCACCATTACTATTACCTATTACCTCCTCACCAGAAAAAAATCTAATCTTGTAAGATTTTTATGCTACTTTGTATGCAAAAGATTTGATAGACCTAGATGGGACCAATAATTTCTTGGATTCACTCTGTTTGCCTGTTATAGACAATATTACAATCCCTCAATGCCTTTATTTCCTTAAAGTGGTTGTAAACCCCAGTCATGAAATCTGAACAAAGCATATATATATATATATATATATATATATATATATATATCTGTAGCATTTACCTGTCTCTCGCCAAAGCTCTAAGTTTAGTTTCTCTCTGGTGCTTCCTTCTGAGAAGTTTCCCTGACACATGAGATAAAATGTGTATTGGGGAGGGAGCTCAGTACACAGCTTGTCTCTTCACAACACAGTTCTGCTGTGTGTGGAAGGAGGTGTGTTCCTTTCCTCTATCAGCTCTCATACACTGCAACTGCAGCTCTCCACTCCCTCTGTGATACAAAAAAATTCAAAAGGGTTTCATCTAAAATTAGTACTTTTAAAGTGATGTGCAAAAGAGAAGATTGCATATAAACAACCTTATGTAAGAAGATTTGTTTCATCTCTGTGTACCATCAGAGGCCAGTCCCTTCCTTAGGTATTTGAGAGGGTTTACAACCACTTTAAGGGAAGTGTCCAAGGCTATTAATGGTTTACCTAGTGTTAAAGCACCAGGCCATGGTATACGCCAAATTATGTGTAATGGGATTTTCCGACTGGCCACTAAGCCTATATCAAATTGATTGCTAAAATGGACAAAGACCCCACTGAATCGGGGTCATACAAACTAATATCCCTTTTTAATGTTGACACCAAAATACTGGCTAAAAAAGTAGCTTCTCGCTTGACAGCTAACTTACTTTTCCCCATTCATCCTGCTAAAGCCGGTTTTGTTAAGGCAGATCTGCATTTTCCAATATTCAAAAAGTTACAATGGTGCTGGAACAAGCAAAAGCCCATCCAGCTGAGGACACAGCTGTTATCGCTATGGATGCTGAAAAAGTCTTTGACAATGTTAGCTTTCACTAGCTT
This sequence comes from Lithobates sylvaticus, assembly GCA_028564925.1. NCBI lineage: Eukaryota > Metazoa > Chordata > Amphibia > Anura > Ranidae > Lithobates > Lithobates sylvaticus. Next base: position 257,629,048 of record CM053030.1, read on the forward strand.
GCTCCGGTTCTTCAGTGGATGGGCTTTTTGGGCCATTTTGTCACTTGAGAGTACATATTCTGCACATTCGACGAAATTAGTAGCTGCAGGTCTCATATCTTGTGAAATAGTGTTACATAAGAGCTGTCCCCTCTCGTCCCTTCTCTTTAACTTGAAACCCCTTTCACACTATCTTTCATCTAGAGCTTTGCTGCATGAGATATATAGATAGATAGGCCAGAAAGAGCTCCGTTTAGGCTTATTTGCTAACCATCCTAACTAGGGCTGTGGAAATTAATGATTAATTCCTCGATTAATCGATGAATTTTTTTGATCTATCAAGATTCTTTTGATCGATACTCACCTCTCCGCCGGCTTCCGGGTCTTCAGGGAGTTCTGTCGGAGATCCGGTGACGTCCCGGACATCGACGTCACCGGACTCCTCCCTCCTTCCCCAAGTGCCTCCGTCTGCTAATGAAGGGAAGGGGGGAGGAGTCCGGTGACATTGACTTTCTGATTGAATGTAACGCATACGGGGGAGGAGCTACACATGACGTCACTTGCTGCTGCCCCATGGAACTAACATGATTGTCAGCTTTACATGCTGTGTTTTTATCATCTTTATGTGAGTAGTTTGTGTTTGAACACAAAAATTGAATCTTATACTTAAGCGGTGAGCACTTAGATCTTTTCTTTCTACCCATGACCTGGCGTCCTTGCTGAGATCTAAGGAGACGTGAGAGGAGTTTATGGTCCGTGTAAACCCTTTTGATACCCGCTTGCATGACCACCTGTTTGCACAGGGGTCCATGCCATAAGGTGAGAGTGATTAGTTAGACCAGAGGGATTGTCACGCTACTGTGAAAAAAAAAAATACTTACGTCAGTGCTACAGTTTGAATTTAAAACGTATTTCTGTGAACTGTGAAGTTAAAGTGGAAGTAAACCCCCCTATCGTTTTCAGCCAAGGAAGCTGCCATCTTTGCCTCTGTTTAATCTACAACTGCCACGGTGCTGCACATGTGATCCGTTATGACACCAGCCATTGGATGGTTTGACTGTTTGGTTGAGAGCACAGCCAATGTGCAGTTAGCATTCCCGGCATGCCTTTTTTTTTTAAACTGTTAAATCGATGGGTTTACTTCCGCTTTAAGTCATGGATTGTGGAAACTAACTAGTGTCGGGTGATTGTATATAGTGTATACCACATTTACTACTGACTAATGCAGAGTTGCAATGCAAGAAGATCAGCTAAAAGTAGTTGGTTCTGTATGTGCCTTATAATTAATTGAAATTAGTTGATTAATCAATTTTAAAATATTGATTAATCGAACACGAAAATTTTAATCAGTAACAGCCCTAATCCTAACCTATCCAACAAGTCTTCACAAGCTTCCGATGATGCTCTGGCCTCCAAATCAATTTGTCCAAGAGTGAGATACTCTCCATAGCCCAAGCCAAACTTCCTTCCTGGGCTCATCAGTCCCTCTTCCAAGTAGTGACCAGGCACATTACCTATCTAGACATTAGGATAGAGAAGGAGCCATCTTCGATTTACTATTTAAACTATCCTCCGCTGATCTCTAAAATAGTAAATGAGTTGGAAACATGGATGGATCTTCCCCTATTGCTTTTTGGGAGATGTCACCTTTGCAAAATGTTGAGTTTAGCTCAACTTTTATAACCTCTTCAAATGATCCTGTTTCTACTAAGCATAAAGATATTCAAACTTTAAATAAGGCTATTCCCTCTTTTATATGGCATAAGAAAAAAAAAATAGCATTTACAAAACTGAATCTCCCAAGAAGCGAGGGGGGGGGGCAAATATGCCCAACATTTGACTGTATATTACTTACTGTATAAGGATAGACTGGGTATTTCAAGCTTCCATGTACACCAATTATGCTTTTGGAACCGCAATGGTGCAGCCCTACAATTTAGCTGTGCTTCTGCATTGTAAATTGCAGCTGCTTCCCACGAGTATTCAATACAATCTCTTGATACGAGATACAATCATTGGCTGGAGAGACATTTGACATAAATTGGACCTGTTACCTCTTGTTTCCAAATACTTAATCCAATGTTCCCACAGGCTACTCAATAGGAGGATTTTACTATCTGCTTAAAGGGGCTTTTCTGCTCTGCCTCCCTGTATGATATATCCTCAGGAACCTTGAAACCTTTCTCGATCCTGGCCTCTTCATACAACCTGCTTAGCCACCTCTATTTTCTATAACTCTCTGGCTTTACTAATTCGTGCTGTCCAGTCAAACAACAATGTTTTCAGTCCTCCATACTGGATTGTTTGCTTCAGGATTGGAAATACGCCATATCTGATATTGATCACCCTTTGAACTCTCTCTTTACAAAGCCTTAACACTATACAGCTTTGAAATGTAGGGGCAGGGACAACATCCTGAAGGTATAACAAGGTACAAACGGGAATGGGAATGAATATTGGAGGGAGTCACAATTTAACTTGTCCATCGGGCTTTTATCTCTTTTCTATCAATTAAGGACACTCCGCAAATGTCCGTCTGCCCACCATGTAATGAAAGTTGGCTATCACTTTTCCACTGCTTTTGGACATGCCTCCCTCATTCAATCTTCTGGGAGCAAGCACTGGCTTATATCTTGGGAGTCACTGTCCACTCCCCATGGATCCGGTTCTTCTACTTGCTTGTTCCCCTGCAATTCTGTACTTGACTGAGAAAAAACACCTCCATAAATTTTGGAGGAGTTTGCAGTGGATACTAATATGCTTACTTGTGGCCTACAGAGCTATTCTGAAGAAACAGACTTCTCCCAACCATGCAGATGCTAAAAAGGATTAAGACTTCTGATGTACAGATGGAGCTACATGATTACGCCTCAGCTAAACTCTTCCACAATAAATGGGCTGCTTTTATTGGAGCAACTCTAACATCTTCCGAGAAGACATCTATATTGTCCTCTTTCACTTACGTGAATAGGTTTGCCAAAGGCACCTGAACTGTAGCCACTAGTTGCTGATCACTGAACAGTTATTTTCATTGTGCTTCTCAATTTTTTGCTCCACTTTGGCTTAGAGTACTTGATGGGCTCTTACCTATTCACCCCTTCCCATTTTTTGGATCATCTTACTTGTTTGTACACATGTACTTGTAGATGTGCATAATGGACTGACTTTTCCTTGTTTATGAGCTAGTAGTGTAAATCCTGGTTATTTTATTTTGTTTATAGTATGTTTGTGTATATTCATGGTGGAGCCTTGTTACTTTGGCACTGCTCTGCAACATAGGGATTATGGATGAGCCTGATCTTCGAGTCGAACGTAAGTTCAACTTGAACATTGGCTGTTCACCTGTTCGCCGAATAGCGAACCCATTTGGGGTGTTCGCGGCAAATTAAAAAGCCGCGGAACACCCTTTAAAAGTCTATGGGCTTATATGCTTGGTACTGTCATAAAAAGTGTTTGGGGACCCGGGTCCTGCCCTAGGGGACATGTATCAATGCAAAAAAAAGTTCTAAAAAAATAATTTTTTTCGGGAGCAGTGATTTTAATAATGCTTAAAGTGAAATATTCCTTTAAATTTCGTACATGGGGGTTGTCTAAAGGTATACATGTAATTTGGCGCATTTTTACCGTGTTTAGAACAGTCCCTGCACAAAATGACATTTCTAAAGGAAAAAAAAGTCATTTAAAACTACTCGCAGCTATAAAGAATAGTCTATGTTAGAAATCAAAAGTGCTAATTTTAAAGGTTTATATGGATGGCATTGTCATAAAAAGTGTTTGGGGACATGGGTCCTGCCCCAGGGGACATGTATCAATGCAATTTTTTTTTTTTAAAAACGGAAGTTTTTTTTCGGGAGCAGTGATTTTAATAATGCTTAAAGTGAAACAGTAAAAGTGAAATATTCCTTTAAATTTCATACCTGCACCAAGACAGGATCTCCAGCTATACGACGATATGGGACACCTGGTTTAAGTACCGTAACTCCCAAGAATACCAAAATTTGATGCGCGACAATGGCTAATATACTAACTGCGCCCAATCTCTACCATAATTACATTCGGACGGCATGAGAGTGTTCTGAGAGGAGCAGATGGAGAGGGTAGCTGGTGGTCATCCCACCCCCCTTCCTAACTCTTCCACTTCCCCTCCTCTGTCTTTCCCTGTACCCCATCCTCCTCTTCTTCCTTCCCTCTTTTCTTCCTATCTTCCCTCCCCCTTTTTACCCCTCCTAAATGAACAATGATAAAACCGAGGTTCTCCTCATTGGTACACAATATACCCTGACAAAGCTTAACAGTTTTTCAGTTAATATTGATAACTCCACAGTCTTTCCCTTCCTTAAGGCAAAGAGTCTGAGTGTCGACTTCTATTATACACTATCTTTCCAAGTCCATATCAGTAATGTTACTCGATCAGCATATTTCAATTTATGCAATATTAATCGCCTTCACCCATTCCTCACACCCAACTGTACTGCCGTTCTTGATCATACTTTGGTCACTTCCAGCATAGTTTATTGCAATTCCCTTCTTTTTGGTCTCCCTCTCAAGTCCCTCCATAAACTACAACTGGTTCAGAACTCTGCTGTCCACATCATCACTAGAACCCCCTCATTTAATCATATCACTCCTGTTCTTCAGCACCTCCACTGGCTTTTGGTCAAATATCATATGGATTTCATAATTATGTTACTTACCTTTAAGGTTAATCACAATTTCACTTCTCCATATCTTTCTGAACTCTTGCATATCAATATACCCTGCTGCACCCTCAGGTCTTCTGCCAACCATCTCAATGTTCCTTCTGCCTGCCTGACCACTATGGGACTGAGATCCTTTAGCTGCTCTCTCTTTTGACTTTGGAAAACCCTGCCTCCTGACATTTGCAATGTTTTACTTCCTACCCATATTTAAATCACATCTCAAAACTCATCTTTTTAAACTAACAGATTCTGTTTGACTTTATTGATTTGTTTTTGTAAATTTAATGTTTATGTAATGGATATTTATTTTATTTATTTATTTTTGTTGCTCTGTTGCTATCCTTATAAGTTGACCTTGAGTGTTTTGAATGATGCCTATAAATAAAATGTATTATTATTATTATTATTTGCTAGCTATGAGAGAAAATGACTGAGTATTTTAAATGGGACTCTGAAGGCTTCTGATTGTTTATTATTTGAAAGTATTCTGTGGACTTTGTCATCTGTTCCAGGATTCAGTAAATGCTAATCTATAGTAAAGAACCTCGTTATTGTGGGAAATTCATTTTGAAAGAGTTTGTGTTCTATACCTGTCAGCACACTCTTGCTTTAACCACTTGCTTACTGGGCACTTAAACCCCTTCCTGCCCAGACCAATTTTCAGCTTTCGGTGCTCTCACACTTTGAATGACAATTACTCAGTCATGCAACACTGAACCAAAATGATGATTTTTTTGTCCTTTTTTTCCCACAAACAGAGCTTTCTTTTGGTGGTATTTGATCACCTCTGGGTTTTTTATTTTTTGCGCTATAAATGAAAAAAGACCAAAAATTTTGAAAAAAAAAACAAATTTTTTTTCTTTGTTTCTGTGATAAAATTTAGCAAATTATTAATTTTTCTTCATAAATTTTGGCCACAATTTATACTGCTACATATCTTTGGTAAAAATAACCCAAATTAGTGGATATTATTTGGTCTTTGTGAAAGTTACAGACTCTACAAACTGTGGTGCGAATTATACAAAATTGATCATACCTGATGCACTGGTGAGTGACCTATCTCATTTCTTGTGACCCAAACAAGCCAGGAAAGTACAAATACCCCCCAAATGACCCCTTTTTTGAAAGTAGACATTCCAAGGTATTTAGTATGAGGCATGGTGAGCTTTTTGATATTTTCATTTTTTCCTCACAATTCTTTGCTAAATGAATTATTTTTTTATTTTTAATTTTTTTCCACAATATTGTCATTTTAATAGGTTATTTCTCTCACATGGCATGTGTATACTACAAATGACACCCCAAAATAAATTCTGCTACTCCTCTTGAGTATTACGATACCACATATGTGGGACTTTTACACAGCCTGGCCACTTAGAGAGGCCCAACATGCAGGGAGCGTCATCACGTGTTCTAGGAGCATAAATTACACATCTAAATTGTTGACTACGTAGTACACTTTTATAGGCCCTGGAGCACCAGGACAATGACACGTGACACTGACGTGGCACTGATGACAGGTGGCACTGATGACACGTGACACTGATGTGGCACTGATGACAGATGGCACTAATACGGGGCACTGATGGCATGTGACACTGATGACAGATGGCACTAATACGGGGGCACTGATGACATGTGACACTGACAGATGGCACTAATATGTGGCACTGCTGACAGATGGCACTTATACGTGGCACTGATATCATGTGGCACTAATACGTGGCACTGATGAGAGATGGCACTAATACGTGACACTGATGACAGATGGCACCGATATGTGGCACTGATGACACATGACACTGATGACAGATGGCACTGATACGTGGCATTGATGACATGTGCCACTGATAACAGATGGCACGTGACACTGACAGGTGGAACTTTTGACATATGGCACTGATACGTGGCACTGATGACAGATGGCACTGACGTGGCACTGATGACACGTGGCACTGATGGCACTGATGACAGATGGCACTGACGTGGCACTGATGACAGATGGCACTGACGTGGCACTTATGTGGCACTGATGTGGCAGATGGCACTGGGGACAGGTGGCACTGGGGACAGGTGGCACTGGCAGATGGCACGGATGACACTGGGGACAGGTGGTACTGGGGACAGGTGGCACTGGCAGATGGCACGGATGGCACTCTGGGGACAGGTGGTACTGGGGACAGGTGGCACTGGGGACAGGTGGCACTGGCAGATGGCACGGATGGCACTGGGGACAGGTGGTACTGGGGACACTGGCAGATGGCTTATATGGCACTCTGGGGACAGGTGGTACTGGGGACAGGTGGTACTGATGACAGGTGGCAGCGGGGACAGGTGGTACTGGTGACAGGTGGCAGCATGGCAGCGGGACAGATCACTTTATTTTTATTTTTTTTACTGGTTAACATCTCTCCCTCCTCACACGCTGTCTGTGTGAGGAGGCAGAGCGGCGCTGAGAGATGATCTCATATGTTTGCTTATGAGATCATCTCTCATTGGACAGCCGATCTCGCTGTAAACGGCTGCTGCTGTGATTGGCCGTTTACATCGATCTGTGACCGGCTGTGTCCGACGGACACGGCCAGCACAGAACTTCCCCGATGCGCGCTCTCAGGAGCGCGCATTAGGGAAGTAAACAGGAGGAGGTCCAGGGACGTTCTCCCGGCAGGGAGCGTCCGCGATGCAGCCGTCTTTCGGCTATATCGCGGGCGCGTAGTGGTTAACAACAGTACTAATAATTACAATTATAATTATTTAACATTACCACTTACCTTCTGTAGAGTCCATTGGTCCATAAGAAAGAGATAAATTCTTGAGTAAGAATTGTGGCAGGGAGAGAAGAATGTGTAGTCACGTTTTTCTGTGTAATGGCCCCTCCATTCATCATATAAATGGAAAGATGGAAAAAAGGGAGTTCAAAGCGGGTCTGCTTCTTGTGGGGAGGGATGAGGAATCCAGATGTGGATCAGAAGTAGCATTGAAGTCACCACAGCATAAAATTGATCCTTTTTGCATTGTGAATACTTTTTTGTGAAGTTTACGGAGGAAATGTTGTTGGTGAACATGTGGTGTGCAAACCGTCACAATGGTGTGTGGGGCATTGTTGATGGTGCATCACAGAATAAGGTAGTGACCTTCTTAGTCTTTAGTGCAGTCTTGCAACTGGAAGGGGTGAGAGTTGTTGATTGCAACAAGAATTCCCTTCTTCTTAGTCGAGGTGCATGCCGTAAAAATATTGGCAATGTTTTTGTTAGTACAAACAGGTGGGTTAGATGCCTGGAATTTGGTTTCCTTTATGCATGCGATGTCATAATGGTTTTGAGTAGCCAGTTTCACCGGGTGGTTGAGGCCCTTGGCATTGATGGAAAGGAGCTTGATGGTCATGTTGCTGTATGTGCTCTCAGACAAAGCAGTGATTTTGTGGTGTGATTACGGAGTTATCTAAAAACGGTCATGGGCAAGATTCCTGTCAAAAGGACACTGTGAGAATTTAGGTAGCAAGGATTGTCAAAATAGGCAGATAACAGATATTGTGGGCAACCAGGTGTAGGTTGGTGAATGAAGTGCTGTGAAAACAAAACTAAACAAGAGTAGGACCTAGTTCATTTGGCTCTTCCTGTACAACAGTTACCAAGGAAGGGCGACAGTGGGGTAGAGAGTTCCAAAGACCACTGGTATAGGTGAAACCTGAAGATCCAAAATACAGTGGCTCTACTATGTGTATGTAGGGGGTTAAATGAGACAATAGCGCAAAAATCGGGGGGGGGGGGGTGTAGTGATTTACCCAAGGCTTCCACAGACGACCATACTTTTTGATTCTGTCTAGGAAGACTGCTTCTAACTTGGCATGAATCATGGTTCTGGTGATTCTATTCTTGGCCTCAACTATACTGAGAAGAGGAGTTTTCCAGGCCTTAGCGATAGTTTGCTTTGCCGCAGTTGTAACCTGTAGAAGAGGTTTAAATTGTGGGAGCGTCACTTCAAAAGGTTTTGTATTGAGTAGGGCCATGGCTGGAAAGGAAATGATGTGGGTAACTTCAGTCCAAAATGTTTGGACCAATAGGCAAGTCGACCAAATGTGGTGGTGAATGCCTGCATCCATGTAGCCACAAAAGCAGTTGGGTGGATATGTGGACATGTATTTGCCAATGTGGGCAGGGACAAGATAACAGCACATGAGAAATTTGTAATTCGCCTCTAACGCCAATATATTTTGCAGGACTGATTTGGCAGCTTCCCATATTTCAGACCAGTCTTTGGCTTCCAGTTGGAGTCCCAAATCACTCTCCATATTTGATGGAGGGTCTAGTAACTGAGCATAAAAGGCGGAGATTAGGCCACAGGCATGTGGGTCATTCTTACATGTGCGCTCAAAAATAGATAAGGCAAGAAGGGATGAGTCTCTGTGGAGACAGGGGCTAAAAAAGGTAGTATAGCTTTAATTATACTTCTGACATATGAGGATAGTTCTGTTGCTTGCACAGACTCTGGTATGCCCCAGATTTTAAAGTTGTTGCAGAAAGATCTGTCCTCAGTGTCCACTAATTTTCCTTTGATCCTTTTTGTTCTTCCACAAGATCATCCTGTCATTCAGGACATTTATGTTCTGGTCAAATTTGTGTAGAAAGGATAGCATGTCTGATTGATATATATAAGCATCTCTTTTAACGTAGTGTCCATAATTGGCTGACCGACAGTGGGATGTGCTGTGATTGGGTCTGGCTGTTTACCTTGGGGGCCCTACAGAGAGGATGGATGGCTCACCTCATGTTTATCTTCTGCTGGAGTATCCATCCTTTTCTGAGCCTTGGCTGGGCTGCCAGTGGAGGGTGTGCCTGGGGGTGATGCTGCAGGATCATGGGTAGGGAATGAGGTGTCCACCGATCCGGGAGGTGAGGGTGTCCCTGTGGGCTGCTGTTAAGAAGGGAGAGCTGTGGGCTGCCCTGCAGATGGTGTGGCCACAGCACCAACCTGGCAGTGCTGGCTTGCCAGCTGAAACCTAAAGGCAGTGAGCTTACATGGGCAGTACTCCTCTTTCCTTTTTGGGGACATGCCGCTGTGAAGAGAGATTGCATGTGGGCGTACTCAGTTCGGGCCATGGGTGAGCAGATGGACATTGACAATGGCGCCCAGCGGCAGGAGCCTGTATCTTACGTATACAGTTTTAAATGTCATGGCTGATCAATTCCATTATGTCCATGATTTCTTTCAGTTTGTTTGGTCCTGTTGGTCAAAAGGACTTGAAATGTATTTTTCAAAGTCACTTAGCATCTAATTCATGCCTCGCCATTTCCTTTGTGTTTCATCACAAATGTCGAAGTGCTTATGTGATGAAACTATGTGTTGGAGTAACAGCGCTGTCTGGTTCATGAAAAAATAAATAATCTAAATGTGCTACCCAATTGATGTGTGTATACACGTAAAAGATTAATCCCATATACAAAGGATGTGATCAAAAATAAATGGATAAAACAAACTAAATTTCCTGCCGCAACTTGAGGTGAGATACACACACAAAGTACAAATGCAAAAAAGTAGCTGCGCTGGAAATTTACATGCATTGAATAACAATAGTGAAAAGAATTTTAGTGAAAATTGGTTCTTCCTTGAACCAATGAACTAGTGTGTGGATGCAATCTGATTGGCCCAAAACATTACCACACAAATTACACCACCCCAATACTACACAATTACAGTGCTTATGAACATGTGATTGTGAACAAGAGCATATACAATAATATCTAGGGAATTTTTCTTTCAATTGTAGTGAAAACAAGAATTAATAGATATAATAATAAAGAAAATTCGTGATTAAATGACAATGAGATATTATTCAAGAAAGTCCACACAGGGTATTGTAATCCTGTTGCTAAAGTTCTCGTGGTGTTCCTATGCTTGACACCCTCAGAAAGGAGTGATTGAAAAGGAAAGAAGGATCCTCCACCAAACAAAAAGACTGCCGCTTACCAGCTGCTTTGATCCCTGTGTTAGAGAGATCAAAAAGGGCCTGCGGCATATCCCCCTGCCCGGGTCTCTATCCAGGGTCTTCCAAGTCTCTCTCACTGTGTGTGGATACACTCAAAGATCCTATCGGGATGATCCTTGCTTCCTTCCACAAACGTTTACATGCAAAACAAACGAGTATCCATAGCGCAATACTGTTGCTTTAAAATTTTATTTGTACATAAAAACCATATCGCACTTACATTTTGTATGTAGTCAATAGGCAAGTGGTTAAAAATAATCTCGAGCCGGCCGGCTCTCTTTCTCTCGCAGCCCGTCGCTTCCTGGATGGACGGGGAATGGAGGTGACGTCAGCACGCCGCTCACCCTACGTCGTTTCGTCACAGAATGACTTCTTCCTGGGGCACGGGCGGCGTGCTGACTCACCGCCTATTATACACAATGCCGTCCTAATCCCGCCCTTTCCTGAGCTCCCGGTCGCCATATTAGAATAGGGCAATTGCCCTTACTCTTATTGTTTGGCTTGCTAGGGAATGTGGGCGGTATGTCAGGCGATTAGTGTGTGCGAACGCCATGTTGAAGTAGGGCAAATGCCCACAACTTCACTGATAGGTCCGTTGGAATATGTGGGCAAAACCATATGTCTGCCTTAGCATATAATGATGCGCGGAACGGGCAGAACTAAAGCAGAGACATCTGATTGTCTGCTTCTATTCCATTCCCTCGTTCACCGGCAGGCAAACATGCCCACAAGAGTCTCGTTCTTTCACAGTGTGTGATCCATCTCAGGAAAAGACTAAGACTTGTCTACTCTTTTTTTTGCAAAAATGGTAAACCTATATTAAAAGAAATTATAAAAATTTATATGGCAGTGGAAACTCCTCCCCCCATACAGATAAAAAGCGGGGAGGTTAATCCCGTTCATATATGCATGTGAGGCTGTGGAAATGTATGCAAGGCAAACATCATTAACCCGTGGTCTCCCGGGAGCTATATTAGCCTGCAATTGCCATTTGTACCTAACACAATACAGCGCAATTAAGGGGCCTCTCCACCAGCGGCATCACTATGAGACAATGTCCCTGGCATATAACCCTACATTGTTGCTGAAAACGGTATCTAGAGATCCTCACCTGGTATTCCAAAACATATTACAACTAAAAAAGGAGATAAAGGAGAAAAGATGCAGCTTTTCAAAGCCCTGATTGGTATAAAAACACTTCCAGAGCTGAAACCTCACTGCATTCCTTGCCCATAAACCGAGGAAAAATCTGTTGTAAATTGGAGGTGATGGTGGTCTGTAGATGGTAATTATAGGTCTCGTATCTAGTGGACCCATCTATTCCTTAAAAATAAACTGTTAATTTTCCCAACCCACCCGCGGGTGGGTTAATACCGGCCAGGGAAAATATAAAATATTGTCGATGGATAAAAATCGCGTATCATTCGTGCCGGTGTAGGGTCACTTACTTACTACACCACCTATTCTGATATTAGCCTCTTTTTTCATTCTTACTGAATAAAAAATTATAAAGAATAATTGCTATGTCAGATAACATGATCTCCCCTTATGTGTCCCCCCTTGTTTTAATTGGGGCCCCCGGGAGCTCAGAGTAGGTTTACAAAGTTATGTTATTAACTGTTGTCAATAAAAGCATTTAAATCCACATCTACGTTGAGGCCGTAGGGGGTGTAGCAGCGTACTTTATGGATCCACGACATCTCAGCTCTAGACAAATCCCTCACTAGTGGGCTCCCTCTCCAGTGAGCACTAAATTTATCTATTCCTAAAAACAGTGTGCCTGAAGGATTGCGGTCGTGGTGCTGGGCGTAATGTTTGGACACCGAATGGAACCTGTACCCACTTTTTATATTCGTGATGTGCTCACCCAACCGTACTTGCATAGTGCGCTTTGTTCTGCCAATATACTGGAGCCCACATGGGCATTGCAACAGATATACTACCCCTTTGGAGCTGCAAGTAATAAAGGGTTCAATTTTATGTTCCCTAGAAGTGCTAGTGGATACAAATGTTAGTGTCTTCTTCTGTCTGCTCTTATTCAATGTGCAGATTTGACACCGGCGACATTGATGATAGCCAGACATACGTTGAAAAAAAGACACTTTCTTGGTAGGTGGATCTACCACATTTGGTGCTATCCTATCCCTAAGGGAAGGGGCTCCCCTAAAGACTAGCTCTGGGTTAGTGGGGAGAAAGGTGTTAATAATTCTGTCATTACCCAGTATATGCCAATGTTTCCGAAGCATATTTTTGATCAGATAGTGTTGCGTTGAGAAGGAGGTGACAAAAGGGACTATGGGTCTGTCCCTTGTTCTAGTCTGTCCCTCCCTCAACAGCACAGCCCTATCAGTCTCTGCTATTTCTTCAATTATGGTGTCCATAAGATTAGCATCATACCCTTTTTCCTCCAACCTTCCCTTCAAAACATTGGCCTGCAACCTATAGTCCCCAATGTCAGAGCAGTTCCTCCTCATTCTGACAAACTGGCTTTTGGGGATAGACTTTAGCCAGGGAGTATGATGGCAGCTTCCCATCGGTATAAACGAATTTCTGTCCGTCTTTTTGAAATATGAAATAGTCTTAAACGTGCCTTCACTCTTAGTAATTGTCAGATCAAGGAAGTTTACACTCTCCCTACTTGCTTCCATAGTGAACCTGATGCCCCTATCATTGGTATTAATTTTTGAAAAGAATTCCTCGAGTTGCGGCAAGGTTCCCTCCCATAGGAGGAGGACGTCATCTATATATCGCGCCCAAAACGACAGAAATGGGCTGCGATCCTTATAGATGACGTCCTCCTCCCACTTCGCCATAAATAAATTCGCCAGGCTTGGGGCGTATTTAGCGCCCATTGCCACACCGCGTACTTGCTGGTAGTATTGTTGTTCAAACCAGAAATAGTTGTGGCCTGCTGCGTATTCTAACAGATCCATAATGAAGTGTTGCTGTTGTTCTGGCAAAGTGGAAAGCGTGTTAAGGTAATACTTGACTGCCGCAATACCCATGTGGTGTGGAATGATAGTGTACAGTGCAGTGACATCTGCTGTCACCAGTAGGGTATTCTCTGTAGGTTTAAGATCTGACAGTAAATTGATCACATGTCGCGTATCCTTCAAAAAAGATGGCATTTGTTGCACCAATGGTCGGAGGAAAAAATCTATATACTTGCCCACCCGGGACGTGATGGAATCGATACCACTCACTATGGGACGTCCCGGGGGGCAAGTAAGACTTTTGTGTATCTTAGGCAGATAGTACAATACTGGTGTCCTCGGAGCCCTAGGGATAAGGAACATTTTCTCCTTATGTGATGAAACACTGCATGGCAAGCTCTCTATTAATTTCTCTGTCAGTCTGTGTCTGCCAAATTAAATTACTTTTTAGCTCTTTTCAGCAGAGCACTAAACTGCAAGACCAAATTGTGGGATGTGTAGGTTCTTCACAGGAAATGTCAGTTTTTACACTACAGACAGAGGTCATGCATTTACCTGTGCATTTACCTGTGCAATGTCATGCTTCATGCTTGAGCACAAACAGAAATGACTGACACAGGAATGAGATGATTTACTCTACTATAGGTTGTGCATACAGGGCAAAAAATGACACCTTACAATTACATAATCAGTGCAAATCCTATGCATCTAAAAAACACAAGGTACAGATAGCAAGGTCTATAATTCCTTTACAATTAACACAGCTTTACTATTATTTACTAAAATTGCCTTTGCTAGGTTAACAACCTCTATACCTTTAGTAAATCAACCCCACTGATAATGTTTACGTCTCAAAGTCAAGCTCTGTTTATTTCAACAATCAAATCAAGTCCAGGGCAAAATCCATTTTTTTGTATTCCATTTCATAACTGGGTATTTATTATACAACATCACTTTGCTAAGTGAACATTATATACTTTAAAAGTATATCAAACCCATTACATAAGACAATATTTACTCCAGTGAAGCAAAGACATTGGGGTAAAGTATGAAACAAAACAGGGTGTACACATTAGCTTAGTGACAAACCAAGTACAAAAGTACCATAACAAACAGACAAAATACCCTCCAAACACTGTGTCAAAGTCCATCAAAACCTATTATCTGCAAGAGGTAGGAACCCTAAATTTGAATTCACAAAGCTGTCTGCTTAAAACTTCAAATCTCCAATAATCCCTTTGTTCCAATCCAGTAACATTTATTTTATTTTTTTAAAGAACATGTAATGCCACGTACACATGATCGGACTTTGCAGCTGAGGTCCGCCGGACTTTCAAGCGAACGGACTTGGCCACACACGATCACTCCAAAAGTCCAACGGATTTGAACGTGATGACGTAGAATAAGGAAGTTCATAGCCAGTATCCAATAGCTGCCCTAGCGTCGGTTTTAGTCCGTCGGACTAGTACACAGATGACCGGATTTTTCGACCGAACTCGAGTCCGTCAGAAAGATTTGAAGCCAGTCTTATTTCTATGTCCGCTGGACTTATAGGAAGACCAAGTCTGCCGGAAAGTCCGATCGTGTGTATGCGGCATAAGGCTTTTATTTGCAACACTATTTAAATAAAACCTGTGACTTGCTGTTTTTTAATATAGACTTGCTACAAAGAAATAAATATGTTTTTATTTTTATTTGTAAAACTGTGTTTTCTTATAATATTAAGCCATGGCACTGCAGATGTGCACTGAGATTTGAAAGTGGCGATGTTCAATTGCAAGCTGAAGGCTCTCTTTTTTAAGGGAACCTCCACTTACTTGTGAGCACTATGTATTAGCTTAAATAGAGACTACATAATTAAGAACAAAACAGTTTGGTTCCAATGGTCAGTGGGGACCTGAACCCTGACAGCTGGGATTTAGAACCTGGGCATTGGGTGGTGGCTCTAAAAGTAAGAACAGTTATAAACGCAGCACCAGCATGGGGAACAAGCTGGGGAATATTGATTTATGGATGGTGGGTGAGGAGAGGTTAGAATTTAACTGTTTTTGGTGAATTTTACATTTACAATTTTTTAACTGATCATTTATACCTTTTTTATTACTATATTTTATCTAAAAAATATTTAATGTAGAGTGTTTAGATTTAGGTTACATTCCTAGTATTTCTAAAAGGTCAGCAAAGATTTACCTGCCAAATTATTAGTATTTTTGTTCATTGAGCTCTAAGATATGAACAGATTTGCCTAGCCTAGCCGTGTCTAGTGATGGAGGATCTAAACTTTCCCTGCTGCAGTTTCAATTTTGCTTACAATATTTATTGATGTATTGGTGATTACGGAGCTGCTTTGGTTTGTGCTTTTTACACGTGCCTGAAGTTCAACTTTAATGTAATCATTTAATTAATAAGATACATATAATAAAAATTAAAAAAAGAACAATAACACACAAAACGTCTTCATTGATGTTCAGTTAGATTATAGAAAGCAGGTGCTTGGATTATTGCACAGCAGATAATGTATGTTATTGACACATCTCTTGAAAACATATTGACACATCTCTTGTGCAGTTTACAGCGCCAGTATTTTACACTATTCTACAATAACATAGCAGGATATATAAAAAAAATCTATAAAGTGTGGTGTGTTGATTTTCCATCAGTTTAAAATTTTTACTTGACAATAAAAAAATGAGCAATGACTTAACACAACATCATTGTTGCATTCTATTATTCTACAGATGCAGTTAATGTAGAGTATTGCATTGCATTAAACTTAGTATAAAATTGTTTCAAAAAGAATATCTGATATTAAATTTACATAAATGATCTGGCCACATAATATAAAAAAACGAACTGCAATCCTCATTTCTACAAACTTGAACAAGAAATGTGTAGTTTACTGGTTTATAGCAAGTGAAGGAATTAAGTGATTTTACTAAATATACTGAATAACATATGGGCCCTTTGAGTGGAAACGATGGTATACTTTCTTTAAGAATGTGGTAAAAATTTGGATGCACCCGGAAGCATTTTTTACATTGTATTCAGTGTCTCTTCCATTGTTTTATGACTATGGGGGTTATTTACGAAAGGCAAATCCACTTTGCACTACAAGTGCAAACTACAAGTGCAAAGTGCATATGGAAGTGCAGTCGCTGTAAATCAAAGTGGTAGATCTGAAATGAGGGGAAGCTCTGCTGATTTTATTATCCAATCATGTGCAAGCTAAAATGCTGGTTTTTATTTTCCTTGCATGTCCCCCTCGGATCTACAGCGACTTCACTTCCAAGTGCACTTTCAGTGCAATTTCAAATGCACTTTGCACTTGTAGTTTGCACTTGTAGTGCAAATTGGATTTGACTTTCGTAAATAACTCCCTATGTTTTGTTTATGGATTTGTAGATTGATCCTCTAATGATGTCAGGAAGTTAATTGAAAATATGGTTATTAGTTCATTTGAGAAGAGACTATATTGTGTTATAGACAGCTAATGGGTGCAGGATGGAAATATCCTTGCAAATTGAGGCCCACCTATGATTTACAGTATCTGAGAGCAGACAGAATTTGAATTTGTTTTACTATGCTATCAATAAAATTGTACTCGTATTGTGATTCTGTGAGCTCTGTCTGGGTTCCGCAAAAGTCTGTTATTCCTTTATGCCTCTTGCGCCTGGGAGTAAAAACATGCCACATTTCTTACTGATCTGAACACTGGTGCATTGTTCTTTATGGAACACAGCTGCATGTGCAGTACAGCGCTGTAAAATAAAAATAGAAAAATTGAAGTGGGAGTGCAGTAATTTATGCACATACTGTATGTTTGTGTACGTACATATATATGTGTGCATATTTCAACACTGGCAACTAGAAGAAGATGAAGAAGAATTTTATGCATGTATACTCATGTTTACTTGCATGCTTTTGTAAAATCTTTAACCACTTCAGCCCCGGAAGATTTGGCTGCTCAATGACCAGAGCACTTTTTACAATTTGGCACTACGCTGCTTTAACTGGTAATTGTACGGTTAAATGTTGTACCCAAACAAAATTTGTGTCCTTTTTTTTCCCAGAAATGGAGCTCTCTTTTGATGGTATTTTATTGCCTCTGTGATTTAAGTTTTTTGCGATATAAACGAAAAAAGACTGAAAATCTTGAAAAAAAATGATATTTTCTACTTTTTGTTATATAAATAATCCAATAAACTCAATTTTAGTCATACATTTAGGCCAAAATGTATTCAGCCACATGACTTTGATAAAAACAATGTCAGTTTTGAAGGCCATAAAATGCCAAGATAGCACAAATAACCCCATTTTAGAAAGTAGACCCCAAGCTATTTGCCTATTTTTATTAAACTACTGGGGACGCTCATACTTGTTTACATGAAAAAATATAATTATTTTTTTGCTCGAAAATTACTTTTAACCCCCAAACATTATATATTTTTTTTAAAGCAAAGGCCCTACAGATTAAAATGGTGGAGGGGGCGTGGCCGAACGTGAAAGGGATAGGACGCACTGTGGCTGAGCTCCGCGGACCGGCACAGAATCCACAGCCATCCTTCCCCAACGATTTAAATTTCGGGCAACAAACCCGCCATCCAGACTCCCGAGCTCCCCCTGAGCCGACCCATACCTATCTGGAGACTCCAGGCCGCCCGCTTACTCCACGATCCGGCCCGAGGCCGGCTCCATCCAGCAGAACCCGGCCGCCATCTTGACCGGCACGGAATCCGCCGCCATCCGACCCCAGCGACCGGGATTCCAGCTTACAAACACCCCATCCAGACTCCTGAGGTATCCCTGAGCAGATCCATACCCGTTTGGACACTCACAGCCGCCTGCTCACTTCACAATCCGGCCCGCGGCCGGCTCCATTCACTATAGTGCGGCGGCCATCTTGAGGCCTACGAGGCCTCCAGACCCTCCGCGATCGAGTGCCGTGGATAGCGGGACTAACAACAGCTCACCCTGCACACTCCGGAGGCGGCCCCCGACCGGGAGAGGGTAAAGTCTGGATCACAGTAGCAGCTGGTGACATACTGCAGAGGTCGGCAATCCGGAGACAGAGGTGAGAGGCGGCCATCTTGGTACACCCTAAACCCACCAGCAGCCCCCTTATCCTCCCGGAGCCAGACCCTAATTCCCTCATAATACCGTAGAAGTACCCCGTTCAGGGGGCGTGGCCTAGACGGTACCCGAGATGGCTATGTGAGAAGCCAGCTCCCGCACACAGAGGGCGAAAAGAAGCACCGTAGGGGGACATAGTACTTTCTCAATATGGGGAAATCCAACAGAAGCGCCTCGACACCCCGCACCCAGAAAGAGCCGGGAACCCAGTTATCCGGAAACATCCCGGAGCTTTTCAAAACCCGTCAGACGGTGCAACTCGAGGCGTCACAGGCCGCACAGATCTCATCCCCAGCCTCGCATAGAAGCTCCGCGGATTCGATGATGGACGGAGACGCCAGTGGACCCAGCGCCCCACACCCAAGCCTTCTGGACATTCAAAGAGACCTCCAAAAGGTAGCTCTGGACATTAAAGACACCCTGACGGCAGCGATATCTGATCTGAAGGCAGATATCCATGAAATTAACCATTGCATCACTGATGTGGAGGAGAACTCCCGGGTGCAAGCAACAGCGATCAGGCAAGTTCAAAAAACGTATGATTTACACCTGCCACACATGTTTGAGCTTCACAGACAAGTAGAGGATTTGGACAATAGGGGACGCAGGCACAACGTTCGGGTGAGGGGGGTCCCAGAGGGCATAGACCAAGCCGCCTTACCACAAGCAGTTTGTTCTATCTTTAATGATCTACTTGCCCGCCCAGCGGATTCCCCTATTGAGATGGAACGGATACATCGTGCACTAAGACCCCCTCCCCGTGACTCTGAACCACCCAGAGACATTGTCTGCTGCATAGTAAACTTCCCCCTCAAGGAAGAAATCCTTAGGAAAGCTAGAGACAGAGGGCGTGTACTGTACAATGGTGCTGAGATAAAGCTCTTCCAAGATCTATCTCAGATTACATTGCAGAACAGACGCAGCTTACGCCCCCTGCTGGAAGTTCTCCGCTCACGCAATATCCAGTATAGATGGAAATTTCCCTTCTGTCTTTCTGCGTCGACCAGAGGCCGCACTGCACTCCTCCGGACACCAGAGGACTTACTCCCCTTCTGTGAGCAACTAGACATACCTCCGGTGGACCTGCCTGAGTGGTATTCCTTTTACTTTCCTACGGAGCCCTGGAAGCCAGTCTCCCACAATGCATCGCCCAAGGCGCAAAGACAACGGTCCAGACGGCGTAGACTGGACCCCACATCACCAGGAGAAAGATCCTCCCGCAGAGATCCATCATTCCGCAGCCCAAGCCCGGCAAGCACTCCGCGTCGGAACCATCCACTGGCATGAGTTGACGATGTCACAGTTTACTCTGCGCACACACAGACCGTCCTAACTTCTGTTTGTACCTGATTTAACCCCCCCCTCTTTTTCAGTATACCTCAACGCAATGGTCATCCAAGGACCTGGTACCCTCTTGGACACCCCATTGGGAATCTCAGGATCAACACCAACGGGACCTCAGGTATCCCCCTTGTTTTTATACAATAGCAACTTGCTCCCATTTAAACCTGCTTCTGCCCCAGAAGGAACTAGTCTTCTTCCCTCCACTATCCCTTGCTGAACAATGTACGCCAAGAACCCTATGCTCATCTTACCCAATGGCGACTAATGCACGGCAAGGCACAGCCTCATAGTTCATTGAGGGGAGAGCTGATTTGCTTTGCTCTTGCGATGGGGTGCTTTTTGTGTGTGTTTTTTTTTTTTTTACACATGACATAAGGATGTTCATACGGAGAGAGCACTACAAGTGGTGGAGGTTGGGGCCCTAGCCGACCAGAGGCGGTCTTTATCCCAACACAAACCATACACCGTCTAATGGTGACAAGGTAGTGACCCTCCCGGTGTGGGCCTAAGCCTCCTCCACGCAGCTTACATACTGAGAATACCGGTTATAGTAGATACTGAGCACTACATTTTATACCTCTTTACCCATCAGTAGAAGATTAATACTTTACACCCCTAACACCAGAGAACAAGGGGATTTTCTCCTAGGCACTTAGAGGCAAGTAATACATACCTATGACCTACATAACGACCTCCGACCACCTTTATATTAGCCTTCATTGAATAACATACCACTTCCTAGAAATAGAATGCACCACTAACTCTAGTAGGCATAGAGCGCCGGCTATGCCAGGAAATAGTCAATCTTGCAAATCAGGTCCCATTGAACTGAATTAATGTTCTTTAGGATAATTGTTATAAGTAATGTTAACAGTTTGACATCTGTGTGTCGCAGAATAATTTGATCAGTTTTTTACTTATTGTATTTTTTTTCTGTTTGTTTACGATTTTGCAGTTGTTACAAGTGATTGCCTGGGGCTGCTATACCTAATATGCTGAAGCTAATCGCATCTCTAAGATTTCTCATAAGGAATCGAGACATACCATCCCGCCCCCCTCTATCATACCATTAATAAAAGTTCGCCCTCTCCAGTGCGAGAGCCCTCGCTTACCTTCAGGTTTACATCCCCCCCCACAGCTGTCCCTATGGACCTTAGCTGACACCCCAGCACAGACTTTTTAGGTGGATTGGAGCTTCCATTTCCACCTCTGGTATCTGTACACAGATAAAAAATGTAATAAACACTGCGCTAATAAGTGTGAAAATAATAAAATTCCCTAATACCGAAAGTAGTAAGGCTATGGAAATAACATAAAAAATATATATATGAGTAGCAGCAGCAAAAAAATGTGGATACACACATAAACCAGATAAAACAATAAAAAAGCCGCGCTAATTACACAAATGGGGTGGTAAGTGACCTGTACCACAATAGAAAAAATATTATAAATGAATAAAGTCCAAGGGGTAACAATATAATAAGTGCAGGAAAAAAAAAAAAAAAAAAAAAAGTTCGTGAAAAGAATGTTGAAGTGACTTGTCTGATGAAAGTGCCACAATTAATATCAAAGTAAATTGGTGACTTGTGCTGTGATCAACCAAGAACAAACGTGCTCCACCACCATTCAAAAAATGCGCTTACCAAAAGGCAAGCTCAATTAAGCCTGCAACTCAACGATGTCCCGGTGGATCCAAATACATTCAGTATTTACTTGGACGGCCTCAATGGGATGCGTCAGTATGGAAATGTTAATCCTCCAGAATCCAAAGCCCAGACTCATCGATCAGAGTTTATGAAATCATAAAAAACACAGGGATGCTCCCATAGTGTAAAACCAAATGATCACTAACTGCAACGAAGTTCCTCATTTCTCTCTCCAGGCTCCACACACTCCGTGTTCGTTCCTCAGCAGTGCTGCTGAGACTGTTCAGTCAGTACCGCTCTCTATTGCCACCTGCAGGCTGGAGGAAGGAGAACACCTAATCCTCTCTCCAGCTATGAGCCACGATCCTATCTGAATGTGTCCGGTTTTCAGGGGTGCTCAAAACCGGGCACATGATTCAAATCCCGTACAGTCCGGGATTTGAATCATGTGCCCGGTTTTGAGCACCCCTGAAAACCGGACACATTCAGATAGGATCGTGGCTCATAGCTGGAGAGAGGATTAGGTGTTCTCCTTCCTCCAGCCTGCAGGTGGCAATAGAGAGCGGTACTGACTGAACAGTCTCAGCAGCACTGCTGAGGAACGAACACGGAGTGTGTGGAGCCTGGAGAGAGAAATGAGGAACTTCGTTGCAGTTAGTGATCATTTGGTTTTACACTATGGGAGCATCCCTGTGTTTTTTATGATTTCATAAACTCTGATCGATGAGTCTGGGCTTTGGATTCTGGAGGATTAACATTTCCATACTGACGCATCCCATTGAGGCCGTCCAAGTAAATACTGAATGTATTTGGATCCACCGGGACATCGTTGAGTTGCAGGCTTAATTGAGCTTGCCTTTTGGTAAGCGCATTTTTTGAATGGTGGTGGAGCACGTTTGTTCTTGGTTGATCACAGCACAAGTCACCAATTTACTTTGATATTAATTGTGGCACTTTCATCAGACAAGTCACTTCAACATTCTTTTCACGAACTTTTTTTTTTTTTTTCCTGCACTTATTATATTGTTACCCCTTGGACTTTATTCATTTATAATATTTTTTCTATTGTGGTACAGGTCACTTACCACCCCATTTGTGTAATTAGCGCGGCTTTTTTATTGTTTTATCTGTACACAGATCCCTTGTGTACCCTATAAGAACAAGACCCACACGACCCATTAGCGACTAAATACCCCCCTCCTCCCTCCCTCTCTTCCATACTCAAGCGTTTAGCCCACATCCCACCTCCCTCTATTCTGACTGCTTCTTATCTATACCTCTTTTCAGGGTGGGAGTAGCCCCCCCTGCTTACCCGCCGACCACCTGTGACCCTGGTGAGTTCACTACCAATCCGCCCAGACTAGAATTGAGGATATCAATCGTCGATACCTCGACAACCTCGCCTACTAAACTTCTTCCTTTTAGTCAGAACCGCAACCCTCTCTGACGATGCAACAACAACTAACCCTAAAATGTCTATCACTAAATGTCAAAGGTTTAAACCTTCCAGAGAAGAGATCGCAAGTACTAACAGCCTTGACGAAACACAGAGCTCACTTCCTCCTTTTGCAAGAAACACATTTCCGGACAGACACTATACCCAAGCTAGCAAACCACATATATAATAGGTCACTACATTCCACCAATTCAGAGGCCAAAACTAAAGGGGTCTCGATCCTCATCGCCAAGCATGCTGACTTTCAACTGAAAGATTCCAAAATAGACCCGGAGGGAAGATATCTCTTCAACATTCCAATGAATCCCCTTCTTGACACCTCCACAGGAACGTCTTCACTCCCATACCGTGCTCTTCGCCAAATTAAAATACAGCTTCAAAACCTGACTTTACACGACTCCTGGCGTACCCTATTCCCAAATGTCAAGGACTATACCTTTTTCTCCCCACCACACCAAAAGTACTCCAGACTAGACTATTTTTTTCTATCCCAACATGACCTGGCCTACCTATCGCAAGCGTCAATTGAACCAATGTTCTTGTCTGATCACCATCCCATCACAATGACTCTCACCTTCGCGGATTCCACCCCAAAATGCAAATTATGGAGACTGAACCCCTCCCTTTTAAAAGACCCAGTAATATTACAACAAATTCGCTCTCGAATCCAACTATACTTTAAAGAAAAACACCAAGCAAAAAAAGAAACACCAAGAACAGATTAAAACCCTTATTGAACTAATCCACAGACTCGAAAGGACTCACAAACATTCCACTTCCCTAACAACACTCCAAGACCTCACGCAAGCTCGCTCTACACTTTTAGATGAACTAGGGAAACGCACCAGGAGACGATACATCCTGGGCCAAAAGGTATTTTACGAACACGGTAACAAAAGCGGGAGACTCCTAGCTCGTACGATTCAGACGGCCAAATCTCATTCTACAATCCATCAGATACGAGACAACAAAGGTAACCTACTTTCTAGAAACATGGACATTGCCAAACAATTTGAATTGTTTTACTCTAAACTGTATAATTTGACACGAGACAACATAGGAACTCCCAAGACAGGCGACCGTCACGACAAAATTAAAGACTTCCTAGCCCAATACTGCCCTACACCAATTTCTCCTCAACAAGCGGAGGCCATGGAGAGCCCTCTCTCTTCAGAGGAACTCTCCTTGGCAATCAAACAAATGAAAGTGGGTAAAAGCCCAGGGCCGGATGGTCTTCCGCTTTTATACTACAAAACCTTTGCAGGAGAACTATCACCATCCCTATTACAGACATTCAACGCTCTAGCAAACCCCAACATTTCTACAGGCCGACTACTGGAAGCGCACATAACAGTCATCCCAAAAGACGGTAAGGACCCGACGCAAGTATCCAACTATAGGCCCATTTCCCTACTCAACGTAGATATTAAACTCTACGCAAAGATCCTCGCCAACAGACTGCTTCCTCTTATTCCTGGCCTCATTCTATCTGACCAAGTGGGCTTTATTCCAGGTAGGGAAGCCAGGGATAATACTATTCGCACACTGAATTTGCACCACTGGCTCACCTCATCACTATCCCAGGGATTTTTCCTATCCCTAGATGCTGAGAAGGCGTTCGACAGAGTGGCTTGGGACTATATGCAGGCAGTGCTAAAAGGAGTTGGACTCCTTCCCCGCATGTGTTCGCATATTGACGCCTTGTATACAAACCCCTCAGCCAAAGTAAAAGTTAATGGCCTTCTGTCGGACGCCTTCTCCATCAGCAACGGGACGAGGCAGGGCTGCCCCCTATCGCCCCTGATCTTTGTTCTAACACTTGAACCCCTGCTAAACAGATTAAGAGCCAACCCTGACATAAAAGGATGCTTTATAGATAATAGGGAATTTAAGGTAGCAGCGTTTGCTGACGATATTCTATTGTCATTGCAATCCCCACGCATAACCCTACCCAATTTACTCAGTGATATGAAACACTTTGGGGAATTATCAAAACCTAAAGATCAACTACTCTAAATCATACGCCCTTAATGTCTCTCTACCATTACAAGAAGTTACCCATTGTCAGGAATCCTTCCCCTTTCGATGGAAAAAAGACAACATCACCTATCTAGGCATTCAAATTACCAGGAAAATAACAGATCTTTACAACCAAAACTTCTTACCTGCACTCACTAAAATCCAAACGGATCTAAAGGACTGAGCCAATCTAAATGTCTCTTGGTTTGGTAGGGCAGCTTTAATAAAGATGATTGTATAGATCTGATCAAATCAGATATTGAACCGTCCAGACACTATACTACTAATAGAGGTTTATGGTGCATGCGTGGGTGTTAGCGCTACTGGCACTAATCTGATGCTGCCTGGGGCAACACAGACCCTGATTGACGCTAAAATCTGATATCCCCCGCTGGGTGATCGGGGGGTTAAACATTTATTTAGGTAATATACGGTGGGTGCCCTGATGCTAAAACAAACAAAATGAACTAACCAGTGTCACTGTGACACTAATATGGCGATCACTGGTGACAGGGGTGATCAAGGGGTTAAAGCTTTATTAGGGGGGTTGGGGGGGGTCCCTAGACTTATCTGGGGCTACCACTAAGTACCTTAACACTGATTAGTGTCACAAATTACACCAGTACAGTGATCAAAAAAAATATGAACACTGAACTGGGTGACACGGGGGTGAAGGGGTTAACTGGAGGGGGGGTTTAAACGGGGTGATTAGGGGTGACAAGTGTGCCTATGTGTACTGTGCCAGTGTAGTGTTGGTTCTCTCTGGAACAGAAAATAAGGGAGAGGAGAGATGACATCAATTCCCCTGTCTGTGTTTACACTTACACAGGCAGGGGAGGATTTCATTTGTCAAGGCAGATCAGCAGGTCCAGGCCAGAAATCATTGGCCTGGGCCTGGAGACTGATCGGTTCTGAAACAAATCCGATCGTCACGGCCGCTGTTATATAATGTCGTTTTGCCCACTCTTGCATTCTGCCGCAGTAAAACTGCAGCAGCTGGTCGGGAATTGGTTAAAGAACATTTTACATGGGATCTTTCTGTCAACATGGGATCTTGCTGTCCTGAGTATGAACATCATACATTTTTATGTCCATGGTATTATATATATTGGATGTGGTATCATTTCATAAAACAGCCCATTTTCTTGTATTATTAATAGGTTTTCATCATCTGAAATATACACAGGTTCAATACAATGTGCATCCCATAGAACTTACATATAATGTAGATATACTCAGTCCTATCATACCCTCAATGAACATCATTTTTATTTATTCAAAAATGTGTTTCAAAAATTCATATTTTTTTTGTTTTAATGGCTAATGAAGGTTATTTAATTTATTTTAATGTCATTCACTCAACTGACCCTGTCAAAATACAAAGTATTTATATTTTCTTCTACTACATACAGTATAAATGGCCTACCAGGAGTTCTGATTTAGTAATAATATAAGCATGCAGTGACGGGACAAGGTCACCCAGCGCCCAGGGCAAAGATGCCAAACTGCGCCCCCTTTCCCTAAAGGTTAGGGTCAGGGTGCCCCCCCAACCCTGCAATAAACCATTGCGCCAGGGGCAGCCGCCCCCTCCTGCCCACCCCTTGTCCCGGCCCTGTAAGCATGTACAGCGTCTTGCTAGAGATATATTTGCAGTGTTGTGTTAGAATTAGAAATAAAATGTTTAAATTGCTTCTCTGATCATGCTTTTTTTACAAACTCAAATTACTTACTTTATTTATTACTAATACAAGTACAATAGATAAAACAAAAATCTACATTGTTTAAACATAACAGTATTTCTAAATCGATTTCTCAGAGACTGGAACATGTTCATTTTATGGATGACAATTCTCTGTTTGCATTGGTTCTATATATATATATATATATATATATATATGGACAGTTTTACTCAAGTGTGAAAAAATGCTGTAAATGTAAAATGCTTTCAGAAATAGAAGTGTTAATAGGTAATTCTTGTAAAACAACAAAATGAAAAATAAATGAGCAAAAGAGAAATCCAAGTCAAAGCAATATTTGGTATGACCTTTTGAATTCAAAACAGCATTTACTCTGCAGCTGGACAACAACCCCAAATATGCAGCCAAAGTCATTAAGAACTATCTTCAGTGTAAAAAAGAACAAGGAGTCCTGGAAGTGGTGGTTTGGCACCCACAGAGCCCTGATCTCAACATCATCAAGTTTGTCTCAGATTACATGAAGAGACAGAAGGATTTCAGGTAGCCTATATCCACAGAAGATCTGTGGTTAGTTGACCAAGATGTTTGGAACAACCTATCTGCCAAGTTCCTTCAAAAACTGTGTGCAAGTGTATGTACCTAGAAGAATTAAAGAACTGATACTGTTTTAAAGGCAAAGGGTGGTCGCCCCAAATATTGATTTGGTTTGGATTTCTTTGTTCATTTACTCTCCATTTTGTTAATTGATAAAAATAAACTATTAACACTATACACAATAATTTTATTTCTGAAAGCATTCTTCATTTAAGCCATTTTTCACACCAACTTAAAACTTTTGCACAGTACAATATATACACTATATTACCAAAAGTATTGGGACATCTGCTTTTACACGCACATGCACTTTAATGGTATCCCAGTCTTAGTCCATAGGGTTCAATATTGAGTTGGCCCCCCTTTGCAGCTATAACAGCTTCAACTCCTCTGGAAAGGCTGTCCACAAGGTTTAGGAGTGTGTCTATGGGAATGTTTGATCATTTTTCCAGAAGCGCATTTGTGAGGTCAGGCACTGATGTGGATGAGAAGGCCTGGCACTACTTCACCCCAAAGGTGAATTCATCCCAAAGGTGTTGAGGTCAAGATTCTGTGCAGGCCAGTCAAGTTCCTCCACCCCAAACTTGCTCATCCATGTCTTTATGGACCTTGCTTTGTGCACTGGTCCATATCATTTGATGGAGGTGGGAGTATGGTGTGGGGCTGTTTTTCAGGGGTTGGGCTTGGCTCCTTAGTTCCAGTGAAGGGAACTCTTAAGGTGTCAGCATACCAAGACATTTTGGACAATTTCATGCTCCCAGCTTTGTGGGGACAGTTTGGGGATGGCCCCTTCCTGTTCCAACATGACTGTGCACCAGAACACAAAGCAAGGTCCATAAAGACATGGATGAGTGAGTTTGCGGTGGAAGAACTTGACTGCCCTGCACAGAGTCCTGACCTTAACCCGCTAGAACACCTCTGGAATGAATTAGAGCAGAGACTGCGAGCCAAGTTCTCTCGTGTAACATCAGTGCCTGATGAGTTGAAGCTATTATAGCTGCAAAGCATGGCCAAACTGAACATTGAACACTGCGGACTAAGACTGGGATGCCATTAAAGTTCATGTGCGTGTAAAAGCAGGCATCCCAATACTTTTGATAATATAGTGTGTATATATATATATATATATACATATATGTATCAAAGAAAATGCAATCCCGGGGCTTCTCTCTTACTGCACATGTACAAGCAGAATAAAGCAGTTTAATACAGACATGACAGATTACCCAGTAACCTGCATCTTGGATTTTCTTAACCTTATATTATTATCGTGAAGCATAACTATAATGATGTCTCGAAGGGTGATTGTGTCATAAATCTATGAAAAAGGCAATTCAAATTGCAATGGAAGAAAGAGCTTTGATGCCTGCAAGGTCTAAAGCAGAGGATCTATTACTAATAAATAACACATTCAGGTTCTGCATTCACTTGTACAGTACAAGAAATATTGATTATTTGAAGTTGGAACATTACTTTAAACAAAGTGGTTGGAGGGACTTTCATCACCACAGGGAATAACATTTTTTTTAAACATAATTAGCAACTAAATGCGTGTCATTCTAAGCTAGGTTGTTACCTTTAATTAATGTTCCTCTTTAAACATAAGCATTTATGTTAAAATGTGGGTTGGACCTTTTGCAAATATTAAAGAGTAACATAAGGTTTCATTAATTAGCTCTTGACAATGTGCAACATTTTATTATGTCATTTAATTAGAAAGAAAGTAATTGTGAAATAGGCTTTCTTACGAAAAAATAAAAACAGTTATAATAAAATGGTCCTAAAGTCTAATGCCCCGTACACACAAAAGTCCACGGTTTTGTTGTCGGAAAGTCCGATCGTGTGTTCGGGACATAACAGTTTTTTTAACTTAATCCATTGCCTGTATTATTTCCCACCCCCTCCCCTAAGTATTTACCTGAGTCCTGACAGTGATCCAGCACTGTTCTGTTTGCAGCTATTCTCCCTTCACTTCCTGGTTTCACAGGTAACATTAAAGGCAGAGGGAGACATAGGCTCCTGTTGCTGTCAGTCAAATCCTGTGAGAAGGGATTGGGGGCATGGCTGGGACATGCTGTTTGTCTATAGCTGCACACAGCCTGGCTCAGGTGTGCACACGTATGGGTGATTCCAAAGCATCTGGGGGCACCCACAGGAAGAAGGAGTTGACAGCACCAGATTGTGACTTTAAAAGAGGATGCAGGTGACCACTTTATGCAATACCATTGCACAAAGCAAGTAAGTATAACCTCTTTTTTTAATTTCAATATTTATTTATTGGTGTTTATCTTAGTGTTAATACAGAAAAAATAAACATAAGAACATTTGGGATAACAGTTTCCTTATAGATCATATATGATGTTGCAAGTACATCATCAAACAATTTATGTTCATACATCACGTAAGACCTCTGTTCGGTCTATTTGTTGTATCTGCATATGTCCTTAATAAACCTTAGCGTTAACACTTGGGGTTAGTATGTGTAGAGAACTGGAGAAACATAAAACTTTTGAAACTTTGAGAAAGTGGTTGTGTTTCAGTAACATAACGCAAACTAACATTAATGTAACTCATCAACACAGTCAATGTAATTAAGTCAGGTTTCCTGTTTGGTAATATAGTAAGATCATTTCCTAGAGAAAGTTTTGTACCATTCTGACCAAATCTTCCATCGAGAGCTAGCCTCTTGGTGTACCTTGTGTGGAAGACAACAGCATCTCATATGTGGCATGTGTGTGGGTTGTCGTTATTACCTCTTGAATAGGAGGAGCTTCTTGAATTTACCAGTGGCGTACTAGTACTAGTCTCACACTTAGGAGAATATGGATGGCTATGGTTCTGACTTCTTTTGGTAGTGATTTGATGTTTAATGACAGAAGTGCTAGACCTGGTGCTAAAGGTACTTTTATTTTTAGAATTTTTGTGTGAGCAGTCGAAAAACTGCTATCCAGAAATTTGCTATGACCGGACAGGACCATAGTATATGGTATAATGTGCAGACATACCTGCAATTCCTCCAGCATGTTGCAGGAGTGTGTGGAGACAATTTTGCGATTCTATAGGGAGTTAAGTACCATCTGAGTAACATTTTTTGTGTCAGTTCCCATAGATTCACACTTTTTGTCACTGCATATGTGATACTGAGTGCCTTTTGCCATTGGACAGGGGTATATCTACTATTAATCTCATTTTCCCATCCAAGCATGCTGGATGTTTTAATGAATAAGTCTTTATTGTTGAGTAGTTTATAAAACAAAGATATACCTTTGGTCTTAGTGTGGGATTTGAGTAGAATTGGGTTATTATATTCCATGGTAGAGATAGGGCATTGTGTGGATTGGAGTGAATAAAGTGGTTTATTTGTAAATATGTTTAGTGTTCACAGTTGGCTAAACCGTATTCTATCTGTAGGGATCTAAATGTTCTGGGTGACCTTTATTCACCCATCTACTTATATAGGCCTGAAGAGATTCTAGTACAGTAGGGGATAGTGATGTACTTTGTGGATTGTTGTATTGGTTTGTGAGTAGGAGGTGGTATATATTTTTCCCTTGTATTTGGGAACTTTCTAGATCTTTCCATTAAAGTTCATGTGCGTGTAAAAGCAGGCATCCCAACATCCCAATCTTTAGATAGAGGGAACCATGTTTTGAGTTGTGCTAAGATTGAGGCAGTATAGTAATCCTTGAGAGTTACCATTCCTACTCCACCTGCCTTCCTAGTAGTAACCGTTCTACAGAAGGCGCATCTGGACTTCTTTCCTTGCCATAAGTATCTATTAATGATTGATTGGGTTGCCACAAAAAAAGAGTTGGGTACAGGAATGGGAATTGTTCTGAATAGATATATGAATTAGGGGAGGAGAATCATTTTAAAGGCTGCTACACGACCTGACCGGGAGAGTTATATCTTAGCTAGGTCATGGAGTTTTGAGCTTAGTTTACCTATAAATGGAATGTAGTTGGCTTTGAATAGTTCTTCCGTTGTTGGTGTAAGGGTGATACCTAGATACTTTATGCATACGCTGTCCCATGAGTACGGTTATAAGTTTATGAGTTTCTGTTTATTTGAAGGAACATTTAACCCAAGGATATAGGATTTAGTCTCATTCACTTTGTAGTAGGAAAGATGGTTAGACATGTTCAGTGCATGGTGTACCAAAGCCAGGGAGTTTTCCACATGGGTGATGTTAATATGACATCATCTGCAAATAAGCTGATGGTGTGTGATGAATTATGAATCTGAAAACCTGCGATGTGGGGGTGGGTACAGATGTGACTCACCAGTGGCTCTATCAACAGGCTAAATATTAAGGGTGATAGTGGACATCCCTGGTGAGTTCCATTCGTTATATATAAAAAGAGGTTGACAGTGCTCCAAAGGTGTACACCATGGCCGAAGGTTTGGTGTATAGTGCCATGATTGCTGAAAAAATTTGGCCCGAGAAGCCAAAAGCCGATAACACCTTGGCCAAAGTATCCCCAATGTATGCGATCAAACATCCAGTGCTAGAAGCAGAGAAGGCGTTCCATGCAGTTTAGCATGGTGAATAATATTTATTAGGCACCTGGTGGCATCTGAATTCTGGTGACCTTTGGTGAAAACTGATTGATCTGGGTGTATAAGTTTGGGTAGGATGTCTATCAAACGTAAAGCTATGGATTTGGCATATAATTTCAGGTCGTTATTAAGGAGTGAAAGAGGTCAGAAATTCTGTGGAGTGGATGGGTCCTTCCCTGGCTTGGGTAATGTAATTATTAAGGCTTTAAGCATTTCTGAAGGGAAGAATGAAAAGGCAGCAGCAGCGTTGTAAATGCAAACTAAATAGGGTGTTAGGACCTGTTTGAAAGTTTTGTAGTATTCCCCTTTAAATACGTCTGGTCCAGGGAATTTGTTCAGTTTGTGCTGTTAGCTGAGGAAGGGATAGTTTGGTTAGAAAATGTGTTATTTCAGGATTGGGTTGGTAAGTATGTGGGTCTTTTTCTAGGTTATATAAGGAGCCGTGGTAGTGGCTGAAGGCATCCGTTATATCTTTAGGGTGATAGAGTTTATCTTTAATGAGGGGGTGAAAAATATACCATATTTTAGATTTGTACCTGCAGCCAAAAAGGCGTTGGGCCAAAACTTTCCCCGTTTTATTGCAATTGGCATTGTAAGTCATTTTCAATCTCCTGGAGGATTTTTCAAAATTCTCCAGAAGATGCAATTTCAGATCATATCGGAGCTGTGGCAATTTGTGTAAAGTGGAGGGTGAAGGGTTTTGTTTATTTTGAGTTTCTAAGAATTTCTTCAGTAATCTCTCTTAAACGCCTAAGCTGCCGCCTCTTTACTCCCAACCCATGTTAATAAAAATTCCCCTCATGAATGCTTTGTGGGCATTCCATAAGGTAAAATGGTCAGTTACAGATGATTCATTGTCCGTAAAATATTCTATCAGATGGCTCTCCAGTGTCTTTTTGGTGTCTTCTCTTTGAAGGAGAAGTGGGTTGGCTCTCTCCATATTGGAAAAGCGCCAGATGATAGGGAGTCTGCAATAGTTAGAACCACTGACGCATGATCCGACCATGTGATATCATTAATCTTTGTTGTGGTTGTTCTTGTTAAGAGACCCTGGTCTACAAGAAAAAGTTCTATGCGAGAGTAGGACCGGTGGGGTGTGGAGAAAAAGGTAAATTCTCTTTCATCGGCATGAAAGCAATGCCATGCGTCAAATAGGCTATTATGGTGTATTAAATTGAGGAGCGATGGTCCCATACGAGTTGACGATGAGGTTGAGTCTGTGGATTTGTCAGGGAGGAGATTAAAATCACCACAAATCAACAGGGAACCTCTTTGGTGTGTATGTATTTTCCTTATCAGTTTGTTGAGGAAACAAATTTGATGGGAGTTAGGGGTGTATATGTTGGCAATTGTATATGTGGTGGAATTAATGTCACATATTAAGATTAGGTATCTGCCTTGTGGATCCTTGATTTCTTTGTGGAGTTTGAATGACATTGTGTCTCTGATTGCGGTGAGGACACCTCTTTTCTTTGAATCTGCAATAGCTTAAAGACATATGGAAAGTTCTTGTTGGAGCATTTGGGTTGTGCCGTGTCACAAAGGTGTGTTTCCTGTGCACAAAAGACATCACTTTTATATTGGAGGACTTCATTCCACATTTATTTTCTTTTAGCTGGGTTGCTGAGGCCTTTGGCATTAATAGATATAAATGTCACCCCCATGTGAATGAAATAGGAATGATAGACTGAGACTTCTTTCTGTAGTAATTTTGTTTGTTTGAAAGGAGCTCCCTCCAGTGGCCAAGGTTAAAATTGTTCTTTTTGTGTAAAGTGTGTGTAATGCCGCGTACAGACGATCAGACATTCCGACAACAAAATCCTGGATTCATTTCCGACAGATGTTGGCTCAAACTTGTCTTGCATACACACGGTCGCACAAATGTTGTCGGAAATGCCTAACGTCAAGAACGCGGTGACGTAAAACACATATGACGAGCCAAGAAAAATTAAGTTCAATAGCCAGTGCGGCAATACTGCTTGAATCCAAGCATGCGTGGAATTTTGTGCGTCGGAATTGTGTACACACGATCGGAATTAAAAACAACGGATTTTGTTGTCGGAAAATTTGAGAACCAGCTCTCAAATTTTGTTTGTCGGAAATTTTGACAAAAAATGTCCAATGGAGCCTACACACAAGCTCACATCGAACATTGTGAGTGTGTACGTGGCATACAAGTATTGTTGGTAGTTTTTAATTTTAAATTAAATTTTTTGTTAATTTTACAGCTTGATCTTGGTTGTATGTAGAGGCTGGAATACTTTATCTGTATCTTTGTATTGAAGCACATGATTAGTCCGTTAGAGCCTCCGGGTTGAGTGTTGGTCACATGGATTTTTCTGTGTGCGGTATCTAGGAAGTTTTGGTAGATTTAAAGGAACCAACTGGGTTGAAGGGGAAGGAAAAACAGTGGTAAGAAACAGAACAAAAAAGAAAGTCAATGTGAACAGCTGATTTCCAGAATTCTGGAAATGCATATACATTCTGGATTATCTGTCCAAATCTAGATGTGGGTATTTAGTAACCGGAGGCAGTATACTGCTGCTCAGATGTATTCTGAGGGGTAAGTTTGTTTCAGAGAGAGACTCCTGGTCTCTACTTACCAGACTTTTGCGTGTTTTTTGCAGTTTTTTGCAGTAACCATCCTACACTGTGTTTCCACTGGGGGCACATTCCTGGGGAGGTTTGAGTTGCTGACAGGTTTAGGAATAATTTGCCAGTCTTTCAATAAGGCTAGGCCTTTCTCCAGTGTGTCCACTATGTGTGTATTTCCAATCTTAGTGATGGTAATTTTTGTTGGATACCCCCACCTGTAGTTTATCCTGTGGTTCCTGAGTGCTTTAGTGATGGGGATAAGTTTTTTTTTCTCTTTTGCAAGGTGTACTGGGATATATCTACATAGAATTGCAGGTTTTGGTACCATGGTGGGATGTGGTCTTTATTACGCATTGCTGCCATTCATTTTTCCTTGGTGTGGTAGAAATGCAGGCATAAAATCATATCCCTCTGTGTCTGATCAGGGAGGTAAGATGGTTTAGGTAGGCAATGTATTCTATCTATAGTGACATCAAGCTCAGTCAGATCAGGGAGGATTTCTTTGAATAAGGTGACAGTGAAGACCCGCAGGTCTCCCTGTTGGGTGGATTCAGGGATACCTCTGATTTTCCTATTGTTCCTTCTGGCCCTGTCTTCCATATCTGCCATTTTTTCTTTAATCCACTCCAGCTCCTTCTCTTTCCCATCATGGTCATCTACTAGATCGTTTATTGTGGATGCAAACTCCCCCATTTTGGTTTCAATATGATCCACCCTGGATTCTACAACTTGTATGTCCTTACTGAATTTTTGCATGCAGGACATTATGTTAGCCTGAAGTGTGTTCCGCAGTGATAGCAACATATCCTTCAGTAGAGTGCCCATTACAGGCTGATTCATAGTAGGGAATTTCTCAATGCTATCTGGCAACTCCCTAGTGTCCTCCCCAGAATAAATGTCAGGCCCGGCCTCCGGAATGCATCCAGTGCCATCCATTCTGAATTTAGATTTAGCGGGGCTGGTGGATTGAGGTGTGTTTGGGTAGGAGTGTGGGCTTTCGGGGATCCACTATTTCTGCTGCTAGATGCTGATTTGGGTGAGATGGAGTGAGTGTTATGGGCTGGGGTAGAGGATGAGCCGGCACCATGCTACCTACCTCCATGGTGCTGCTGTGCAAAGTATTTGGTCAGCTTCTGTGGCTTTCTGTGCGCTTTCTGCTTTTTGGGCATTGTTTTGTGCCACTGTGAGTTTAAAAAGTAGACTTTAATATCACTTTAACTACTGCAGCCCCAGAAGGATTTACCCCCTTCCTGACCAGAGCATTTTTTGCGATATGACACTGCGTCGCTTTAGCTGACAATTGCGCTGTCATGCGATGCTGTACCCAAACAAAATTGTATTTTCTTTCCCACAAATAGAGCTTTCTTTTGGTGTCATTTGATCACCTCTGCGGTTTTTATTTTTTGTGCTATAAACAAAAAACTATTTTGAAAAAAAAAAGCAATATTTTTTACTTTTTGCTATAATAAATATCCCCAACAAAATATATATAAAAAACTAATTTCTTCCACAGTTTAGGCCGATATGTATTATTCTACATATTTTTGGTAAAAAAATTGCAATAAGTGTATATTGATTGGTTTGCACAAACGTTATAGGGTCTATAAAATAGGGGATAGATTTATGGTATTTTTATTATTATTATTATTATTATTATTATTATTATTATTATTTTTTTTACTAGTAATGGTAGTGATCTGCAATTTTTATCAGGACTGCGACATTATGGCGGACAGATGGGCAAAAATGATCAAAAATTTTGTTTGGGTACAGCATCGCATGACTGCGCAATTGTCATTCAAAATGTGAGAGCGACGAAAGCTGAAAATTGGTCTGGGCAGGTGTATATGTGCCCTGTATTGAAGTGGTTAAAAATAACAAACATGTTATACTTACCTGCTCTGTGCAGCAGATTTGCACAGACCAGCCCAGATCCCCCTCTTCTCGGGTCCCTCTTTGGCGTTCCTGGCCCCTCCCTCCTGTTGAGTGGCCCAACAGCAAGTAGCTTGCTATGGGGGCACCCGAACCAAGCCACAGCTCCCTGTGTCCATTCAGACACAGAGCCGTGGCCAGGCCATGTCCCTTTTTTCTCCTACTTGGCTGATGAGGTGGGGAGTCCTGGGCAGCCGAGACAATGCTACAACATTGCTGGGTCTAGATGGGGCTCAGGTAAGTATTTGAACAGGGGCACAAAAATTGGGCCTTTGGTGGTGGTGGTGGCGTTGCCACAACACTGTAAGCCCTCACAGTTACTCTTGGTGGGCTCAGGAATGGGCCCTGCTGTGAATTATTAGACCAAGAATTGTAATTACATGTCCCTGTTGAACAGGGGCAGGGAATTTGCGCCTTAGGCAATGGTGCCACAACACTGCAACACCTCACAGAAACTCTAGTTGGAGCGCAGGAATGAGCCCTGCTGCAAAGTATTGCAACAAAAATTGTAATTACACGCCCCTGTTAAACAGGGGCTGAAAAATTGGGCCTTAGGCACTGGTGCCACAACACTGCAACCACTCACAAATATTGTAGTTGAGCGCAGCAACGAACCCTCCTGCAAAATATTGCATCGAAAATTGTAATTACACGCCCCTGTTAAGCAGGGGCTGAAAAATTGGGCCGTAGCCACTGAACTCCCAGAACCAAAAATGTTCTTACAAGCTATCAGCATGATCATTGAGGAGGAAGAGGATAGTCACTCAGCATAACAGGATAGTCACTCAGCATCAGCATAGGCAGTCTTGAAGGGATCTGACATTTCAAAAAAAAATATTCGGTTACATCAGCAGGTGCTTGGTAGCTGGTGGTGATCCAAGATTGATTCATTTTTATGAAGGCCAGTCGATCAACGGAGTCGGTGGACAGGTGCACCCTGTGATTGGTTACAAAGCCTCCAGCAGCACTGAATGTGCGGCCCAAAAGTACGCTGGATGCTGGACAGGCCAGTAGCTCAATTGCATACTGTGCAAGCTCTGGCCAGTGATCCATCCTCAAGACTCGGTAACCCAGAGGATTTTTTGTGGGAAAGGTGTAAAAGTCTGATCTTGCCCCTATGTATTCCTGCACCATGTAAATCAGACGCTGGCGATGGTTGCTGAAACCGATCATACCTTGGGGCTGCGGACTAAAAAATTGTCTGAACGCATCCGTCAGACGGCCACCTTCTCCACCGCTCCTTCTGTGACTGACTGAAGCCTCAGCAACAC
This sequence comes from Lithobates sylvaticus, assembly GCA_028564925.1. Classification (NCBI taxonomy): domain Eukaryota; kingdom Metazoa; phylum Chordata; class Amphibia; order Anura; family Ranidae; genus Lithobates; species Lithobates sylvaticus. The sequence goes on from CM053030.1 coordinate 257,666,890, forward strand.
GTTGTCCAGGACCAGGAATTTGGAACCTTCCAGTCTCTGGGAACGCGTTGCACAGACCTTTCTGCAAGGCCTCTTCAAGATGTTTCATCCTCTGCTCCCTCTGCGATGGCAAGATAAGGTCCGAAACCTTACCCTTGAAACGTGGATCAAGGAGGGTTGCCAGCCAGTAATGATCCCTCCCCTTGATCCGACGAATATGAGGGTCCTTCTGCAGGCTTTGTAGGATCAGGGAGGCCATGCAGCATAGGTTAGCTGTGGCATTCGGTCCGGAGTCCTTTGGATCACTAAGGTCGACATGATCCACAGCCTCCTCCTCCCAGCTACGTACAAGTCCACGGGTTTCTTGGGACTGTAAATGATCCCTAAAAGACTGCTGCTGATGCTGAGTGCCAGGCTCCACCTCCATGCTGACACAATCCTCCTCCTCTACCTCTTCCTGTGTGATCGGCAGGCCAGCAGGAACACTGTCTGGATAAAGGGAACCTCTTCCTGCCTCTGTTCTGCCTCAAGTGCCCTGTCCATTATTCCATGCAGCGTGTGCTCCAGCAGGTGGACAAGAGGGACAGTGTCACTGATGCATGCACTGTCACAGCTCACCATCCTCGTGGCCTCCTCAAATGGTGACAGGACAGTGCATGCATCCCTGATCAAGGGCCACTGGCATGGGGGAAAAAAACAAGCTCCCCTGACCCTGTCCTGGTGCCATAGTCGCACAGGTACTCATTGATGGCCCTCTGCTGCATGTGCAGCCACTGCAGTATGGCCAACGTTGAGTTCCACCTGGTGGGCATGTCACAGATTAGGCGGTTCTTGGGCAGGTTAAATTCCTTTTGTAGGTCAGCCAGCTAAGCATTGGCATTATACGACTGGCAGAAATGCACACATACTTTCCTGGCCTGCCTCAGGACATCTTGTAAGCCCAGGTACCTGCCCAAGAACTGCTGCACCACCAATTAAAGGATGTGAGCCACACAAGGCACATGGGTCAGTTGTCCCTGTCGGAGGGCGGAGAGGAGGTTGGTGCCATTGTCACACACCACCATTCCTGGCTTAAACTGGCGTGGCGTCAACCACCTCTCGGCCTGCCCCTGCAGAGCTGACAGAATCTCTGCCCCAGTGTGGCTCATGTCCCCCAAGCACACCAGCGCAAGCACCGCATAGCATCTTTTGCTTGCGTACTTGCGTAGCCCCTTGAACACCTACAGAGCACCGCTGGTTCTGAGGACAAAGCACAGGAAGAGGCCATGGAGGAAGAAGAAGAGGAGGGGTGGAGGAGAGAAGTGTGTCAGAATCACCAGTAGTAGCATTTTGGAGGCATGGTGGCGGAACAACCTCCAACACTACTGCACCTTGTCCTGCATCCTTCCCAGCTGCCAGAAGAGTCACCCAATGCCCAACGTCCCTGTCCATGCCTGCTGGACCATGAGTCAGCGGTAAAATGCACCTTACTGCTGACTGCCCTGTCCAGCCAAGTCAAGACATTGCCTTCCACATGCCGGTAGAGAGCCAGAATCGCCTTCCGTGAGAAAAAGTGGAAGTGCTAGCAATTTAGACAAGCTATCATTCAACCGCTGGGCATGTGGATGGCTGGGAGTGAACTTCTTTCAGCGGTGCAGCAGCTGGGGCAGGGAAATTTGCCTGGTACAATCGGACGTCGGTGTACCGATAGCAGATTGCCCGCAAGTACTTGGCTATGACACACCTAACTCTACACCATCATTCCTCTCAGTGCAGATTTCAGAGAGGACTGAAGGTATAGAGGGGTTGGAGATCCCAGCTGATGAGGAGCAAGGAGAGGTCCACTTTGTTGTTTGGTGTGGGTCTTTTAGGTACGCTTGCCAACGAACTGCATGGCAGGTCGACATATGTCTGGTCAAGAATGTGGTGCCTAAGCGGCTGATGTTTTGGCCACGTGAGATATGCTTCAGACATATGTTGCAAATAGCAGCGGTGCGATCTGATGCACTCGTCTCAAAAAAGGCCCACACCAAAGAACTTTTGGAATAACGTGCAGAGGCAGCGCCCTGCACATGCGGAGCTCTGCAGTGTGATGCAGTTGGTGTGCTGCCCTTAAGCTGGCCCCAGGAGGGCATCCTGCCTCATTGGAGATGTGCCTCCTCATACTCCTCATCCTCTCTCCGTGCACCGTGTCCACGACCAGCACTGTTGCCTCTAGACACAGAGCCTGCTTGCCCTCTTTTATTGGCTCGTGACTGTCTGCCTCTCGTTGTTTGCCTTCCAGACATACTAATGGCCTGCAGGGAGGTGTAGTGGCACAAAGCTGGGACGTATATACTGATATACTGCAGCTAGCAGAATCAATTGCCTGCCTGTAGTATTATTAGTATGAGAACACCAGCAATTGGGGTAGCTTTATGTGCACACTGTGCAGAGTACACAGTACACCAACTGTAATTACTGCAGCTGCCTGCAATATAGGATCAGGAGAACACCAGCAATTGGGTAGTTTTAGGTGCACACTGTGCAGATGACACCATACACAAACTGTAATTACTGCAGCTGCCAGCCTGTGGTATAGGATCAGAAGAACACCAGCAATTGGGGTATCTTTAAGTGCACACTGTGCAGAGTACACAGTACACCAACTGTAATTACGGCAGCTGCCTGCAGTATAGGATCAGAAGAACACCAGCAATTGGGTTAGCTTTAGGTGCACACTGTGCAGATGACACAATACACCAACTGTAATTACTGCAGCTGCCTGCCTGTGGTATAGGATCAGAAGAACACCAGCAATTGGGGTAGCTTTGTGTGTATACTGTGCAGAGTACACAGTACACCAACTGGATTAATGCAGCTGCCTGCCTGTGGTAGAGGATCAGAAGAACACCAGCAATTGGGGTAGCTTTATGTGCGCACTGTGCAGAGTACACAGTGCACCAACTGTAATTACTGCAGCTGCCTGCCTGTGGTATAGGATCAGAATAACACCAGCAATTGGGGTAGCTTTAAGTGCACACTGTGCAGAGTACACAGTACACCAACTGTAATTACTGCAGCTGCCTGCAGTATAGGATCAGAAGAACACCAGCAATTGGGGTAGCTTTATGTGCGCACTGTGCAGAGTACACAGTGCACCAACTGTAATTACTGCAGCTGCCTGCCTGTGGTATAGGATCAGAATAACACCAGCAATTGGGCTAGCTTTAAGTGCACACTGTGCAGAGTACACAGTACACCAACTGTAATTACTGCAGCTGCCTGCAGTATAGGATCAGAAGAACACCAGCAATTGGGTTAGCTTTAGGTGCACACTGTGCAGATGACACAATACACCAACTGTAATTACTGCAGCTGCCTGCCTGTGGTATAGGATCAGAAGAACACCAGCAATTGGGGTAGCTTTGTGTGTACACTGTGCAGAGTACACAGTACACCAACTGGATTAATGCAGCTGCCTGCCTGTGGTAGAGGATCAGAAGAACACCAGCAATTGGGGTAGCTTTATGTGCACACTGTGCAGAGTACACAGTACACCAACTGTAATTACTGCAGCTGCCTGCGGTATAGGATCAGAAGAACACCAGCAATTGGGGTAGCTTTAGGTGCACACTGTGTAGATGGCACAATACACCGACTGTAATTGCTACAGCTGCCTGCGGATAGGATCAGCAGAACACCAGCAATTGGGGTAGCTTTAGGTACACACTGTGCAGATGGATCAATACACCGACTGTAATTGCTACAGCTGCCTGCGGGATAGGATCAGCAGAACACCGGCAATTTGGGTAGCTTTAGGTGCACACTGTGCAGATGGCACAATACACCGACTGTAATTGCTACAGCTGCCTGCGGATAGGATCACCAGATCACCAGCAATTGGGGTAGCTTTAGGTGCACAGTGTGCAGAGTACACAGTACACCAACTGTAATTAATGCAGCTGCCTGCCTGTGATATAGGATCAGAAGAACACCAGCAATTGGGGTAGCTTTAAGTGCACACAGTACACCAACTGTAATTACTGCAGCTGCCTGCCTGTGGTATAGGATCAGAAGAACCCCAGCAATTGGGGTAGCTTTAGGTGCACACTGTGTAGATGGCACAATACACCAACTGTATTTGCTACAGCTGCCTGCGGATAGGATCAGCAGAACACCAGCAATTGGGGTAGCTTTAGGCGCACACTGTGTAGATGGCACAATACACCGACTGTAATTGCTATAGCTGCCTGTGGATAGGATCAGCAGAACACCAGCAATTGGGGTAGCTTTAGGTGCACACTGTGCAGAGTACACAGTACACCAACTGTAATTTCTGCAGCTGCCTGCAATATAGGATCAGGAGAACACCAGCAATTGGGTAGTTTTAGGTGCACACTGTGCAGATGACACAATACACCAACTGTAATTGCTAAAGCTGCCTGCGGATAGGATCAGCAAAACACCAGCAATTGGGGTAGCTTTAGGTGCACACTGTGCAGAGTACACAGTACACCAACTGTAATTTCTGCAGCTGCCTACGGTATAGGATCAGGAGAACACCAGCAATTGGGTAGTTTTAGGTGCACACTGTGCAGATGACACAATACACCAACTGTAATTGCTAAAGCTGCCTGCGGATAGGATCAGAAGAACGCCAGCAATTGGGGTAGCTTTAGGTGCACACTGTGCAGATGACACAATACGCCAACTGTAATTACTGCAGCTGCCAGCCTGTGGTATAGGATCAGAATAACACCAGCAATTGGGCTAGCTTTAAGTGCACACTGTGCAGAGTACACAGTACACCAACTGTAATTACTGCAGCTGCCTGCGGTATAGGATCAGAAGAACACCAGCAATTGGGGTAGCTTTAGGTGCACACTGTGTAGATGGCACAATACACTGACTGTAATTGCTACAGCTGCCTGCGGATAGGATCAGCAGAACACCAGCAATTGGGGTAGCTTTAGGTACACACTGTGCAGATGGATCAATACACCGACTGTAATTTCTACAGCTGCCTGCGGATAGGATCAGCAGAACACCGGCAATTTGGGTAGCTTTAGGTGCACACTGTGCAGATGGCACAATACACCGACTGTAATTGCTACAGCTGCCCGCAGATAGGATCAGCAGATCACCAGCAATTGGGGTAGCTTTAGGTGCACACTGTGCAGAGTACACAGTACACCAACTGTAATTAATGCAGCTGCCTGACTGTGGTATAGGATCAGAAGAACACCAGCAATTGGGGTAGCTTTAAGTGCACACAGTACACCAACTGTAATTACTGCAGCTGCCTGCCTGTGGTATAGGATCAGAAGAACCCCAGCAATTGGGGTAGCTTTAGGTGCACACTGTGTAGATGGCACAATACACCAACTCTATTTTCTGCAGCTGCCTGCAGATAGGATCAGCAGAACACCACCAATTGGGGTAGCTTTAGGCGCACACTGTGTAGATGGCACAATACACCGACTGTAATTGCTACAGCTGCCTGTGGATAGGATTAGCAGAACACCAGCAATTGGGGTAGCTTTAGGTGCACACTGTGCAGAGTACACAGTACACCAACTGTAATTACTGCAGCTGCCTGCAATATAGGATCAGGAGAACACCAGCAATTGGGTAGTTTTAGGTGCACCCTGTGCAGATGACACAATACACCAACTGTAATTGTTAAGGCTGCCTGCGGATAGGATCAGCAGAACACCAGCAATTGGGGTAGCTTTAGGCGCACACTGTGTAGATGGCACAATACACCGACTGTAATTTCTACAGCTGCCTGTGGATAGGATCAGCAGAACACCAGCAATTGGGGTAGCTTTAGGTGCACACTGTGCAGAGTACACAGTACACCAACTGTAATTACTGCAGCTGCCTGCAATATAGGATCAGGAGAACACCAGCAATTGGGTAGTTTTAGGTGCACACTGTGCAGATGACACAATACACCAACTGTAATTGTTAAAGCTGCCTGCGGATAGGATCAGCAGAACACCAGCAATTGGGGTAGCTTTAGGTCCACACTGTGCAGATGACACAGTACACCAACTGTAATTACTGCAGCTGCCTACAGTATAGGATCAGAAGAACGCCAGCAATTGGGGTAGCTTTAGGTGCACACTGTGCAGATGACACAATACGCCAACTGTAATTACTGCAGCTGCCAGCCTGTGGTATAGGATCAGAAGAACACCAGCAATTGGAGAAGCTTTAAGTGCACACAGTACACCAACTGTAATTACTGCAACTTCCTGCCTGTGGTATAGGATCAGAAGAACACCAGCAATTGGGGTAGCTTTATGTGCACACTGTGCAGAGTACACTGTACACCAATTGTAATTACTGCAGCTGCCTGCCTGTGGTATAGGATCAGAAGAACACCAGCAATTGGGGTAGCTTTAAGTGCACACTGTGCAAAGTACACAGTACACCAACTGTAATTACTGCAGCTGCCTGCGGTATAGGATCAGAAAAACCCCAGCAATTGGGGTAGCTTTAGGTGCACACTGTGTAGATGGCACAATACACCGACTGTAATTGCTGCAGCTGCCTGCGGATAGGATCAGCAGAACACCACCAATTGGGGTAGCTTTAGGCGCACACTGTGTAGATGGCACAATACACCGACTGTAATTGCTACAGCTGCCTGTGGATAGGATTAGCAGAACACCAGCAATTGGGGTAGCTTTAGGTGCACACTGTGCAGAGTACACAGTACACCAACTGTAATTACTGCAGCTGCCTGCAATATAGGATCAGGAGAACACCAGCAATTGGGTAGTTTTAGGTGCACCCTGTGCAGATGACACAATACACCAACTGTAATTGTTAAGGCTGCCTGCGGATAGGATCAGCAGAACACCAGCAATTGGGGTAGCTTTAGGCGCACACTGTGTAGATGGCACAATACACCGACTGTAATTTCTACAGCTGCCTGTGGATAGGATCAGCAGAACACCAGCAATTGGGGTAGCTTTAGGTGCACACTGTGCAGAGTACACAGTACACCAACTGTAATTACTGCAGCTGCCTGCAATATAGGATCAGGAGAACACCAGCAATTGGGTAGTTTTAGGTGCACACTGTGCAGATGACACAATACACCAACTGTAATTGCTAAAGCTGCCTGCGGATAGGATCAGCAGAACACCAGCAATTGGGGTAGCTTTAGGTCCACACTGTGCAGATGACACAGTACACCAACTGTAATTACTGCAGCTGCCTACAGTATAGGATCAGAAGAACGCCAGCAATTGGGGTAGCTTTAGGTGCACACTGTGCAGATGACACAATACGCCAACTGTAATTACTGCAGCTGCCAGCCTGTGGTATAGGATCAGAAGAACACCAGCAATTGGAGAAGCTTTAAGTGCACACAGTACACCAACTGTAATTACTGCAACTTCCTGCCTGTGGTATAGGATCAGAAGAACACCAGCAATTGGGGTAGCTTTATGTGCACACTGTGCAGAGTACACTGTACACCAATTGTAATTACTGCAGCTGCCTGCCTGTGGTATAGGATCAGAAGAACACCAGCAATTGGGGTAGCTTTAAGTGCACACTGTGCAAAGTACACAGTACACCAACTGTAATTACTGCAGCTGCCTGCGGTATAGGATCAGAAAAACCCCAGCAATTGGGGTAGCTTTAGGTGCACACTGTGTAGATGGCACAATACACCGACTGTAATTGCTGCAGCTGCCTGCGGATAGGATCAGCAGAACACCAGCAATTGGGGTAGCTTTAGGTGCACACTGTGTAGATGGCACAATACACTGACTGTAATTGCTACAGCTGCCTGCGGTATAGGATCAGCAGAACACCAGCAATTGGGGTAGCTTTAGGTGCACACTGTGCAGATGGCACAATACATTGACTGTAATTGCTACAGCTGCCTGCGGATAGGATCAGCAGAACACCAGCCATTGGGGTAACTTTACCTGCACACTGCGCAGATGGCACAGTACACAGTAACAAATCTAGCTAAACTGAATACAGTATATATATATATAAACGCCTAGGATGCATATATATATACACAATACACTGACTGCAGCTAACTGACTAGCCTCCTGCCTGCTCTATCTAACTCAAATTAAATGAAATCACACTGTCTCTCTGTCTATCTCTCTCCGCCGCCGCAACACATTACACAAGGCCACCACGCAGATGGCCTCATATAGTGTGGGGCGTGTACTAAACCCCCTGTGCCATAATTGGCCAAAGCCAATTACGGCTCGCTAGACAGACGGCGCTGTGATTGGCCAAGCATGCGGGTCATAGTGCATGCTTGGCCAATCATCAGCCAGCAATGCACTGCGATGCCGCAGTCAATTATGGGCCATGATACGCAACTCAAATTTTTTAATTTCAATAAATTTTTATTAGAATTAACCATATGATAGAACATTTACAATGGAACTGCGCTCAGCGCAACATGTTACCACTTTTAGAGCAAACAAAACATATTCAAAACTTTAACGTCGTCTGATCAAACATAATACATCCTTGCTGGTTTAGTTTCAATGATCCAATAAACATTTACAATCTTCCGTATGCACTGTATAATATGCACTGTATAATAATTTTGGTTTTACCCTCTATAGCTACATTTAGAGTCTTGGTTGGATGATAATGTGTTTTGGGCGGGTGGCCCTCACCTCCGGCGCCCCCAAGGGGATCACACTGCACCGAGGGGATGGCCCCCACTCCTACCAGGCTGGGTTGTGTGACTCCTGTGCTATCTGTAGCAGTGTTGCTTGGGCGTATGATTCTTGTGCCTATTACATTATTTACCTTATTTTTACTAGTCAGAAGATCTATTATTGATAAAACAGTGTAGGTTTTATTTGAGCCTAAAAAGCTTATGGTTTGTGACGTATTAACGTTTAGGGGGTTGTAAATGCGTGTAGGGGGAAAGAAGGAAAGAGAAAAAGAGTAGGTGTAGACAGTAGGGGAGGGGATATGTAGGGGGGGGGGGGGTGCGCACGAGGCGTGGCTCAGCCTTTTTGGTGAATTATGTTACCCTATTGTCTGATAAATAAACAGGCGTGATGGGTAGTGGAGGTGTCATGTGGTGCTCCATGTTTGATACCACTTAGTCCATGGTTCCCAAATTTGGTACCTGGTTGCATAAGTGCCCTGTGTGGCTGCGAACATCATTTCGTAAGATATATGTAGGTTTGTAGTACGGATTACTTCAGTAATGGTGGGTACCTCATCTTTTAGCCATTTCCTTGTGAGTTCTAGTCTAGCACTGTTAAGGATCTGCGTTGTGGTGTGTCTCATAGGATGAGGTATCAGTTCCATTTCTAGTGATAGTAGTGCCATACCTGGATTGGTGGGACAATGAGACTTAATTAGGTCTCGAATTATGTGAAAGACTGTATGCCAGTATTTGTCTATTTTAGGGCATGCCCAAAGGATATGTGTGATAGTTCCTCTGTGTCCGCATTTCCTCCAACATAGTGGTGACGTATCTTGTTTAAATCCCGCCAAACGTGTGGGAGTCATGTACCACCTAAGGAAGATTTTTTGGTATAGTTCCCACGAATTCGCACTTTTGGAGGCCTTGTAAATAGAGGAGATAGCTAGTTGCCATTGTTCAATAGTGTAAGATGTGTTCAGATCAATTTCCCATGTTCTCATAGTGGGAGATTTGATACATATCGCTTTCATATTAAGAAGGCCATAAAAAAGTGAAATACCTTTAATAGAGGATGTGGGACTTGTTAGATATAGGTATGCGTTCCAGGGGACTTTAGAGTTAACATCCTTGATGTATGATAGTAGGTGGGAAATTTGCATATATAAGAATTGGTCTTTAGGTTCTAGGTTGTGTTCAACTTGTAATGCTCTAAAGGATTTTAGTGCGGGTCCTATGTATAAGTCTTCTATATTTCTGATCCCTTTATGCATCCAATGTTTGATGTGTAGATTCGGTATGATAAGTTCTAGGCTTGTGATAGGTATTGGTATTGTTTTGAGTGTTAGTTCCGATTCTGGTAGCTGCAGAATGAGTTGCCACGCTAGCAAGGAGGCTTCTATGGTTGGTGAAAGCTTGAGGGGGTGAGGCATGTGTCTAGATACCAATAGTAGATCGGGGAGCCTATGGTTGGGAGATTGAAACCTCTCCAAGGCTTGCCATCTTGTCTCGTGGTTGCCAGGGAACCACGATTTCAATTGCGCTAGGCCAGCCGCGTAGTAGTAGTCTTTTAGTAGTACATGGCCCACCCCCCCAGCTTTTTTGGATTTAATTAGCTTGTGGAATGCGCATCTGGCTCTTTTCTTTTGCCAGAGGAATCCATTGACCGCAGCTTGTGCGCGGGCAAAGAATCCACCCGGCACTGGAATAGGGAGGGTACGAAACAGATATATAAATTGTGGTAATAACATCATTTTGAAAGCTGCTAGGCGTCCTGACCAAGTGGTTTCAGTTTTAGATAGTGCTTGTAGTTTGGGAGGCAGATGAAGTAAGAATTGAGTGTAATTAGCTTCTACCAGCTTATTTGTGTCTGCCGTTAAGGTTACTCCTAAATATTTTATGCCTTCCTCTGTCCATTTATATGGGAACTGTCTCTGAAGTCTATCCGATATACATTTCTCTACTCCCAGTCCTAAGATGTATGATTTGTTGTCATTAACCTTGTAGTAAGACACTTTATTAAACAGTTTTAGAGCTTCATGCGCCGCTGCCAGGGAGGAACCCACCTCCGTCAATATCATAATGATGTCATCCGCGAATAAACTTATAGAATGGACTTCTTGGCCAATGGGGAAACCTGATATGTCAGGATGATTTCTGATGTATGTGGCTAAAGGTTCCATCAGTAAATTAAAAATCAGGGGGGAAAGCGGGCACCCCTGTCTGGTCCCATTTGAGATACTAAAGGGTTTGGAGAGGGATCCAGACATAAACACTTTGGGGGACGGGTCAGAATAGAGAGCCATTATGGTCGAAAGAATGGGGCCTGAGAAACCAAACTTTTCCAGTGTCTTGGCTAGGTAGAGCCAATGAATTCGGTCGAAGGCCTTCTCTGCATCCAAAGTAAGGAGCAGAGAAGGTCTTCGTTGTTTTTTTGCTAGGTGTATAATGTTGATCATGCGCCTTGTTGCGTCAGAAGTTTGCCTATTCTTGGTGAAGCCTGTTTGATCAGGATGTATTAATGTAGGTAATATATCTACTAGGCGGAAGGCATTGAGTTTAGCATAAACTTTCAGATCTATGTTTAGTAAAGAAATCGGCCTGAAATTGGAGGGGACAGTGGGTTCCTTCCCTGGCTTGGGCAGAGCGACTATCAGAGCTTCCAGCATTTCTTGTGGAAAAGAGGCAGAGGCAGCTGCTTTTGCAAACACAGGAGCTAGGAAGGGGATTAATATCTTTTTAAATTCTTTGTAGTATTCGCTACAGAACCCGTCTGGTCCCGGGGACTTGTTGAGGGGTAGTGAGTCAATTGTTTTTTGGATTTCTGCCTCAGAGAACGGAAGGTTCAGTGAGTGAAGTTGTTGGGGCGACAATTTGGGCAATGAGAGATTGCAGAGGAAGTCATTTATAACCCCTGGGTCTGGTTGGATTGTAGTTGTATCGTCTTTTAAGTTATATAAGGAGCCATAGTAATGGCTGAACGCGTCTGCAATTTTTTGGGGGTGGAATTCTTTGTTACCTGTGGTCGGATGAATAATAAAGGGGATTTTGGATTTATACCTATAGCCTTGGAGGGATTGGGCTAATAGTTTCCCCGCTTTGTTACCATTAACATAGTAATTCATTTTGATCCGTTTAGTAGCTTTTTCAAATTTATCTAGGAGGTGGAGTCTAAGTTCGTATCTAAGTTGTGACAATTTCTGCGAGGTATTCTGGTCATACTGCGCCTTATTTTTAGATTCTAGTTCTGAGATTTGTTTCATAAGTTCTGTTGTTTTTTGTTGCCTCTGCCTCTTTGCCCTTGCCCCTATCTGTATGAACATACCCCTTATGAATGCTTTATGGGCGTTCCATAGCATAATAGGACATTTTACAGAGTTAACATTATCATTAAAGAAGTTAGTTAGATGCTTTGTAATTTGGACTTTGGTTTCTGGCTGTTGCAGCAAAAAAGTGTTCAATCTCCATAATGGATTTGGTCTAGGGTAAGCTGCGTTGGCAAGAGTCAAAACAATGGAAGCGTGGTCAGACCAAGTTATATTATTTATGCGGACATCCCTGGCGTTGAACAGGATCTGTTGGTCTACTATGGCAAGGTCTATTCTGGTATATATTTTGTGGGGTGCTGAGAAAAAGGTGTAGTCTCTTTCATTTCCGTGGATACACCTCCAGGCATCGTATACCGCATGCTTCTGCATATGTGGGTTCAATGAAGGGGGGCTGCGTAGAGGAGTGGACGTTGAGTCCATCTCTGGATCTGGGGTGAGGTTGAAGTCTCCGCAGAGGATTAAAGGGCCCTCCTGGCATTTCCTGATTTTCCTCATCAATTTGTTGAAGAAGTGCACTTGGCGCTTGTTAGGGGAGTAGGCTGTTGCTATCGTATAAGGTGCAGAGTTGATTGTGCAAACCAAAATTAAGTATCTACCAGATATATCTCGAATCTCTTGGTTGAGCTTAAATGCTACTGTGTCTCGTACAGCTATTAGCACCCCTTTGGTTTTTGAATCTGCGTTGGCTGTGTAGACAAAGGGGAAGCTTCTATGCGCACATTTCGGTGGCGCTGTTTTGCAAAAGTGTGTCTCTTGAGCGCATAGAATATCTCCCTGGTGAAGTAAAGCCTCTTGCCATAAGGACTTGCGTTTCATGGGGTGGTTGAGTCCCTTGGCATTGATAGAAACTATGTTAATAGCCATTATTCATGTATAGAGTAAGTCATGAGATGAAGTTGCACCTCAGCTCAACACTTGGTCTATAGGGTACATTTGCTTCAATAGCGTTGTGTGGGTGGTGCGACTTACTTGGTTGTCTCATTGTAATCGGGTTGATGCACGGTTGAATTGTGCGTTGCGGTGCTTCTGATGACGGTGGAGGCGTCCTGTTGACCTCTAGGAATTCTCCGTAAGCTCGGTGATGCGTCAGCCACGGCTCGTGCGCAGGTGCAGAGAGTTGGGGAGGGTGGGGAGGAAAAAAGAGAGCATTGGGAACAAAAAAAACATAGAGAATAAAGAGTAAAGACAGTACAATGAACGGCTTGGTTGCAAGCTCCTGGGTGCAACCTAACTGGGGGGTAATAGTACCCAATGGCAGCTTATCGCTGCATAACATTATTGGGGGTTAAGTTCTGTCCTAGCGACCATAATGGTCAGGGACTCATTGTGTTTGATTATCATCCTTCTGCTTCTTTTTAAGAATGAGAGGTGTTGTTTTTGGGTGTAACTGGTTTCCATTCCTGGGTGAGTCTGCGGGGGTTGCTGGATAGATCAGGGTCTTCTTGGCTGTCTGGTAATATATCCCACTCCTTCAGAAGGGCGATTCCTTTCTCTAAGGAGGTCACTGTGTAAGTGCGGTTGCCTCTGGTCACTGTTAGTTTTGTGGGGTATCCCCACCTGTATATTATTTTATGATTTCTTAGCACTTTGGTCACTGTGTTCAGGTTTTTGCGTTTTTGCAGTGTATACTGTGACAAGTCTGCAAAGAATTGGAGATTCTGGCACTCCGCGGGGATCTGCTCTTGCCTTCTCATAATGGACATGAGTTGTTCCTTTATGTGGAAGAAATGAAGTCTGAGTATCACATCTCTGGGGATTTGGTCCGACAGGTGGGTGGGTTTGGGTAGTCGGTGGATTCTGTCGATCGTAACATCTAAATCTGTGAGGGTGGGTATGAGAGCTTTAAAAATGGTGGTAGCATGTGCAGCCAGGTCAGGTTGTGCTACAGTTTCAGGAATCCCTCTTACTTTTAGATTGTTCCTTCTGGACCTGTCCTCTAAATCTGCCATTTTAGCTTTGATCCATTCTGAGTCAGCTTCGTTTTCCTCATGTGCATCTACCAGCTCGTTAATGGCAGAGGCATATTCTCCCATCTTAGTTTCTATGTGGTCCACCCTGTTTCCCACCTCCTGTATGTCTCTGTTGATCCGGTGCATATAGCCTGCCATATCTGATTGTAGGGAGCTCCTTAATGACAGGAGCATGTCTTTTAACACAGTGTCCATGACTGGCATATTTTGTGTGGGGAAGGATTATATAGATTCCGGGAGCTCCCTGGTGTCTTCCCCAGAGTCTGAGGTCGGGCTTCCCGCTCTGTCTAATCCCCCAGCATCGAGTCTGGGTTTGGTCTTGGCCGGGCTGCAGGTAGATGGGGTGGTTGGGTAATGTCTCCTATCGTCCGGGGAATCGTTCATTTGTAGTCTGTTACCTTTGGATGAGGTCCCCTGGTGCCTCGAGGCGTCCGGGGATGAGTAGGCCTCGGCGCCATCTTGGATTTCAGCCTTGCCGCTCGTGGGGTAAAAGTCCGTCAAACGCTGGAGTTTACGGTCCTGCTTTCTCTTGCCAGACATCCTCGGTGTAAGGTCGTGCTGCGCCCGTAGGGTATATCGATTTGTGTGCCTCGGATGGATGCTTTACAGCCGCTGGAGTCCCTGAGTTCTCTGGAGTCCCCTCGCTCGCTAGGCCACGCCCCCCGCAACTCAAATTTTTTGCGTGAACGGCCCATAATGTTCGGAATTTGCCGAACGGACGAATAGACAATATTCGAGTCGAACATGGGTTTGACTCGAACACGAAGCTCATCCCTAATCAATATCTGTTGCCTGACTCTATTCTGGGATTTGGAAACATGATGGAGACCCCGCAGGAGTTTGATTGAAGAAGGAGTCTTGCATTGTTTAAAAGGAGTGCTGCCTGTCAGCAGAAATAGTCCTGACAGTTGACAAGGATTACCCAAGGCAGCAAGTTGTTTTCTTTGTGCTTTGTTTGGTTTACTGTGGTTGTTAGAAGTCATTTAGAGAAAAATTCTATTTAACTAGGTGCTAGATGGAGAGCATATATTTTCTGTGTTTAAATTAAATGAATGAATCTCTAATATCACTTAAATATTTTATCTCCAGTATGACTATTACCCCAATTTGCACTCACTGAATACTTTGAAGATATCACGTGATCAATATCAATGATGATATATGTGTTTTGCTACTTTAAATAAATAGCTCCCAAATGTCACCACCTCATTAAGGAGTATTCATTAGTACTAGTATATAATATACTTTGCCATATGTGCAGGCATGTAGTGGCCATCAGGACTACTGGGAGTTTCCTGGTAGGCCGATGACTCAGTGGGCAGGTTTTAGGGTGTCATTTGGCATGTATGTCCAAAGTCCTGGACACCTTCATTCTGGGACAATACAGTGTCCTGGAATGAAACTAACAAAGCCAACCACCCTACCAGCTACATTGTACTAACTGGTTGCTAGGCCCGGCATTCAGAGCAGAGAAGGCCTAGTGATAAACTCCACCCACCTCCTCCTCAATCTTCTCTGGTCCGGCACCACGGCATGCTTAGCCTCAGAGGGAAGGACTCGATGGGGTAATCTGGGAGATCGGAGGAGTCCGATGGTCTGATTGGCACCCGCCACTGTCACCACAGGACTCTGTTGTTCCTCCAGCAGGGAGATGGATTGGAGGAGCTCCGCCTCCGCCAGACTAATACTTCTTCCCCTCTTGTCCTGAGATCATCTTCTGTGTGCAGAGATCGGCTGCTGACTTCTCCTCCCTGCCCAACTGAGGAACCTTAGAGAACGGTACAATCAGGCTCATCACAGGGGGTTTGGGGGTCAGGGCATTGGGGGGCAGCTGGTTACAGAGTTCTCTAGTCAAGAAGCTCAGAAAGTGAGCCCCCCCACAGCCCCAGCTAATCATATACCCCCTCACCTGGTCATATACCCCCTCACCTGGTAATATTCCCCCCACCTGGTCATTTACCCCCCCCACCTGGTCATTTACCCCCCCACCTGGTCATTTACCCCCTCATCTGGTCATATACCCCCTCACCTGATCATATACCCCCTCACTTGTTCATATACCCCCTACCTGGTCATATACCCCCCATCTGGTCATATACCATCGCACCTGGTCATATAGCCCCCACCTGGTCATAAATCCCCCCCACCCAAGTTGGCCCTCAAAAATCTCCGGGTCTCCGTATTTACCAATGACCATTATTAGCCCCGAAGCCCAAGGCCTGGGGTGGGCAGGAACTCTGGGCTATTGGCCCCCTGTTTTTGTGCGTGTTTGCAAAATTTAAGTGGGCAGGTCTGGATGAAGTCCAGGGCCAAATATTTGCCTCCTGGTCACCATTGAGGGAGCTGACATGCTCCCTCTTTGTTTCTTCTTGGTTCATGGCTCTGGCGCTGGCGCTGTGAGTGGTCAGAGCCACGATGACGTCACTTCTACGCATGTGCGCTGAAGTCCTCTTTCTGGCAAGAAAATCTGATTTTCCGGCAGCATCCACCCGACCTTTAGAGGTGAATATCTCCTAAACCATACAGGATTAGGAGATATTCATTTTACCTACAGGTAAGCCTTATTATAGGCTTACCTGTAAGTTAAAATTTGAAAGCGGGGTATACAACCGGGGGTATACAAACGCTTTAACTGTTTGCCTGGAAGTTCAGCTTTAAATTAACCAAACTGAGTCATATGACTCATGTGGTATCATTGTTATTAATATGTATGTGGCACACACTACTGATATACTAATGCAGAAAATGTCACATACATGCATGTGTATTGTGTGTTATGGCACTGTGTATAACCTTCATTAAAAGCAAACATCTCTTGGCCATTCTAAAGAAGCATCAGTAAACTTTTTTTTTTTTCTTAATAACCATTTTCTCATTATACTTTTAGAGAACAGTTTTCTACTATGCTATTGCTTCTCTTGTACCATAGCATCTATTGTTATGAAACAAGCTATAAAAGGGAGGACACACTATTATGCTGACTAATCACAGTCATTTAAGGTCTGTGTAAACATCCATTGTGACTTCAAAGAGCTTCATTAAAAAAAATATATTGGAAGAGGAATGAGGCTGGAATAAAATATTAGTTATTTTATAAATACTGTTATATACATATATAAAATTACCCGATGTTGAACAGAGACACTGAGTGCATCAGTGATCCAAGTGACAGTCTATCCCAGAACGGTGAAGCAATTTTTCACACATTACAGCATTTATCACCTATCAGTTATGTATTCAAATTGAATTTACTGCTTGTCAGCTAGGTTAGCATGATAAATTATTTTCTGTGCAGAGTACTATAACTTTCAAGTATAAAGCTATGCATTAAACACCAAATAAAAAACTCTATTCGAAGAAAATAACATCTCTTCCCAAGTCTCATTTCCCAAAGTAATTGCAAGAAGAGTAGTTTATTACTTCTTTTATGAATTTTATTATTTAAATAAATGTTATGACATTGTGATATAATGTCCTAAAGTAAAGAAAAAATATATATTTATTTTCTCTTTCGGTTATAGTCCATTTGATTATACTGCATATTTCAAATAGAAATAAATCTGCTTTAGATATGTTTAATTTTTTTATCATTAGAAAAGAAAACGGTGATAATGATATATGCAAAAGCACTGCATGAGTGGAATGGAAATACAAAGATGGTGGGGCCAGATACACCTATATACCCATATCTATAACATTTGCAGAACAAAGCTTACAGTGATTTGTCTTTTTTTTTTACTTGACTTTTTATTGAAGAAAATAGAGTTACCTGAGTTAAAGTTCATACAGCTTATAAAAAGACATATGCAGCATTATAACCCGAGATTGTATAGCAATGCTTAGATAAACAATCTTAATATAGTAACCATCTATATAGTAACCATCACCGCTTCAAGAGATTCCTGGGGGATGTCTCCTGTGTCAGCAAAGTGAGTGTATGCCTTGCAAAGATGGAGCTGAGAAGTGAGGGAAAAGTTTGTAATATTCATTGCAGGAGTGTAGACCCTTCACCCTTGTGCTGTGTGCATAAAGGGGATCCTGGAAAGTGCCATTTTATGTTTAACCTATTGTGCTAATAGCGCTCTAGGTTTATTGAAATTGTGTGTACCAAGTAAGGCAGATTTTTTTTTTAATATGATGATTAAACTCAGAATATAAGAAGGTACACAGCTCTTCTCTTACTTTGCATAATGAGGTTGTATCTGCTGCATTAGGGTTGTGTTTGTTTGATTTTTCTAATTGCTGTATTTGATCACAGAAAAGTATTGATACGTTCAGACCAGTTTCGCTACCCTTGGGCACCCAGCTTATGATAGAGGCCTCTACATTCCTCTCGTGGTGCATGGAAATATCCTGAAACAATTTTAAATGTGCGTATGGAGCAGGAAGCGTTCATGCATTCATGGTGGCCCTGAGAAGCTGATCTTCGATGTGGTAAAAATGGACGCGTGCCAACACATCTGGGACTGTGTCCGGGAGATGCGCCAGTTTTGGGATTCTATGGACACGGTCAAGAAGAAGATCTCTGTGCAAGAGGTCAGGCAGTAACTTAAGGAAAAGTTGTTTTGAATAAAAGAAGAGCACATTGGCTTCGACAGACTCAGGGATTCCCCTAAATTAAATATTTTTGTGGCTGGATCTATATTCTAGATCCGCCACTTTCTTTTTTTAGTTTTTGGATCGTCTCTGCATGCTCCTCTTTCACGTCGGCCACTTCATTATGTTCTTTAATCATGTCAGACATTTGATGCTCTATGTCCTGATCTTTCCTTCAGACAATCTATCCTAGTGGATAAGTGGTTAAGAGATGAGTGTTGTTCCCTGTGAAGCCCTGTCTAAAGTGAAAGCAGCATGGCTTTAGGTGTGATTTCAGTGGTAGGGGCCTCTGCCTCAGGTAAGGCAGCTAGTGGGTCTGCACAGATTTCATCTTGGTCAGGGTCTTGTGCAGCTAGAGAGGCCCTGTGCTGCTTTTTAGCTGAGGGGAGTTTAGTAGGAGAGGAGGCTGGGGAAACTGCAGCTCACTTACCCCTTTTAGAAGTTGAGTTAAAGGGAGTTTCCTGAGATGATCCCTCCATATCTGAGAGGTAAGCTTCAGTAGGATCCATTACGTGAGGCAGTGGTGTGTGTGAGTGGCCACTCTCTGCGGCACCATCTTGGCTCCCTCCCTGTGTCAGCTTCATGAGGAAGTCTGTGAGGAGGGGGGACCCAATGTCTGTAGCTGCCTTTGGGTCATGCTCCTCTGTAGTCCTAGGGTCTTCCTCTCGCTGCAGGGGACAATTTAAGTGGTCTGGAATGTGGAGAGCCACAGTGTTCACCCAGAGAATTTTACTTTAAATGTAGTGACAGCTGTCCTTATTAAAGAGATGTTTAAGGATTTGTTTTTGTTTTTTTTTTTATTTAAAACTGAACTCCAGATATTATCTTTATTGCATACTTACATTGGTCCAGTTTTGACCAATGTAAGCATGCAAATCCCATATGGGCCAATAGGGGAGTTGAAAATCACTGTAGTAGTCAACACTATTACAGTAAAAGCTCGAACATCCAGGTTAAATGTGAATGACTTCCCCTCTGCACACTGACCACAGGGCTTACTCACTCATCACTGTCTCCATTCATAGAACACCTTGTATTTTTTCAATGAATACAAGGTGTTCTCTAAATGTACAAGGTGCAAATTGAGATGTTACTGCCCTTCTTCTCCACCTTGTACAATCATAGACATAGAGGGGAAGCCACTCACACAGAATCTGAGCTGGACCTGGAAGATTGCTGCTATAACTGTAGCAGCTCTAACTTCGACATTGATTGTCAACTTCTCAGTGACCCATAAGGTAGTCAAAGCTGGATTAATGTAAGTATGAAAAATAATCATATGTGGGCTATATCCTTAAAGAAAAAACTCAGATGATTCTTAAGGTGCCTGAAGAGTTTTTTTGCATATAAGTGCTGTTGATGTCCTCTATTCCCTCTCAGACACTTTTTTTTTCTACAAGCACACACACTAGTGGCAACTACTGTATAGGTCATTGCTTAGAGCAGACTCCTGATGAAGTGAATAATGAATTATGCCTGCACATTGAAAATCAGCATGGCCACTTATAGCCTCCACTGGAAGCACTTTTGACAGTTTGCCAACATGGTAGAGCAATTGGTAGACAGGGAAAGAACATTGTCACCCCATTTAAAAAAAGTATGCAAAGAAGGGCTTTCATGGTAGGATTAACACATATTATGTATAAGTTATAATGAACATGGTATATTCAAAAAGACAGACAATGAATTTTTCAATTACATAATGTATTAAATATCATAGGCGGTTTTAGTGATTGGATTTAGATTTAATTTAAGGCTGGAAGAGTTATTGAACTTAAAATGTTTGTTACCCCAACACTTCATATGTGCCTGCTGTAGCATGTACTTGTATGAAAAAGTATCCTGTTCTCTTTGTATTGCTTCTTTTATGTGATTTCCCTGGTGTTCCTGCCAGTCCCTCTGCTTTCCTATTAAAAACTGACCACACTAAGCAGCATTTCACACTGTGGTCAGCTCTCCAGGTCTGCTCCACCAGACCAGACTTGTGCTGACACGCCCGCGCTACACAGTCATTTACTGGGAAGCTCAGTGTGCTGCTTCTTCTCCCCCAGCTCTTACGCAGCTGAGAACAGAGAGAATGTAAAAAGCGAGAAAGGGTATTTATAATGTGTTTTTAATACCTATACAAAAATGGTTTACCTTTTATTTCTATGTTAAACTAAAAGTTTTTTTTTTTTTACAAGGTGATCGTTTACAAACACTTAACTATGTACCTACTCTGTAGCTATGATTCTGCTTAAGGGCCTGTTGACAGTTGTCAGTTTTCCCTTAGTAAAAATTATTTTTCAAGTAGAAATCGCATTTTTTCCATGTGACTCAATGAAATTGAAATCATATATGCAAAATTTCAAATTAAAAGTGTGTTTCCTGGAGTATATTGTTTATGAACAGAAACTGATAATTATTATTAGCATATTATAAAGAACTGCTTTGCTTTCTAACATTATTCTCAAATAGAGAGTCAATCGTAACGAGTGGCTTATGAAAACTGGTTAAGGTTTGAATCTTTTTTTTTTTTTTATTAAAAAAATGTACCTTAGCAGATTACCCAGGTTAACTACTGTACTTACTGTACTCACTGTAGCACCTTCCAAAATAGGTTGCTAGCTAGATTAGGTAAATGTTGCTTTTGTGGCTCTCCTGCAATAATTTGAGCAGCTTGTGATTGCTTTCCCCTGTTTTCTGGAGGTTTTCAAAATATTGTGTTGTTAGTCAAATAAGCAACCTGATTATTTATATGGTTCCTGACAATCCCTGGGGGAGTGGGGATGGGAGTCCAGAAGATGGCTGGTGAGTGCATAAACAGTTTAGCACCTGTGGAAGCCATTCTTGTCCAGGAGGAGAAGTTCCCAGCCTGGAGGACTATTGCACTTCTAGACAGTGCAGATTAAAATTCTACTTGTGCTCATCAAGGTCCCAGCTGTGGCAGAGATAGGGTGCCTGTTCTACTAAAATCCCTAAAGCTGAGATGGAGTTTTCACTGGAGATCCAGTCAAAAAGATTCATTTAGGATTCATCTATTTGAGACTGGAGGGAGACATCCAAGTACCCAGGGACACTGTGAGTACCGACCTGAGTGAAGGATCCTAGTAACTGTTGCTACTGTTTACCCCTGGTGCACTAATACTAAGGCTTGCCTGGTTTGGAACACTGCTTATGCTGTCCCAGTGCTGTCCATTCCCTGAGCTATTGCTGCAGGGACTATTCAAAGAAGTAGCTGCAGAGAGAAGATTGTCCTCTTGATGGTTGTTCAGTGTTCTGGAGTATCCTGCAGCTTCCTGAGTCCTGTCCAAATTAATCAGCAATAAAGACTGTTTACTGAGCCAGATGAGTGACAGATCATGGACAGATCAGCACCCCTTTTAGGGATGGGCACTACACTCCAATAGAGGAATCCCTTCCTCTTCACATATTATCATGCCTCTTTGTTGAAACACCCATTTTACTATACTTCATCCAATCCTGGTGAATAACTACAGTTTACTGCCTAGAATGGAAAGTGGAAAGGTTACAGGCCTGAAGATTGATATTGGATCCCAGCAAAATTTGAATGCCCCGTACTGATAAGCGAATTTCTGTAAATTCTGGTATTGAGTCCAGACATGTCGTTTTCCATAGGTTACAACAGGCAGTTTCTCCATAAAGTGAGGATATAGGTATTGTAAGGGAGTATTGTAAAGAATCATTAGATCTAATTGGTATGCCACCAGCACTCATTTGATCCAGTTGGCTCCTATCTCTGTTACATCTAAGCATGAACTCTTCCATCTACAGATACAATTCCAACAGGCAACTGTCTATAGTGTAAGAAGAGGGTTTGCTAAGGATGCATCTGTGACTGTGTTGTTCGGCTTGGTGTCTTTGATCTAAAGCTTAGCAATTCTCATGCTTCTCATGCACCAGCACTCATTTGACCCAGTTGGCTCCTATCTCTGTTACATCTAAGCATGAACTCTTCCATCCACAGATATAATTCCAACAGGCAACTGTCTATAGTGTAAGAAGAGGGTTTGCTAAGGATGCATCTGTGACTGTGTTGTTCAGCTTAGTGTCTTTGATCTAAAGCTTAGCAATTCTCATGCTTTCAATCAGTGTCACCAAACAGAAAGAGACAGGGCGATGTTTTGACAGCATTGTAAATGTATGGATAAAAACGCTAAAAGTCATGTTTCCTTATAACTGATATTTAATATTTGTAATTGCTGAATAAAGTGGCTATAAAAACAAACATGCAATTAGGAAATAATAGCAGTGAATCATATTTGTTTGGCCTGAGGCTTAATACAGCTAAACTAAATACGTTAGTTGATGCAAATTGTCACTTATAATGGTTGCAAATAAAATAAAATAAAAGTTTCTGTACAATTATCACTTTTTATTTTTATTTTACAGCTCCACTCTGACTTGGACAAAGGAGTTGGAACAGTGAAATACACACTGTTGGGTGATGGTGCTGGCACAATATTTACAATTGATGACACCACAGGTGATATCCATGCTATTAAAAGTTTGGACAGAGAAGAAAAAGCATTCTATACATTACGTGCTCAAGCTGTGGATATTGTCAATAGAAAGCCAGTGGAGCCAGAATCAGAGTTCATAATAAAAGTTCAGGACATTAATGATAATGAGCCAAAGTTTTTGGATGGCCCTTATGTTGCCAGTGTTCCTGAAATGTCTCCAGTTGGTAAGTGGAAAATCTATTTTATACTAAACACTTCATAAAACAATATGGTTAGAATCTGATTATCGTTTAGCATTACAAATCAAAATTAGGTGATACTGCAGTTGTGACTGAATCATTCTGCCTATGAAAAGGTAATGTTGTGTGCAAAACATGTTTCCTGGTTCTTATTTTATGGAATTGTTTGTCACACTGTGTAACAAGATAATCTACATTTCCCTCTAGAAGTTTACATGTCAAAGCTGAAATATAATAGATATGTACAAGTTGCTTTTTAGCAGTATGGGATGGCCCTGATGGAGCACTAAAAAAAACAAAGAAACTGATTGCTGCAACTGTAGTTTAATTTATTGTTTAAAAAAAAAAGGAATCTGTACTTCCATCCTGTTTTAGAGATAGTACTTAAGTGAAATAGCAAGAAATACATTGAGATGTGACCCTTTAATAGCCTCAGAGAGCCCAACTAGCATGATGTTATTTTGTCTCGATCTATTATTAAGTCATTTTTTTAAGACACCCATCTTTTTTTTTAGCCACAGTTTATTTTGAAGAAGCTTTGTTATCATTTTCTCCTACTGGGTTGTGGAAACTTCTAATGCTAAAATACAGGCATCTGCTTCTTGTAGCATACTAATAATTTGATGACTACTCTTTAGTTCTTTCTGAAGATTTTTTTCAATACTGGTTTAGACTTTTTAACTACTTGATTGGTTATGGCCTTTGCCCTTTTTGATTTTTATTTCCATCTCTGTAAATGTGTCATCTGTTATTGGAGTGCTTTACATTTTTAGGATCTTTTATTAATTGGAGAACTGTTTAACCCCTTTTGAGTGGGTAACCCTCTTCATTTGTATATGTTTCTTGATGGCAAATTCTAACCACACTCAAATTCCTCTCTCTAGATATGCCAAACAATATATACACCCTTCTCTACTTTTTTATATCGCTCCTCTCTTCTAACAGGACTAAGTGGGGAAAGGGAGAGAAAGGGATAGGCAAACAAGGGGGACAAGAATCCTTCTCTCCTCCAAATATCATTTATCAATATCGTTCACAATCTTGTGTTCCAGTCCCAGTTCATTAAATGTATAAAATCCAGGGTAACCTAAAAAAACACAATGGTCCCTCTGGTCCTGTAACACTACAGAATAATTATTTTCAATTAAGGAGGGAAAATTAAGTCATTGACCCATTTTTGACAGTTTACTTAAGATTCTAGCAGCATATCTGGAAGCAATACAGCAACTAAAAAAACAAAACATGCAGTCATAATCTATTTTAATCTAGCAGAGTCAAATCAAAGTTCATCACCCTGAAGTGGTATCAATTAATTTGTATACAAAAAGTAAGCATCAGGGAGCCACTGAGGATATTTTAAATATTTTAATTTGACAAACCAATTGCCATATTATCAGCATATGTATACCAATGACATCATCAATACCCACGAGTCCCAGAAAAGTGCAGGCGCTCTGTGTATATGCCGGTTGGCGATTTTTTATGCGTACTTTTAACTACGAAAATGTGAGTGTAATCTAACTCTTTTACAAATAAATTGCATTGAGATTTTACACTATGTGGAGCATCTTTTGTGTTTGAGCCTGACACCCTGGGAGGAAGATTTTTTCAAAGGTCAATTGAGGTCCATTGTGAGTCTGCAGGAACATCACTGAAAGGCCCTGGCGGGGTAATCAGCCAAAAGTGTTACTGGCCTTTTTGTAACAAAGAGGTCCAGTACTGCTTGCAAGCGGGCATTCTTCCCACACTTAAGGTGGCAGTGTTTTGTAGTGGTCAGTTACACAGTGGACTGTTTAAAGACTGGGTGTCACCCTGATTGAGATCCACATAAGAAATGTTGCCTGCAAGCTCAACTGATTATATGTTTTATCGCATGATTGGGACTTTTTTGTTTATGTTGCACCTTTACTATTTTGTGAGATTTAATTTTATTTGTGTATAGCGTGACTCTGTTCCATACTAATATGTAGACCAATGCTGCATCCACCTAGGTAAGTATAAATGTTAAAAAAAAACGTACATTTCTTTTAAACTGGCCATACACTAGTAGATTTTTCTAGGAACAATTGTATGAATATTCATGCAAACATTTGTACCTTGTCTTTGTACATCCATGACCGGGCAAATGTCCTTCAAAAGAACTTCAACATTTTGTTTGCTTTTAACATTAGATTTTGGAGTGAATGCAATTACTCAAACAAAATTTCCATAATGCTCCTTTCATTTTTTTCATCAACATGATGAAAAACAAATGTTGATTTGACCCCACTAATTGTTAAAAAATTGACTGACCATTCTTAAAAAAAAAAAAAAACATTTTGAAAAAACATTTACTAATGTATCATTCATTATTAATGGATGAATGGTCTATACAATTGTACTGCTAATCATGTTGTATTTTACTTTGTATAATAATTGTATGTGTATACAAGTAAACTGTTATTTACAGTATATCATGTCTTTTACCAAAGATTATTGATACTTTTTAACATGATTTGGAATTAATAAACAATTTAATGATCAATATAAACTAGATATTTATTCAGTGGCATGCCTCATATAAGGTCCCATTCTTTCCTCTTGTTTTTTTGTTTGTTCTATCATTTATTACAAATACATTTCTGTGATTTTTTTTTTTACTGAGCTGTTTTGCATATTAAATAATAGCATTTAAATATTGATAGAAAATATTTTTTTTGCTGTTGGCTATGCATGTACAGTGATCACAAACATTGGTAACATGCAACAACTCCATTTTGCCCCTGTCAAGACATGGTAACACCTTTAGGAATTAGTATATCAATTAAAGGGCAGAGATGCTAACTGCTTACTTGAGTATATGTTTTATAAACAAAATTAAAATAGAAACTGTTTATAGCTTTTTTATTTTTATTATCTTATTTTGTATATAACACATCATAGTACCCATTTGTATTTCACATGTCTTTAAAAAAATTATTTGAACTTATTTCAATTTAGAATAGCAAGCTTTTCATATTTTCTAAAAATTGTAATTATATACAGTATAGTATAGGTATTTTTCCACATGAACAATATGGACTATGTTATGTAGATCAACATAATAAAAGTCACTCCATTTTACTATTGGGTTGTACAACTATAAACTGTAAAAAGTCAATGAACAATTGCACACAACACTATAACTATAACTATAACATTCTGCAGGAAACATCCTTACTATCACTAGGTTATTTCCTTCTTTTAACCGCTTTCCAACAGGCTCACGCCAATATATGTCAGCAGAAGGGCATGTACAGGCTTATTAATGTATCTGTACTATGCCCTTTAAGAAGCAGCTTGTGGGCACGTGCGCGCCGCGAACTCCGTAAGTGTGATCGCGGGACATCGATTCCGCGGGGATACCTGCGATCGTCTCATGGAGAGGAAGAATGGGGAAATGCTGATGAAAACTTTTCCCCATTCTGCCTAGTGACGCTGACACTGATCACAGCTCCCTGTAATCAGGAGCGGTTATCAGTGTTGTGTCACACATAGCCCACCCCCCACAATTAGAATCACTCCCTAGGACACACTTAACCCCTACAGCGCCCCCTAGTGGTTAACCCATTCACTCCCAGTCACATTTACACAGTAATCAATGCATTTGTAATCACACTGATCGCTGTATAAATGTGAATGGTCCCAAAATAGCGCCAAAAGTCTCCAATCTGTCTGCCATAATGTCGCAGTCACGATAAAAATTGCTGATCACCGTCAATACTAGTAAAAAATTATTATTAAACATGCCATAAAACTATCCCCTATTTTGTAGACGCTATAACTTTTGTGCAAACTATTCAAAAAACGCTTATTGTGATTTTTTTTTTACCAAAAATATGCACATATCGGCCTAAACTGATAAAAAAATATTTTGTTATATATTTTTTGGGGATATTTATTATAGCAAAAAGTTTTAAAAAAGTAAAAAATAATGTGCTTTTTTTAAAAATTGTCGCTATTTTTTTGTTTATAGCAAAAAAAAAAAAAAACGCAGAGGTGAACAAATACCACCAAAAGAAAGCTCTATTTGTGGGAAAAAAATTACGTCAATTTTGTTTGGGAGCCACGTCGCACGGCCGCGCAATTGTCAGTTAAAGCGACGCAGTGCCGAATCACAAAAAGTGCTCTGGTCTTTTGCCAGCCAAATGGTCCGGGCTGAAGTGGTTAAACTCTAACACATGGACTTTATAAATATTATTTTAAAATTTCAGTCATGGGGCTGCATTCTTAGCTGTTATTTGTCCTGGCATTCATCTGTGAATTTGTATTAATACTAGTTTTTCTGCAGTGCTAATCTGCAGGATATATGTGGGTGAAAATAATAAATTTAGCTAACTCTTATTAACAGCATCTTTCTTAATTATGTCCTTCCTAGTCCTCCCACAGGGCATACTTTTATTTAAGTAATATGTTTTATTATTGCATAATAATACATATTTTAGTGTTTGTAATAAACTAACACAACTAATTAAATCATAGAAAAACTCAATCAGTCATCTGGAACAGGTGGTAATATGTTCTTGTTTTGCAATGACTTTTTTTTTCTTTTCCTGCAGATGAGAAAACTACAACTTTGGCTGTTACTGATTTGTGCTGGGTATGATTGTAACAGTCATTGCTGCAGTCTCAACTTTTAAAGTCATTGGTCATTTAATTTGTTTAGTCATTGAAATATATAAGCCATAAGGTTCCTTGTAAGATGAGCATAAACATAAAGATTTTCTAACAGATTCCTCCATCCAAAATATGCAGTGCAGATTTACTATTCTCCTGCTGTGGCTATTGTAATTCGACAGCTGACCAATCAGCTGTCAAAATACCCCAACAGCAGCTGCATATAATTAAAATCAGGTTCTGTTCAGATGATAATTTTTTCCTAGCTCCTTAGATTTTTCAAAGGATGTTGGGTGGAAACCGGTCAACGGGGCTGTCCAGTTAATTTAGGCTGGTTCATCAAGAATTGGCCGATATGTGCTCTGGGGTATGATCAGTTGTACCCACTTAAAGTTTTACAGCATAAAAATCAATAAAAAGCCTACATAATAAATGTTACCATTCTGTATGTTTACAAGCTTAGTATTGATATAAATTTGTCAATTGGCCACTAGAATTTAAAGGTAACAAAAAACTAAAATACAATTGACCACCCATGCAATCCTGATGTTTAAAACAGTGCTACTTTTTCCACAAGTGAAGGTTACAATTCTGACACTACCCACACTTTCAGCAGGGGTAGTCTGACAAGTGAAAACATCCCGAAGAATCACATTACCTTTTCACCAGTCCAAAACGATTACAAAATATGGAAGGTTGGTGTGTATGTCATCTCCTTTGTGTCTGCTTAACACATACAGAGCTGCTCCTGTTAACATATAGATGCACCAGACCTGCTAATTACCTCTACCTTGCTTACCTAATTATCTGACATTTTAGACAGGTAGCTTTAACCTTGGTCTTTAGACAGTGAGGGACAAAATAATGTATTTTAGTTCCTACATTTTGGTTTATTAGTGGTACATATACAGAGATGCATTCTAAAAAAAATTACAAAAATGAACTAAATTTTATGTAAAATTGTTTCTATTGGCATATCTATAGGTGTTCACAATTAACATTTTTATTTTGAAAATGTATAAATCCAGATCAGACACAATATTTTTTTTTTTTTAGTGTGTGCCATGATGTGTGCACACCCACAATATTAGGTCATTATGAATTACACATGCAGCACAGGAAATAAAGCTTACATTGGTTTGTGAGATTAGAGCTCCAATTCTGTTACCAAAGTTTATTTTTTATTTTTTAACAAAAATATATGACTTTAACAGTTGCAGCTGTAATTACAGTGTCTTGGATCAGAGTGCCTGTAGGGCCATAATGAGAAATGAATTAACATACACCAACATCAATCTTGATACGATGAAGGATTAATACAGAAAAACAATGATTTCTTAATTATTATAAAGGAATTTATGTGTGCATAAAATATTATCCATAGATACATGGCATTCAATAGTAGCCAATGAGCCAGTCTGAAACAGTATGTGAAGGAGTAAGGACAGATCTACATGCATGTCTTCTAGCAAGAGAACTGTAAGCTCAAGAATATCCAAAAATAGGGGAAATTAGATAAGTTGAGAAAATAAGAGAAAGAGAAAAAAAGGAAGAATTAGAAGGGATGGGTCAAGAATAAGTGGAGAATGTTTGAAGAAAAGGGAGGAAATTAAAAAAAGTGAAGCAGTGGTGTGAAGGAAGGGATAGTGGGGGAAGGAAGGAGAAAGGAAAGAGGGGTGGAGGTAATTTTTCATTGTTTAATGTACCCTGTGCCCAGGAATTAACTTCCACAAAAATTGAGGGATGGGGAGTTCAATGCTCGAGCAATGGTTTGCTTACTGGCTATAAATATGTGTTATTAGTGTTGAGCTGAGACAAGGAATGTTAGCTATAGTTTTGTGAAGCAGATCTTCCCAAGAGTCCTTTTAAAGGTTAATCAGTAAGATTGATGATCATGATGGACCTTCAGGCATGACCTCCATACCTTCTGAAACAAGAAGCAGGGTAAGATGAAATGCACTTGACTATTCTTTCTGGAGTGAAATACTAATGGGAGATAACTT
The DNA here is from genome assembly GCA_028564925.1 of Lithobates sylvaticus. NCBI lineage: Eukaryota > Metazoa > Chordata > Amphibia > Anura > Ranidae > Lithobates > Lithobates sylvaticus. The sequence continues at coordinate 257,696,721 of CM053030.1, forward strand.
TGTAAGAGCTCAAAAATGCTTGTAAATTTGGGATAATTTAAACAGGGCTAACCAGGTCTCAAACCATTCATCTAGGGTAAGATGTGAGTGTGATGACAAGGTAGAGGAGAATGTTATGAGTTAATGAGTTAACAATGAGTTAATTAGCATGGAAACTGTGCCAGTAAGGACTGTAGAGAGGGCATACATAAAAAGGGTAACATTATTGATTTAGTATGATTCACATGGAATGTAAATGTGAATATAGAGAGGATGGTTAATAAACTGTGCAGAGATGTGTGATGTATTGAAATCCAATACAATACCTGAGGGAACTGGTTTGAGAAAGATTTTATTCATCAAGAAGGCTATAGGGATTTCATTTGATAAAATTCAGTTAGAAAAAGGCTGCTAGACTCACTTACTTGTAAGGAGTCAACAGTGATCTGTGAGCTATTAGTTTTCACATCCTCTTTTATTTGTGGAAGAATTGGTGATTAGATTGACACCAGTTTTTAAGGACACTTTTTAGGACATAATTTTGTTTATTTTATTTTTCACTCAGTAATAATAATAATAATAATAATAACAATAATATAATAATATATATATATACATATATACAATATATATATATGAGCAGATTTTTTTAAAATAAAACAGTGAAATAAATAAAAGTTTTGTATTTATTTGTCCTCCGCCACCTCTTACCACTGACCCACTCACTGCTCAAGAGATTGCTGATCACTTCAAAACCAAGATTGATGCAATTCATAAGGACATCTCCACGTAACCTGTTCCCTCACAATTATTATGGTCTGGTACCTTCCTCTCACCTCTAAAGTATGCACAGATCATTCACATACTTAAAAAGCCCTCAGCCCACCAACCTGAATAACCTAAGATCTACATTATCTCCTTTCTCCCATTTACCTCTAAACTTTTAGAACACTTAATCTACAACCATCTGAACTCTTACCTAATTGAAAACAATCTTCTTTACTCATTACAGTCTGGTTTTTGCTCACAGCACTGTTGACCACCCCCTCCTTCTCAATAAACTACACTCATTGACCTCCAATATTCTGTTCTTTCCTGGTTCTCCTCCTATCTATCAGAGAACTCCTTCAGTGTTACCTACAACTCTGGCTCCTCCTCTTAATTTCCCCTTTCTGTAAGAGTCCTCTAGGGCTCTGTTCTTTTATTCTCGATCTACACCTGCTCTCTTTGTCACTTGATAACCTATCATGGCTTCCAATGTCATCTCTATGCCGATGACCCCCATATCTTTTTACTCTTCACCTCACTCCTTCAGTCTCATCTTGCTGTACTAACTTACTAACTTACTAACTGACATATCAATATTGATGTCTCAACACTTCCTCAACTAAATCTTTCTAAAATGGAGCTCTCCTCCCTGACTTTTCTATAAAGATCAATAATACAACTATCAGTCCCTCCCAACATGCTAGAGTAATAGGTGTAATCCTATATTCAAAATATGAATCTTTATTAGATTAAAGATGTCGCATGTGACATATAAATGAAGATAAAAATAGGAGACATGGGTCCCAAATAGATAAAACAATCCAAGAACCACGCCATACAAACACAACTGGGCATTCCACCCTTGGAACTCGCAATCAATACAGCACACTCTGGTTTGCAACATATGGGCCTCTACATGCACCTCGCAACCTGAGCAAGATACACCAACTCTATTAGATGTGCAGAACAGGGGACCTCAAGGAACCCTATTTTCAACCCTTCCTTCCCTTTCCCTTCCCTCCCCTTCCACCTCCCTTCCCCTGCCCGTTTGGCCCATGCACGGATCCGTGGGTAGCCTATTCATTGGATGTGACCCCTCGTAGGTCCCGTTGTTGGATCGCCTCATCTTCCGCGCGCCCGCTGGGGGGCGCTATAGCGGGACGTTGTCTAGGACCTGGAGCACACCGACCTAGAGGGAACCCCGTCACATATAAGGAGTAATCTATAGAAATTTACACACTAGACAAAACCACCTTTGAGGAAGACCCTCACTAAAACGGGTCGAAACGCGTCAGGTTCACTTTTACCCCCAACATTTGGTTATGTAAACTATATTGTTGTAAAAGCTTTTTGTCTGTTAGTGTAAATCTGTTTTAAAATTTCTGTATTGTTTTATCTATTTGGGACCCATGTCTCCTATTTTTATCTTCATTTATATGTCACATGCGACATCTTTAAATCCAATATTTTTTATTGAAAGATAAAGTAAATACAGAGAACATTGTACATACATCGTATAACTTTTCACGAACAAGCAAGGGGAAAGCCAAGGGGGAAGGAAGTACATATATTCTGTAATCCAAACACGTGTTAGGTTAAAGGGTCACAGCGGTGGTTATCACTGTTCATCTTTGTAAATATAAACTTACTATCTTTTTGTGTGGGTGAGGCTGTATATATAGTTATGATTACCATTCTAGGCGAACTCTGTTATCAATAGTCTTTGTAAGATTCGGTTACACATTGCTGGTAAACATCGCCTTAAAACTAACAGAACTGGCCTACCTCCCGTCGCCAGGCGCCCCTCGGGGACACATTGCGCCCGGCGACAGGGGCAGCCAGTATAGCATTACCGTAACTCATAAATGTCATTTCTACATTCGTCCCTCTCTCCTACCCAGACCCCTTGGCTTTGTACCAGTCGAGCCAAGGTTTCCACGCTTGGCTTCCTGCCACAAAGTGCCCCTGAGAGGCAGCGAACATCAGTTCAAAATTGATATGGAGGTCAGTTATTTTGATTATCTCCGTCAGAGATGGTGTCTCCGCAGTTCTCCACTTTCTTGTTATTGCTAATCTGGTGCTAGTTAGAACGTGGTACACAACGTTTCTATATTGCTTGGAAAATTGTTCTATCCCCAACGTGAGGAGGGCTAGTGCTGGGTTAGCAGGGGTACGTGAACCAGTGATGTTGTTAATTAAGTCAAAGGCTTGGGCCCAGGTTTTATGAAGTTTTGGGCAATCCCATAGTATATGTAATAGCGACCCTTTGCGTCCACATTGACGCCAGCATAGTGGAGATGTTTGAGGCTGGAATCTCGCCAATCTTGTGGGGGTCAGATACCATCTTAAGAGGAGTTTGCTAGAAAGCTCCCAGAGGTTGGCGCATTTAGTGGCTTTGTAGGTAATTGATACCGAGTTTTGCCATTGTTCTAAAGAGAAGGTTGTCTTAAATTCCCATTCCCATGTTTTCATAGGAGGGGATTTACGGAATTCTGATTTGTCATTCAGAAAATTATAGAAGAGGGAGATTCCCTTGATATTCGTGGTGGGGTTGTTGTAGTACATGAATATCCTGACTGGTAGTGTTATCTGGAATGTAGGTATTGATGCTAGAAGATGAGCTATTTGATTATATGCATATATGTCTTTTGGTTCTAAACCGTATTCTATTTGAAGGGTTCTAAATGTTTTTATGGCCGGTCCTACCGTGATGTCAGCAAGTAGTTTTATCCCCTTGTCTATCCAATTTTTGATATGTAGATCAGGGATCATCCTGAGTAGACAGGAGATGTTAATAGGGATAGGTTTTGTGGCGTGGGTGTCTAGATGTGTCTGTATTAGGCTCTTCCATGCTTTAATTGTGGCGAGCATTGGGGGTGAGACATGCTCCAGATCTGTAGTGACGAATGTGCTTGTCGTTAGTAAGTCGTATATGTTACCTCCTTTGCATTGGGCTTTTTCTAGTTCTAGCCATCTGGGTGACATATTGTTTGGGAACCACTGTTTAGTCTGGGCAAGAATTGTGGCCAGGTAGTAGTCCTTAAGCAGGACGTGTCCCACTCCCCCCGCCCTCTTGGAGGTCGTTAATTTTTTGAACGCGCATCTAGCTCTTCTACCCTGCCAGAGAAATTTGTTGATTTTTGTTTGTGCTTTGGAAAAGAAGGAGTCCTGAATAACTATTGGGAGAGTTCTAAACAGGTATATGAACTGCGGTAACACCATCATCTTGAGGGCTGCTAGCCTGCCTGACCAAGACATCTCTGTTTTACCTATTGAGCTCAGATTTTGGTCCAGGTGGTTTAGGAAAGGTAAGTAATTAGCGTTGTATAACTGGTCTGTGTGTTCCGTTAGGGTTATGCCCAGGTATTTTACTCCCCTGTCGCACCATGCATATGGGAACTGTTTTTGTAATTTGAGTTTAAGTGGTTCTCCTATTCCCAACCCTAGAATTTGCGACTTATTTTCGTTCACCTTATAATAAGAAACTTTATTAAACATTGAGAGAGCTTCATGTGCCTCTGCCAGGGAAGTCTCCACATTGGTTAGGATCATGATCACGTCATCAGCAAAAAGACTGATGACGTGGGACGAGTCCTGGGATTGAAAGCCAGTAATATCAGGATGTGATCTTATATATATGGCGAGGGGTTCCATCAATAGGTTAAATATCAAAGGGGACAGAGGGCACCCCTGTCTCGTTCCGTTCGTAATGGGAAATGGTTCAGACAGTATACCCGACGTATATACTCTAGCTGACGGTTTGGAGTATAGGGCCAGAATTGCTGTGGAGATGTTACCTATGAATCCAAAGGATTCGAGTACCTTCTGCAAGTAAGACCAGTGTATACGGTCGAAGGCCTTCTCTGCGTCCAACGCTAGAAGCAGAGAAGGCCTCTTCTGCACCTCGGTCAAGTGTATTATGTTTAACAGCCTACGGGTGGCATCAGAGGTCTGTCTGTTTTTGGTAAAGCCCGTCTGATCGGGGTGTATCAGTTCAGGGATTATGTTTACCATCCGATTTGCAATTAATTTGGCGTAAATTTTTAGATCGCTGTTCAAAAGGGATATGGGTCTGAAATTTTGGGGGGAATCTGGATCCTTCCCCGGCTTAGGCAAGGTAATGATTGTAGCTTCCAGCATCTCTGGAGGAAAAGAGGCAGAGGCAGCAGCGGCATTAAAGATTTCTTTTAAGTGCGGTACTAGTATATGTTTGAATTCTCTATAGTATTCCCCACTAAAACCGTCTGGGCCTGGTGACTTGTTGGAGGGTAGGTCGTCAATAGTTTTGAGTATTTCCGTGTCTGTGAAGGGGGCGTTTAATATGGTCAGTTGTGGCTGTGTCAATTTGGGGATCTTCAGGTTTGATAGGAATTGGACAATGTCTCCCTGGGTTGGTTGGTGGGTGCCCTTGTCATTTTTCAGATTGTATAGTGAACAGTAATAGTCGCTAAATGCGTCAGCTATTTTTTTTGGGTGGGTTTCCTTGATTTTGGTGCAGGGGTGAATTATATACGGTATTTTCGTTCTGTATCTATGCCCTTTGATGTTTTGTGCGAGTAATTTCCCCGCTTTATTACCATTTGAATAGTACGTCATTTTCAGTCTTTTACTATGCTTTTCAAAGTCATCTAATAAAAGTATTCTGAGGTCATGTCTTAATTGGGTAAGTTTTTTAGATGTCTGGTGGGAAGGGTTTACTTTATTATCATTTTCTAGGGATGTGATCTCCTTTGTTAATTCATGTAGCCTTTTCTGCCTCTGTCTCTTTAGCCTTGCTCCCAACTGAATGTTTATGCCCCTCATAAATGCCTTATGGGCGTTCCATAACATGAATGGATCTTCTACCGATCCGGTATTGTCCGAGAAGAACTCATGCAGTCTCTCTTGCATTACTTTTTTGCAATCTTTTTGCTGCAGAACAAATGTGTTAATCCTCCATAAGGGCCTCACGTCAGCCGACGATGAGTCCCCTATGGAGAGCACCACTGGAGCGTGGTCAGACCAAGTTATAGGGTGTATGGTGACTGAGGATGTCCGGAGCAGGGCCTGTTGATCCAGAAGAAATAGATCAATTCTTGTGTAGACCTGGTGCGGTGGTGAGAAAAAGGTAAAGTCTCTTTCGTCGGCGTGTAAGCACCTCCACGCGTCAAACAGTTCATGTTTGCTGATGGAAGGAAGTAGGGCTGTGTTGGCCCTCTTGGACTTGGTGGTTGAGTCTAGGATGGGGTCCGGGGTAAGGTTAAAGTCCCCACACATAATTAAAAGTCCTTGTCTTAATTTTTGAACTTTCTTTAGTAGTTTGTTGAAGAATTGTATCTGGTGTCTGTTAGGAGAGTAGACATTCACTATTGTGTAAACGGTTGAGTTTAGTTCACAGATTAGGATCAAATACCTCCCAAGCGAATCAGCATAAGAGTCCCGTAGTTTAAATGCCACTGAATCTTTTATGGCTATTAGCACTCCTTTTCTCTTGGAAGCCGCATTGGCTGTAAATACGTGTGGGAAGCTTTTGTGGGAGCATTTGGGAGGATTAGAGGCCATGAAATGCGTCTCTTGCGCGCAGATGATGTCGCAGTGACGGATTTTAGCTTCTTTCCAAAGTGAGTTACGCTTCATAGGGTGATTAAGCCCTTTGGAATTAATTGACAGGAAATTCAACGCCATCTGATCATACTGCAGATAAAAGGTGTTGCTTTGTCAGCAAAAGGTGGTATTGAAATGTGGTAAGGGGCCTTTCCGTGTCCTGGGGGAGCACCCCACGACACAGAGAGGAGGTAGTGGGGTGTGTGTATCGCGTTACTCACTGTTGGTTGATATTGAGTGCTGTGATGGGATGGGTGATTCTGATGTGTTGACTTTTTCATAGTAATAGTAGTACGTCTTCTCGCAGGTTGGTTTGGAGATGGTGATGACTTTGGTGCGTCTTCTTCACGGTTCCTTGGCAGTAGAGAAAAAGGGAAAAAGAAAAAAGCAAAACGGAAAAACAAAACAGTGTAGCACTGAGCCAGTGCTTGCATTGGTGCGTAACTAACTTGGTGCGCTAACTCGAGTCAACTTTGGACAGCTTAACTAGCTGTTCGCAAGTGGGGGGAAAGTTCAGCCCTCAGATCCCTAAGGACAAAGACATGGGGACTTGGGAAGGTTATCTGACCATCTTCCCTAGTCAAGCGTGAGATTTGGCATTCCTTGCTGATACGGATTTCCAATCTCTGCTAACTTGCCGTGGTGTGCTGGTGTCAGGAGCCCCTGGGTCCAGTTCAGGAATAATATCCCATTCTTTGAGCAGGTCTAACCCTTTGGCTAGTGAGGTAATGACGTGTGTATGGTTGTCTTTTGTAACAGATAGTCTTGTGGGGTAACCCCATCTGTAGATAATTTTGTTGTTCCTCAGCGCTTTTGTTATGGTATTCAATGCCCTCCTCTTCTGTAGAGTATGTTGAGATAGGTCAGCAAAGAACTGGAGGTGTTGTAATTGTGGGGGAATTTGTTCCTTTTTTCGCATGGCTGCCATGAGGTTGTCTTTCACATGAAAGAAATGTAAACGCAGCAGGACGTCTCTGGGGATGTGATCTGGCAGGTGTGTTGGTTTGGGTAGGCGGTGTATCCTATCAATTGTGACATCTAAGTCGGTCAGGTCAGGTAGGATTTGTTTAAAGACATCGACTGTAAATGCATTGAGGTCAGATTGTTGGACCGACTCGGGGATCCCCCTTATTTTTAAGTTGTTCCTCCTCGATCTGTCCTCAATGTCTGCCAGCTTGTCCCTGATCCACTCAGCCTCCCCTTCTTTTTCCTCATTGGCGTCAACCAGGTCGTTTATGGTGACCGCATATTCCCCCATTTTGGTTTCAATATGGTCTACTCTGGACCCAATGGCGTTTACTTCTCTAGTGAAGCTATGCATACAGGACGCCATGTCCGACTGTATTGTGCTCCGTAGGGATAGTAACATATCCTTCAGGACTGTGTCCAGGACAGGTTGGTTCTGTGTGGGGAAGGATTCAATGGGTTCCGGGAGCTCCCTCGTGTCGTCCCCAGAGTCGTAGGCCGGGCCGTCTGCTGAGCCTAATCTGTCTCCATCCATCCTAGGCTTAGATTTGGCCGGGCTGCCGGTGGATGGAGATGGTGGGTAGGGACAATGTTGGCTGTTGTGGGGATTATTGTTGGTTGTGGATTTACCTTGTCTGGAGGTCTGCTCGTGCTGCGATGCCTCTCCTGCGTTGTAGGCCCGGGCGCCATCTTGGGTTCCCTTCTCAGGGATCCACGCATAAAAGTCCGTGAGCCGTTGGGGTTTACCAGCGGTCCGCTTCTTGTTCGGCATGGTTCCGGTGGGTTCCCGGGGGATACCGCTCTCTTTGTCTGCTGTTTTTCGGTCGGGATGGTCCGTTTTTTAGCCGCTTCAGTCCCCTATCTCCGGAGCTCCGGGATTATGCGACCATCCGGAACTCGCGTCAGGCCACGCCCCACATGCGACATCTTTAATCTAATAAAGATTCATATTTTGAATATAACAATATCTTTCAGAGAATTTTCTAAACGCTGCCTAAAAACCCCACCAATCCCTCTTGGGGGGACTTTTTCTTTTTTGTTTTCACATCCCAGGGGTGAGCAGCAAAACATCATCTCCAGTTAGTGTCTTTTTCCCCTTCATAGGTGTAATCCTTGACTCTGACCTGTACTTTCAGCCCTAAAGCTTGTAAACCCCTGTAACATCTCTAAAATTCATCCTTTTTAAATAATAAAACTACCAAGCTACTCATTCACTCCCTTAATTCTAACCTCAAATATTGCAACTTTCTCCTCTGAGGCCTACCTCTACGCTATCTCCCCTTCAGTCTGTCATGAATGCTACTGCCAGACTCATCTACCTTAAAATCTGCTCAATTTCTGCCACCCTTCTATGCCAATCCCTCAAATGGCTTCTGATTGTCCAGCAAATTTAATTAAAAATACTAACAACAACATACAAAGCCATTCACAACTATGCCCCAAGCTACATCATCAATCGTGTCTCAAAATATCACCCAAAACCTCTGCTTCCCTCTTACCAGGACCTCCTGCTCTCTAGCCGTCTCTCCTCCTCCCATGCTCTTCTCAAGGACTTCTCCAGAGCCTACTCAGTTGGGAAAGCCCTGCTAGACTCACTTACTTGTAATGAGTCAATAATGTTTGGTAAGCTTCCATATATACACAAACTATTGTGTTCACATGGAGATTTGTATTCTTTTGTTGAAGAATTGGGGATTAAATTAACAGCAGATTGTTAAGGACTTTTTTTTCCCTATCACTGCCACAACAGTCACAGTGTCATCGGATGAGTGTATGCTAGCCACAGTGTTTCCAATCACCAACACACATATCCCACGGTCACAAGACCAGTGTAAGCCAGAAACTGTGTTCCTGATTGCTGCCACATTAGTCCTCTGTGTTACTAAACCAGTGTAAACCATTAACAGTGTTCCTGATCACTGCCCTGCCACTCCAGTCCAGTTGTAACAGGATAACTGTATGCCATCAACAATGTCCCTGATCACTGCTACAAAAACCCTAGTGTCACCAGACCACTGTAAGCCAGCAACAGTGTTCTTTTTTTTTTTTTTTTTTCAAAATGTTTTTATTAAGAGAACAAAATAGAAAGGCATAGATACAAAGAATCGTAAGTCAATTTTACAGAAATTATACAAGATCCAATAAATAGGAGATCTAGAGGTACAACATCTGCAAGCTAAAGGGTTTGGTGAGTAACATTTGGGTGGAACCTCTACATGGCAGGACATGTGAAGCAGATTAGAAAGAAAATAAAAAATATCCGTCCGATGTATGCTGTCAAGTAAAACATTCAATGCAGAACAATAGACCGGAAGGAACTGCGTAATAACCTTAATAGGTAACAAACTGGGGGGGGGGGGAGTAACCAGGAAGGTATAGGGGGAGGGGGGGGGGGAGATGCAGGCTTCAGAGGGAGCAGCCTCATAGGAGAGGGGGCTTCGGAGAAAGTCCACCCATCATAAAGGTTTTTATTTGTTTATTTTTTTGTCAAGGTTTTAATGAAGAAGGCTGTATGGGTTACGGATCCTTCGGGATTGGCTCATCATAGGAGAAAGAAAGTGTGTGAAGATCCAGCTGGTCGTTTGAGGAGAGAGTTGAGGAGATGAACAATTGCCATCTATTGAGGAAGCGGGATCTAGAATTGGGGTTCTTGAAATCCGTGAGGAGTCGTTCTTTGTAGAGGAGACTGACACAGTCCTTTTTGAGTTGGGTAATGGGTGGACTTTGCGGTGAAATCCAGTGTCTGAGGATGAGTCTTCGTGCGATGAGTAGGCATAGCAAGATCCAGTCTTTAGAGGGTGGTTTGGGGGCCGTCCCCTGAAGGGAAGCGGCATTGGAGGAGGAAGGAGACCAAGGGAGCAGTAAGGGGTCCCAAAAGCCAAAAATCAAGAGGAGAGGGTCTTTGGGGAGTTTTAATAGCGTGACTTCGAATATGAAGGAGATGACTTGATCCCAAAAAGAGGAGATGAAAGAGCAGGACCAGAATCGATGTGCGAGTGAAGGTTTGGAGGCTGAGCATAGGGGGCATGAAACTCCGTCTTTCTTGGATTTGGGTGAGAGGAAGGGAATGTAAGCTCGGTGTGTTATTTTTAGCTGAGTTTCCCTCCATGTTTCATTGGGAGTGAGACGGAGAACCTTGCGAAGGCCAGATAGTATTTTTTCAATGAGATTGGGGTCGGGGAAATCTTTGTCCCAATTGGCTATGGAAGTAGAGGTAAGTGGCGGTGAGGTTTCAAGTAAAAGAGGTTTGTAGATGTCTGAGATTGTGAAATGACCATTCTTCAACAGCCGATCTAAGAAACTTTGTTTAAACCTCAGAGATTCTTTTTTGCAGGTATTAGATATGAAGCTGACACACTGATTGTAGTGGAACCTATGGGAAGGGGGTAAGGAGAAATGGGTGGCCACCTCTGTGAATGGAAGAATCTTTCCCGTCGTTGGGTCACAGAGCGCCGAAAATTTTAACAGGCCATGCTCCTGCCATATGGCAAAGGGTTTGCTGTGTGTACCAGGGATAAAACCAGGGTTACCTTGGATGGGTAGGTAGAGGGAGAAGTAGGAGGGGAGCTTAAGGATTTTCCTAACCTCTCTCCAAGCCAGGGCTGTGTCGCGTAGTAGGAGGTTATGTTGAAGCGGGAGGGGAATAGTTTTCCACCTGCAGTGTAGGAGGGCCACTAGGGAAAAAGGGTGAGCCATTTCAGTCTCCAGTGTAAAGTTGGAGTGCCGGGATTGTTGAACCAGCCAGTCGAGGCTAGTCCTTATTAAGCAAGCCAGATTATATAGTCTTATATGTGGTAAGCTAATACCCCCCTCGCTCCTGGGTAGGTGCAGTTTTCCGAAGGCAATACGTGGTCTTTTGCCATGCCAGAGAAATTTGGAAATTTTTGAATTGAGAGCTGTGATGTCACTGTGTCTCAGCAGCAGCGGGATAGTTTGCATGGGATACAATAGTCTGGCGAAGCTGACCATTTTGACAAGGTGGCACCTTCCCAAGAGCGATAGGGGGAGATCCATCCAGTTCGACAGTTCCTGTGAGATTTTGCTGAATAGAGGGGGGTAATTTAGATGGTAAAGAGAGGAGGGCAGTTTCCCTATCTTGATCCCAAGGTATGTGATGTGGGACGTGGCAACTTGAAAGAGGGAGTTATTTGACCAAGGGGGTATAGGTTTATCACCGATAGGGAGAATTTCACTTTTAGAGTAATTTATGCGGAGACCCGAGCAAGTTCTAAAGTTATCAAAGATGCTTTTGATTGTTAACATGTCGGCTGGGGGGTTAGATGTAAAAATGAGGACATCATCTGCGAAGAGTGATGTGCGCAGTTCCGTGGAGCCTACCGTGATGCCGTTGATAGGAGCATTAAGAGTCAGGAATCTAGATAGGGGTTCTAAAGCAATATTGAATAGCAAGGGGGATAGAGGGCACCCCTGTCGAGTACCTTTGTGGAGGCGGAATTCTTCTGAGAGAATGCCTGCTGCAACTAACTTAGCTGAGGGTGACGTATACATTGAATTAATAAGGTGACAGAATGGGCCGTTGAAGCCCATTTTGGAAAGTGATAGTTCTAGCCAATTGAAATTTACATTGTCGAAGGCTTTTTCTGCGTCTAGGGTGATTATAGCATAATCCCCTTTGGGATCCTGTTTGGCTTGTTCGAGGGCTAGTAGCACCTTACGAATGTTTAGGGTGGCAGTACGTCCTTTCACGAAACCAGATTGGGCAGTGTGGATGAGGTCGGGGAGGATTATAGCTAATCTGGAGGCCACTATTTTGGATAGGATTTTTACATCTACATTAAGTAGAGAAATGGGCCTGTAAGAGCCTGGTTCTAAGGGGTCTTTGCCTTTTTTTGCAAGAAGCTTGATAATTGCTTGATTGCCCGTGGGGAGATAGGGGCCACCGGCCCAAATGCCGGAATATACGGAATGAAGCATAGGTATCGTTATATCTGGGAGTGTTTTATAAAATTCGCTAGTGAAGCCGTCGGGGCCAGGGGCTTTCGAGGGTCGCAGATTTCTAATGGCTAGCGTAATTTCGTGTACTGTAATGGGGGCATTAAGGGATTCTAGCTGGGCGGGAGAGATGGTAGGGAGGTGCATTTTATCTAAGAAGGAGCGAGCAGCGTCTTTGTCAATAGGGTCTGGGCCATATAAGGCCGTGTAAAACTTCAGCATGGTTTTGTTAATGTTAGGGGGGGTAGAGTGAACTTTCCCCTGGTGGTCTCGGAGCGAGGTGATGTGAGTCGGGCGGAAAGATCCCTTGCAGAGCCTGGAAAGTAGTTTCCCGGACTTGTTGCCAAACTTGTGAAAGGTGGCGTCTAGGTGGGCTTTTTTTGTAAGTTCAAGGGTAGTTGCCCAAGCGTCAAAGGAAGCTTTAGCTGCCGCCCATTCATCCCTGTCGGTGGGGGTGTTGGAGGTGGCAAGTTTGAGTTGCGCACTGTGTAGTCTAGTGCTGGCCAACTTGAATTTCGATAGCGCTGTCTTTTTGAATGTGGTGGCATATGATATGATCCTGCCTCTCAGGAAAGCTTTACCAGCATCCCAGAGGAGGTTTGGGTCGCTGGAGTGTAAGGCATTGGCTGAGGAGAATTCTTCCCAGGAGCGCATCAAGTAGTTTTGAAAGTCAGAGTTGTTGTGTAGGAATGAGGGGAAGAGCCAGAGGTTGGGATGGGGTGGGAGATCTAGTTGATCAAGGGTGAGTGATATCGGGGCATGGTCGGAAATGGCAATGTCTTCTATTCCGGCGTCGGAAATATAGGGGATAAGGTTGTCGGAGCCGAAGAAGTAATCGATTCTGGTCAAGGTCTTGTGAGGGTTGGAGTAAAAGGTAAAGGCCCTGTCTGTTGGATGAGATAGTCGCCACAAGTCTGAGAGACGTAGGGAGTCTATGGTTGATGCGAACAAGGTAGGTGTGGAAGGAGAGGGAGTTACTACTGAGGGCTTTAATGCTGACCTGTCATCTGTTAGATGCATGATGTCATTGAAGTCTCCTCCAATCAGGTGGGGTAGATGTGATGGGGTAAGGAGTAGTGAGGACAATAGGCTATAAAAGGACTTCGTTGGATTATTAGGGGCATAGACGTTTGAAATTATCAGCTCCTTCGAGCCGATTCTGATTCGGGATGAGATAAAACGTCCCTGGTCATCTGTGTCAGTGGAGAGAACGGAGCATGATAGGTTTCTATGAATCAGTAGGAGGACACCAGCTTTGCGCCCTACTGCTTCTGATCCCAAGACTGATCCCACCCACAGTTTCTGCATTCGATGGAAGTCAGATGCGTGAAGGTGAGTTTCCTGGAGTAGCGCTATGTCGGTTTTTAGCCGCTTAAGATGGCGAAGGATCTTCATTCTCTTGTGAGGAGAACGGAGACCCTTCACATTCCAAGAAATTACCCTAAGAGGCAGTGTCAAAGACAGGATTTTTAGGGGGATCCAAGATCATTGTGTTAAATAATGAGTATAGAAGACTCGTATGAAATACGGAGTGAGAGCTGTCAGCTATTGTGAATACGATGCATGTGGAGGTGCAACAAAGGAGGAGTGGGAAGGAGGGGGAGGGTGGAGGGAACCGAACATGGAACCATAACAAGAGTAGAGCAAACATAGTCATGGACTTCACTTTTTTCCGCATGAGTTCACTGTGCAAGCGGCTCCCCTGACAGGACCCTAAATAAAGGAGGGATATAGCATGGGTGCCTGAGAGCGCCGGAGCCAGTGAACATGGGGCTCGAGAGGTCTGAGTCATACTGGAAAAGGGAGTGAGTGAAGCACAGCAAATTCAAATGGGAAATATAGTTAGTATATAAAGCCATTAAAGCGTCAGTGCATTTCTGATCCTTAAAACCAAGACTTTTGAACCCAACATCCGAGCAAACAGAAAAGAGAAAAAAAAATATATATATATATATATCGTTATGAACAATAGCCGATGACCCTAGGATCGCGGACCTAACAGTGGCCTCGACTGGAGTGAAACCGAATCCAGATTCAAGCCCGAGACGGATTTGAATGTAGGTTCAAGTCAAACCCCAATTGGAAGATCCCAGGGCCATGGGGGCTGCGGACATCTAAACGAGGAAGATGAGACCAAACTAGGAACAAAAGAATACATGAGAGATGATAATCATATATGCATGTGCCCAGTGAAATTGCAGGAGCATTGGGAGCTGTATTGGAAAGTCTGGGTAGGAGCAGGATAGCGTCCACAGGGAACAGTATGGGCCAGTTCTAGGCGGCTGAGGGGTATACCCTACAGCAGAGTAAGCCAGGTCGTCTGGAGGATGAGGGGGGGCGGGTGACCAAGAGGATTGTGTGTAGATAGCGATAAAAGGGAAGGAAGTGATATGATATAGAATATACGACCTGGAGTAGAGGAGGGCAGGATTACAGTCAGATCCAAGAGTTCAGGAGTTCAGCGGAGAGTGCTTCTGTTGCGATGGTCTGGAGCAGAAGATCTAAAGCGCTTGGGTGAATCTTTGCGGGGGCTTCTTTGTTCCAGAGAACGGAGGCCTGTGGCGGACTTGGAAGGCGTCTGGTGAAAGGAGTCCGGACGGAGAGATCGGATGAAGGATTCTGCTTCTGAAGGATCTTGAAAGGAGAGTTGTTCCCCGTTTGGCGATTTGAGGCGTAGGGTCGCAGGGAAGGCCAAGGTGAATTTTATTTGTTGCTTGAAGAGTTCGGAACAAACCGGTTGGAAGGCCTTCCTTTTTTTTGAAACTTCGATCGAGTAATCAGCAAAAATAAGGATTTTCACTCCATCAATTTGAAGAGCTGGAGATTGCCGGAACGCCTGGAGAAGAGCTGATTTGTCTGCGTAATTTAGGTATTTGGCAATGATGGGTCGCGGGGATTTGCGATCGGGTTTGAGGGAGCCCATCCGGTGTGCGCGCTCCACAGTGAAAGGACCCACGAGGCCCATAGCTTCAGGGATGCGTTTGGAGCAGAAATCCGTGAGGGCCGCATTGGGTAGCGACTCAGGGACGCCTACGAATCGCAAGTTGCTCCTTCTGGATCTGTTCTCCAAATCTTCCAGCTTCTGGATGATGTATTGGTTGGTTTTGTCTTGGGAATGTTCGGTGGCTTGTGCCTGATAGAGCTCATCCTCTACCTCAGACAGGCGATGTTCAACTTCATTTAGTCTGGCGGAGTGTTCAGACAGCTGGGCTTTAATTTGTGTCATGCCTGCATTGACTGCCTTTTCCACAGAGGCTGCAATCATAGGGGTCAGGAGAGCAGCCACTGCCTGTGCTATCCGCTGCGTTTGGCCATCTTCCATGATGGGGACATCTGTGGTTGTGGTCCCTGGAGGAGATATTTCTGATGGTGGTAAAGCTGTGGCCTGGGGTGCTGGGGGATATGAGGCTGGGATTGCCTGACTTGTGCATCCACTAACCTCCATGTCTGCAGGCTGAGCGTCCGCTGCAGTGGATGAGAGGGCCTGTGCTGCGGGGGAGTAGGCCGGAGCCGGGGGCTCGATTTGCGGCCTGTCCGGCGGGGCCGTGACGGCCGCGTACGATCGGGTGCCGGATCGTTCCACAAATCGATCCATCCGAGCCTTATGGGTGGTGGGGGGCCTTCGGTGGTGGCTGGTGAGCCGTGTGTGCCCTCAGGCTGGGTTTGTAAGCTGATTTTCGGGTGCCTGGAGCGGGAGCTAGAAGGAGGCGCAGTTACCTCATGCGGCGCCGGAACCGGAAGTGCAACAGTGTTCTTGATCACTAGCCACACCAGTGTCACAAAACCAGTGAAAGCCAGCAACAGTGCTCATGATCACTACCACATCAGTACAGTGTCACCAGAGCCTGTGCAGCCATCAACATGCAACAATCTCTATGCATCTAGGGTGTGGAAAAACGTCTTACATAGCAATGAATTTTCATACCCATCAACCATATGTGAATATAGTTGCATTTGGCACCTCTACACCTCCAACATGTATCAGGTGAGGAAGGAAAAATACAATGGATGGAGACCCGATTGGGGTACCATCTAGTGTGAACCTTTTCTTTAAATACCACCAAAAGATGGCCTATTTGTCTACAATATTGATAAAAAAACGAATTTGGGTACAGCGTTGCATGGCTGAGTATTTGTCATTCAAAGTGTGACAGGATTGAAAACATAAAAATTGCCTGGACAGGAAGGGGGTAAATAGTCAATTTTTCAGGTGGTTAAATAAAAATATCTGTTAAATTAGATTAACAGGGAGTGAGTCAAAAAGTGGAACTTCTGCTTTAATAAATCTTTACCCCCTGACATGCCACGTTTGGCATGCCATTTTTTTGGGGGGGGGGTACCTAGTTTTCACAGGTACCCAGCTCTCACTTCTGCTCCTGGTGCCGTGAGTACCGAGCGGAAGTTCTCCTCTCCCCCCTCCCTTCCTGAAATCTTCTGGGACCTGTAACATGATTGCTCGGCCATTGAAAATGCGCAGCGCAACTAGTGCATGTGCAGTGTACGCCCAGTTGTGAAGCAGCAAGCTGTCACAGCCAGGTGCCCACACTTACAATGTCGGCGCCACGGAGAGGAGGGGGAGAGAAGAGAGGCTTCGGGCGGCCGCATCGCTGGACCGTGGGACAGGTGAGTGTCTGTTTAAAAGTCAGCAGCTATACTTTTTGTAGCTGCTGACTTTTAAATGGGTGGATCTCTACTTTAACTACAACAATTAATCATTTTAAACTAAACTAAGACATTAATAAATGTTTTAATATGCTAAATTAATGAACAATAGTTTCGTTTTAAACAGTCAACATTTTTCATTAACAACTAACATATTAGACAGCAAAGCAATATTACATTAATTACTACATTCTTCATTGCTTTACAGTACAACATTTTAAAATATCTATGAACTGTCTTAACAAAGTAATAATATTCTTAGGAATGTCACTATTTTATAAATAACATTTTGCTTTTGTTTAGCACTTATCCTAAAGTCTTAACAAATGTTCAAGAATGAAATATTCCACCCATTCCTCAAAATTATGTATTTTCCTATTGGAATTATTGTCTAAAAGGAGTATAGAATGTTCACTTAGTAAATAAATGCCCATTTTTGAACACCAAATCATGTAGAATGGTAACCTTTCATGAACGAAACATAGAGACTACCATTGCAAATCTCTTCCTCTTGAAATTCTAGTTTGCTAGTTGTTAAGTTGACCTTTTTGTAAAATACTTTTAGGGCTCATTCACACTAGGGTGCTGTGGAAATCAGTAGATGCATTGGTGCACTGCTAATCATTGCAAATGGCACCCCAGTGCAGCTTTTTGGTTCACCTACATTGCACCATACCACAACTCTCATTAATACACTATTTGGCTGCCTTAATGTTATGCATATTAATGCACAGTGCTGTGAATGGACCTTTAGTCTGTGACCTGCAAAAAGTATGTAGAGAAAGACTTGTATCTTTTCTATTACTTAAAAAATATTTTTGTAGCATATCTATCATTGTACTGTCAAAAACAGCCCTGTCAAAGAGAAATCTTCCTGAAAAGTCTTCTGAGTAACTGTCATTTCTGGAAGTGTCAATCTTCTGTGTCTCCCACTACACTCATTTGTTCCTCCTGCTTACCTACACATCAGTACTGTGTCCTGTATTAATGTGGAGATTGATGGGAGCAACCATGGAGCACAGGGAAGTATAGGTGAGATTGTCACTCCTGGAAGTGTTGGTTTTTCATTTACTTGACAGGCTTGCTTTACAGTCAGTCAACTAGTGATTTCAGAAGGCATTCAGCTATGGCACTTGTATTTTACTCATGACAGCTTAATGTTAAAGCCCAACTCCAACTTTTTTTTTTTTTTTTTTGATACAATGAGATAAAACTTTTTCAGATTTTCAATTGTGTTTGTATCTACTTGACAAGCTTTTTCCAGCAGGTTTTAAATACTGTCTAAGTTTGCTGTCTGTGTTTTTGTTGAAGAGATTTTTCTAATCTACCTGACATGCATAATTTGGACAGGAAGTGAAGGGAAATCTCCCTAATAGGCAGGTGGCAATTAAACATTAAAAGGATAAAATAGAAACCACACCTTTGAGCGTCTATTGGCTATCAACTCCTTAAATTGCAAACAATTCGATAGCAATTGGAAAATCTGGTATGATAAATACAAAAATTCTTCATATCCTTCATGCTATACAGTGTTTATTGTGTCCTGGCCTTGAGGTTACTGTTATACCTATAGTAAACTGTTAAACATGACATTGCGCATTGTGTGTAACTGTTATTTGTTTGTTAAACTTGTGAAAAACACTATACAAATCTATTGGATAAAAAAATCAATTATTAAAAGGATAACTTCACGTTTGGTACTGTTTTTAGGGTGAAACATATAACATGTTCTCACTACCGCAGCTGCTGGCCAATCTTCTCTCTCCCTATGACAGCAGTATGGGGAGAAGTTCCCCGTACAAGCTGTCACTTTAAAAAAAAAAAGTGCTCTGCCCACACAGCTGTGTCAGAACAGAGTTCTGTGAATGAATGAACTACAAGTATCAACATCCTTTGTGGCACTGCTTAGCGCTGTGGTAGTACATTTATTCTTTCTGTCAGTGTGAAACTGCCTGCCAGCATGATATACAGTACATATTTCTTCCACATGATTGGATTTTCTTTGCAAATTGAATTTTCAGTGCATTCACTGAGCTCTGGGGAAAATTGACTTGCAAAGTGAACAACCTTTTTGTCTTTAGTAAATAAGCCCCTTAGTTACAAAGGTCAACAAAGTTCTATATAAAGTGCAGTTTTATCATTAAAACTAAATATATTTTTGAAGAAAGAGAAACAAACTTACAAACTGTATAACAAATGTATTTATTTTATACATTTGAAGAATAATTGTAATAATATATTTGTTTACAAAAAAAATAGGTGTAAAGTCCTTATATATTGGTCACATCATATGAATATACAGTTGTGCTCGTAAGTTTACAGTTTCTTGGCCATTTTTCAGAGAATATGAATGATAACACAAAAACTTTTCTTTCACTCACGGTTAGTGTTTGTCAGTAGTCATCTATTATCAATCAACTGTCTTTTTAAATCATAATCACAACAGTTACTACACAAATGACCCTGATCAAAAGTTTACATACCCTAGTTCTTAACACCATGTATTGCCCCCTTTAACATCAATGACAGCTTGAAGTCTGTTGTGGTATTTGTGGATGAGGCTCTTTATCTTCTCAAATGGTAAAGCTGCCCATTCCTCTTGGCAAAAAGCCTCCAGTTCCTGTAAATTCTTGGGCTGTCTTGCATGAACTGCATGTTTTTAGATCTCCCCAGAGTGGCTCAATGATATTAAAGTCAGGAGACACTTTTTTTTCTGCTGTAGCCAATGACAGGATGACTTGGCCTTGTGTTTTGGATCATTGTCATGTTGGAATGTCCAAGTACGTCCCATGCGCAGCTTCCTGGCTGATGAATGCAAATGTTCCTCCATTTTTTTTCATAACATACTGCATTCATCTTACCATCAATTTTGACAACATTTCCTGTGCCTTTTGTAGCTCACACATACCTAAAACATCACCGATCCACCTCCGTGTTTCACAGTAGAAATGGTGTACCTTTCATCATAGGCCTCGTTGACTCCTCTCCTAATGTAGCGTTTATGGTTGTGGCCAAAAAAATCAGTTTTGGTCTCTTCACTCCAAATGACTTTGCGCCAGAAGATTTGAGGCTTGTCTCTGTGCTGTTTGGTGTATTCTAATGCCCCGTACACATGGTCGGAAATTCCGACCACAAAATCCATCTGATTTTTTCCGACGGATTTTGTCCGACACTGGTGTTGCATACACACAGTCAGACAAAGTTGTCGGAAAATCCGATCATTGTGGTGACGTCCGTTGCGTATGGCGGGACTACGTAGAGGCTAGTAGCCAATAGCTTTGGTCTTGTAATGTGATATGAGCATGCGTGGCACTTTGTCCGTCGGAATTTGCTACACACGATCGGAAAAAGTCCGATAGGACTTTGTTGTTGGAAAATTTGAGAGCAGGATCTCAAAAGTCCGATGGAGCCCACACACGGTCGGAATTTTCGGCATTTGCGTAGTAATAGCTTTCTTTTGGTGACTCGACCATGCAGCCCATCTTTCTTCAAGTGCCTCCTTATTGTGCATCTTGAAACAGCCACACCACATGTTTTCAGAGAGTCCTGTATTTCACCTGAAGTTATTTGTGGGTTTTTCTTTGCATTCCAAACAATTTTCCTGGCAGTTGTGGCTGAAATTTTAGTTGGTCTACCTGTCAGTGGTTTTGTTTCAACAGAACCCCTCATTTTCCACTTCTTGATTAGAGTTTTAACACTTCTGATTTGCATTCTCAATTCCTTGGATATATTTGTCTATCCCTTTCCTGTTTTATGCAGTTCAACTACCTATAACCGTAGATCCTTTGACAATTCTTTTGCTTTCCTCATGACTCAGAATCCAGAAATGTCAGTGCAGCACTGGATGAAAGATGCAAGGGTCTGTCAGGAGTCCAGAAACTCATTGACCTTTTATATACACACACTAATTACAAGCAAACAGATCACAGGTGAGGATGGTTACTAATAGTCATTCAAATCCCTTTGTGTCAACTTGTGTGCATGTTATCAGGCCAAAATCACCAGGGTATGTAAACTTTTGATTGGGGCTCATTTGGGTAGTTTATTTTGCCCTTAAGATTTAAAAAGCGTAAACAGCTGATTGATAACAAATGGCCTCAGCCAAGCACTAACCATTAGTGAAAGTCACTAACTATCATTGATAGTCTCTGAAAAATGGCCAAGAAATCATAAATGTTGCCAGGGTATGTAAACTTATGAGCACAACTGTATGTATATATATATATATATATATATATATATATATATATATATACATATATATAGGCAAATCTGACAGAATCATGTTTTCCATAACAAATATATACAATATTGATTCTGATTTTAGTCTGGGTAAGGTGTGAAGGTTTCACGCAGATTAATGTGAGCCTACAGCCTTGTGTTATATGCTACAATGATTTAATCTCTCATTCATAAGGTGCACTATAGAAGACAGTTTTGATGAATGAATAATACATTAATTGATTTTCTTGCTAGTAGAACCAGGTAACCAATGCCTTGTTATTTATATGGGGGCTGATTCCATTACTTTATATTGGTACTAATTTAAGTAACTTGTGACCTGTAATTGGCATCAAGCCCTGTGTCCAAAACAAAACAAGGTCACCAGAATAAAGTCACAATAAAATAAATGACAGCACAGATTTGTGCAATAAGTAGAGTTGTTTTCTGTCGGCAACATCGCATTACTCATATGGCAAAACCAAAAAAAGACACATCATTATAACTTGCTGTTTTTTACATTGTCAGACTGTGACTGAACAAAATATTCACAAAAAGTGAGACTTTGAAAGTGGTTGTAAAGGTTGAAGGTTTTTCACCTTCATGCATTCTATGCATGAAGGTAAAAAACCTCCAGTATGCTGCTACCCCTGCAGCCCACCTAATATTTACCCGAGCCCGATCCCGTTCCAGCGTTGTGCACAAGAGCGTCTGTACTCCCAGGTCCCTGCCTCCTCATTGGCTGAGATACAGCAGCGGGAGCAATTGACAGCCAGTGAGCTAATGAGAAGAGAGCTGGGGGTGGGGACTAGCCCTGTTCTGTGTTTATTTTGAACCCACAGAATAGGGCTCGAGGGCAAGCATGTATGAGTGCCTCCATAGCAAATGGCTTGCTATGGGGGCACTTGGAGAAGAGGGGAAACCAGGAACGCCAGGGGGGACCTGACAAAAGAACAATTGGGGCTGCTCTGTGCTAAACCATTGCATAGAGCGGAGAAGCATAACATGTTTGTTATTTTGCTTTTAATAATTTAACTTTAAATATCACTTTATGGTGCCAAAAAGAAACATAAGTTGCACAATAAATATTATATAATGCACTTTATTATATAATAGAATTGTATAAGGCAAATTTAGAATAGTTAAAAAAATCACTACAATAGTACAGTTTCCCTTATATAGATTGAGGATGTCTTCACATGTTTGAACAGGTATTATTATAAGTAGAAGCTTCAAGGACACCTCACAAAGTGTATCCTTGATAAAGAAATTTCTGGACAAAGGCTACACAAAACCCCTGATCGATGAAGCCTATAATTTTTATCTAAAAGGAAAACCCACAATATCCCACAAAATATAAGGATGGAGACCTAGTCAGATTCACAACCCATTATCACAACCAACACCGCAAGATGGAACACATCCTAAAGAAACATTTGTGCATCCTACTACAAGGCCCTCACCTACAGCCCATTCTTCAGAATAAACCCAAAGCTATATACAGAAAAGCCCCCAGCCTCAAAAAAAAATTTCCCCTAGCAAACTCAAATCATCTGGTCCTGATAAACATGCCTTCCCACTTCAAAATTACCTTTATTAAGCATGTACCAGTCTCGAAAGAGCCTCTGTAAAATGTGTCCAACATTATTATATTATTATTTTATACATGATTTTTATAGCTTAATAACAGTTTACACAGCTCTTTACAATGTAAAGATGGACAGTACGATTACAATACAGTTCAATACAGAATAAATAGGAGGGCCCTGTCCATGAAACTTACAATCTAAAGGGAGGGGAGGTGGTACAAAAGGTATTAGCTGTGGGGGATGATCTAATGGAGGTGACTTGGGTACAGTTGTTAGGTAGAGGAGGTGTAGGCTTCCCTGAATAAGTTAGTTTTCAAGGATCGCTTAAAGGCGGACAAGGTATAAGCTATAAGATCAATTACTTCCACAATTGCTCATCAGAATTCATGATCTATTGTCTTGTTTGCCCCTGTGGACTCTTATATGTTGGACGTATCACCTTTCATTTTTTAGAATTTCACCAAACATCAACTGTAGGCTTAAAGGTATGGGTCACTGAGGGTATGAGTGCTTGCACAGGCTTTGCCAGAGGGAGACCTTCTGGATATGCAACCTTGATACCCTCACCCTCTCCCCGGTGGTGTCAATGAGGAGTTGGAGACTGCCACTATTCTTTAGGCATTCCTGGCCCTACTGAAACAAATATACTTACCATATACAGGAATTTAGCGTATGGTAATAAAAGTTATAATAAAAGACACAATATTTCTACATTGCACTAACTCTGTTGTTGTGCTTTTTAAGGACAGTTCCCGCACAGTATTTATTAAGTAATTATTAAGATACAAAATCAATCTATATGACACAGTCTATACATTTTTTTTCACAATCAAAGTTTATTGAAGCATAAGAAAACAACATAACAAAAAGTATAACAAGTAGTATTACAGAGGCGTACAGTGTTGAATGTTACCGTAATTACAGCAGGATTATACATAAGATATTGTACATAATACAAAATGAATAGTAGAATGGGGTTGAACAATTCACTGGGTGAAAGGTTTTTGAAGGGGGGGGGGGTGGGGGGCTGGAGGGGATGTGGAGGTATTGGTAGGTATTGGGGTCAAAAAGGGGGGGTGGGGTAGGTCATAGCTTGAAATATCTCATAGGGTAGAGACCTCTGGTGTTGGTTGGAAGGCGCGGTGTTAATAGCTTGAATTCTGAGAAAGTACAAAGACCTAGCTATTGCTTGCCTTGCTATCCTGTTAGGGAGTTATGGTTCAGTCTTGGAGACGGGGGGGTATGGGTCAGATTGGTGCAGTTCCATCTGGGTCGGCTGGTTCAGTGAGAGAAGTATATTCAGGTGAGTACTTAAACATCAACCAAGGTTGCCAAGTTTCACTAAAACAAGGGTTATTTTCTTGTTTCATCGCTGCTATTTCTTCCATCTTGTGGATGTAATTTACTCTGTCAATCCAGTCTGTGATGTTGGGAGTGTGTGTAGTTTTCCAATGAAAGGGGATGAGTGTTTTGGCTGCTAGTAGGAGGTGTCTGGTGAGGGATCTTTTGTATCTGCTTATAGTAAAGTTGCTTACGTTTATTAGGCAAGCTGCTGGAGTAAGTTCTAGTCTGGTTTCTGTTATGGATTTAATCCATTTAATCACTGCGGTCCAAAAAGCTAGGATGGGAGGGCACGTCCACCAAATATGGAGGAAGATGCCGATGTCTCTGTTGCATCTCCAACAAGAGTCTGAACCCGTGGGGGACCACTTCCTGGTTTGATGGGGTGTAATGTACCATTGAGTGAGTATTTTGTACGAGATTTCTTGATATTTGGTACTCAAGGAGCTTTTGTGAGTCATGATACAGGCCTTCTCCCATTGTGCATTGGTGATCTCAACGTTTAGATCCCTTTCCCACCTCCTTTTGTGTTTGTCACTGTCTGTATTCTCAGCCTGGTTTAACCAGTAATATGCTAGAGAGGTGGTATTATTAATTGGAGATCTTTTGAGACAAATTTCCTCTAGGGGGAGTAATGGAAGGCAGTATGATGCTCTGAATTTGCTGTTTAACAAGAAATCTTTAAGTTGCAAGTAGAACCATAAACCAGGAAATGGGCCCTCCCAATCTGTTCGTAAATCATCTAGTGTTTTAATTTTAGAGTCTGTCAGGCATTGAGTCGTCGTCCGGGTCTGTATGTGTTTAAGATGTAGTCCTGGGATAAAGTCTGGGTTGTTTGTGATTGGAGTGAGCGGTCCTGGTATTGAGGCTAGGTGGTGTTTTCCAGCTACTTTGTGCCAAATATTTAATGTGGTTGATACCAGTGGGTGGTCTAGCTTTTTATCTGTTTTGGAGTGTCTTGTCCAGGGATAGAAGTTGAGATTATGAGGTGTAAGGTTTTGTTCTAGTTGTATCCAATCTTTGTTTGCCGAGTGGCAGTGCCAGTCTATTATCCGTGTGATGTGAGATGCCTGATGGTATTTTCTGAAATTCGGGAAGCCTATACCGCCTCTGTTTTTGGGGAGTGTTAGGAGATTAATCTGTGTCCTTGGCCCATAAGAAGCGTCTCTGTGCTCTAGTCAGTGTGGTAAAGAAGGCCTCTGGGATTTTAATGGGAAGGGCGTTAAAGAAGTATAGGAGTCTGGGTGATATCGTCATTTTAAGTATTGAGGCCCTGCCGAACCATGAGAATGTTTTGGATTGCCATTTTTGGACGTCTCTAATCAACGTTCTTAATAATGGTTCATAATTGTGGTGGTACAAGGAGTCTATATTGTTAGTCAGGTTAATCCCCAGATATTTTAATGTGTGTCTTACCCATGTGTAGTTGTGGTTGTCTTTTAGCAGTTTCAGTTGATTTGGTGAGAGGTATATGTTCAGGGCTTCAGATTTTGTGTTATTAATTTTGAAATTAGAGATGTAGCCAAAGGTTTCAAATGTTTTCTCAAGGTTGGGGATAGAGACATGTGGTTCTGTAAGAAAAAATAGGAGGTCATCTGCATAAGCAGCGGTTTTGTATTCTCGTGCTCGTGCCGTTTCGTATTTTTATTGGGTCTGAGAGCATATTGTTTACTTTGATTCTGGCCTGAGGGTTCTGATAGAGTGCTGTTATCCATGACATCATGTTTTTATCTAGCCCAATATGGGAACAGGTACGCATCATGTAGTCCCAGGAGACTCTATCAAAAGCCTTTTCGGCATCGGTGGAGAGTATGAGTTTTCCAGCCTTGGACAGTTTAGAGAAATGTATCAGGTTAAGGGCTTTGGTGATGTTATCTCTTGCCTCTCTACCAGGCATGAATCCTACTTGTTCGGGACCAATAATTTTTCCTAAAAGGGGTTTCAACTATTAGCTAGTATTTTGGCCAGGAGTTTTAGATCGGTGTTTAAGAGGGAAATGGGCCTGTAGTTTGCGCAGTCCGAGTGGTCTTTGTCTGGCTTGGGGATCACTGCTATGTGTGCCATGAGAAAGGGGTCTTAATGGTGTTTATGTTTGGCTAGGTAATTGAATGTGTTCAGTAAGGGTTTGGTTAGCTGGTGTATGTAGGTCTTGTAATATTGTGAGGTGAAGCCGTCAGGGCCTGGACTCTTACCTGATTTTAGCTCTTTAATTGCTCCTAATAATTCAGTAGTGGATATGGGTTCCTCTAGTTGTTGTGCGTCCTCTTGGGGTAGATGGGGTAGTTCGCTGTCTGTCAGAAATTGGTCTATTGTTTCCTGTTTTGTGGATGTGATGTGAGGGGGTTTATGTTGGTTTGGTAGATTGTAGAGTTTTGTGTAGAATTTGTGAAAGAAATCTGCGATCTCTGTGGGGTCGTGTCTGGGTATGCCATTCGCGTCTCTGATAGCATGCACGGTGTTTGTCATTCGTGAAATGTGAAACTTATTCACGGAGGTAAGTGATCATACAAAATAGTTACATTTATTGGTTGACAAAAAACAAATATTTACATGAAATTAAAATACAGATTGCATTACATGAACATCTTGAAATTTAATGGAAACACCCTCAAAATGGGTGTAGTACCTTGGACGTAATATCACCATGATAACGTCTTGGTAGAATCAATAACCTTATAAAAATTGACAATTAAACAGAACGTCTGTATTTCACACGTCCAACCGTTACTATACTGCGGGTAAGTAAGTGGTTAACCATGTGAAATAAATTAGATGTTTGTTTGTCAATAAAAGTGTCAGCTATGCAAAAAGAAATATATTATGAAAACTTGAATTTTAGAGAGAAAAAAATCTAAAAGGCGGTTATTGATTCGGGAGAATGATTATCAATAGTAGAATATTCAATACATCAATATTTGAGAGAACATACAAGATAAAATCAACATGACATAATTACCAATTCCAAATGGCTACTAGTCTGGATTGTTGGTTACCAGGATTTTTAAGATGGCTGCCGTGGCTTTCAACATGGATACTCTTAAAGAGGAATTACTTCTTGCGACCTCCGAGTTCCAAAAAATCAGGGTTTAGGAATCTTCATGGATGTTAAAATATGTATTCATGCATGGTGCATGGGTGTCAGTCTGTCTGGAAGTATGTGTATCTCCCAGTGTCCCTTCTCAGGGTGGGTCCCTGAGCCTCCTCCTTCCTCTCATAGCATCTTTCTTGCTTCTTAAATACCCACTCAGACAATAAGATCATAACATTATAATAAGTTCTGCCCAAAAGGTATGTGTTCCTATTTCATTGGTAGGCAAGACTTAATAATTAACCTCGTCTAGGAGCCCAATGATTTTAGGGTAATAGTACCTTCAACCACCAGGTGTCTCACATGTGTCTGGAGTTTATCTCTTTAAGTTAATATATTCTATTTTCATAATATGTATTTGTTTTTTATATTTGTTATTCGGATATATATATATCTAAAGTTCAGGGATGCTAGTAACCGACATAATATAAAATGC
The DNA here is from genome assembly GCA_028564925.1 of Lithobates sylvaticus. Taxonomy (NCBI): domain Eukaryota; kingdom Metazoa; phylum Chordata; class Amphibia; order Anura; family Ranidae; genus Lithobates; species Lithobates sylvaticus. The sequence continues at coordinate 257,724,307 of CM053030.1, forward strand.
ACTTAGCAAAATTTTGATTAATCCCTATTACATAAAATGGTTATATATGTGTATATTTATAAATGTATATCTATAAAAACTGGTCTATCTATAACCGAAACATGTTATTATATATATTAATCAATATCATATAAAATTATTATCTGTATGGATACATGTATAATTTGGGTACATCCGATGAATATTTGTTTATCTAAAAACATGTGTAAATTCTTATACAGTTATAATCACGATTATATGTTTTTTATAATACTAATACGTTGCTAAAACACTTCTACTTATAATCACACTTTCATATATTTTTTCTTATTATAATGAGTATTTATCTATATTTTGGGGATGTGAATATATGTCTATGTGGTTCAGGGATCCCTAGTAATTGGTGTGTAATACAATCATTGATTTATAGATGTGATTAATTAGAATTTCACAAAAATGGAGGTTTATATGAACAATGGCGTGACTCCTGTATTTCCTATTTCCTATTTCAACCTAATTGTCTTGAGACAACACATGTAATATGTGGATTTTCGTATATATGCGGTCACGGCATTTGTTTATAATCATGATGGGTATCTAAACACAATTTTTCATTTGTACTAATAGTAAAATATCATATTCCTCCTTCTAATTTACGTGTATTCATGATGCAAAATATACACAGGTTTTCAATGTTTCCTCACAGCGCCTCAAATGAGCTTTGAACATTTTGGACACAATTCCAGTATTTATTTTTCTAATAGAGGTGTCTTATTTGTCCTGTTGGGGTAAACCTTCACTTCGTATCTTAGTCATTGTCTTTGAGACCATCTGAGCCCATATTGAGGATGACTTTAGGATATGTATTCATTCTCTGATACAATATAGTTTATTTACCCAAGCCTTCCTTGAATTAAAAGTTTTTGTGGCTTCAATCTGAGTCAACCTGAGACTTTGTTTGTCGCAGCCCAGCTTTTCAATGGGTCATATAAATTAGTCACCTAATTCTGGTGGGAGAGGGAAGTGTTCTTTTGGGAGCAAAATGTATTATTTCTTCATAAATTCACAACACTGTACACCACTGTTTACAGGTGCTCTTCTCTATATCTATGAATATATTCTCTATATCCAGAATAGAACCAAACTCTGTACTACTTCTAACATAGTAAGTACAGCTATATGGTATAAGTATAGATGCAATATTCTTAGTTAAAATTTGCTCCATATATACAATATGTTAAAGGGGTTGTAAACCCTCATAATTTTTCACCTTAATGCATTCTATGCATTAATGTGAAAAACCTTCTGTGGTACTGCAGCCCCCCCAACCCCCCAACCCCCCATTCTACTTACCTGAACACTGTCATTCTTCAGGCGGGAACGAGCATACCAGATCTAGCTGGTGTCTCGCATCCTGATTGGATAGATTGATATCAGCGCAGCCATTGGCTCCTGCTTCTGTCAATCAAATCCAATGACATGGGGGCCGGGGGGCCGAGTCCTGCATTCTGTGTGAATGGACACAGATGCAGGGCTCAGGAGCGCGCCGCATGGGTGTCCAAGGAGAGGGCTTCTCTGACATGAACACTCGATTCGGGGAGGAGCCAGGAGCACCACTGAGGGACCCCAGAACAGTAGGATTGGGGCCACTCTGTGCAAAACAAACTGCACAGTGGAGGTAAGTAGGACATGTTTGTTATTTTAAAAAAAATGAAGCTTTACAATCCCTTTAATGTATAATCATACTAAATAACCCTAGTGTATATACTTTAAGGTATTATTTCAATGAGCTGTATTGAATTAACCTTTACCCTACTCACACTTACATATTTGTTATTCATTATTTTTACAAATTTTGTTACACCTAAGGATATATACAAAATATTTCCATAAATTCTATACTGGTCAACTGGGTTGTTGCCTAACTATATTCAGTATTCTTTTTTTATTAGATTCATAAGTTATGTTCATATGCTTTTTCAACTAGGCGATGGGGAGAGGGCCCAGAGGTAGAGATAGTCAGCATGGAACATATTCCAGAGGGTAGTATTGGGGGCATTAGTGGCAGGTTGACTAAAGCACATAAACCCAAGGTAAGTATAGTATAGTAACAAGTCCTAGTTGCCATCTCGGAATACCCAATAAGAGAATAGTATGCGACTGGTCTAAACTACGTGGTATGTTCACCAATGCCAGGAGCCTGGCAGACAAGATGGGTGAACTAGAGATACTGTTGTACAAGGAGGATTTGAATTTTGTGGGAATTTCAGAGACTTGGTTCAACAGCTCTCATGATTGGCTTTATCGCAGGGATAGAAAGGGTAAAAAAGGGTGAGAGGTATGCCTATATTTAACCGCTTCCCGACCGTCTCACGCCGATGTACGTTGGCAGAATGGCACGGCTAGGCAAAACCACGTACAGGTACGTGGCTCTTTAAGAGCCTAGCCGCCGGCAGCGCGCTCCAGACCCGGTCGGGAGCTCCGTGACCACGGCTGCGGGACCAGCGGACCCGATCGCCGCTGGTGTCCCGCGATCGGGTCACAGAGCTGAAGAACGGGGAGAGGTCTGCGTAAACAAACCTCTCCCCGCGCTTCCTACTCTGCCTGTCATTGATCGGCTGTTCCCTGTCATCGGGAAAGCCGATGATGTCAGACGTCAGCCCTGCCCCCTAATGTTAAAAAAACACACACGTCACAGCCCATAACCCCTCCCCTCCCCCTAGTGGTTAACTCTTTTACTGCCAGTGTCATTTATACAGGAATCAATGCATTTAAATAGCATTGATTGCTGTATAAATGACAATGGTCCCAAAAATGTGTCAAAAATGTCCGATGTGTCTGCCATAATGTCGCAGTCACAATAAAAATCGCTGATCGCTGCCATTACTAGTAAAAAAAAAATATTAATAAAAATGCTATAAAACTATCCCCTATTTTGTAAACGCTATAACTTTTGCGCAAACCAATTAATAATCGCTAATTGTGATTTTTTTACCAACAATATGTAGAAGAATATGTATCAGCCTACACTGAGAAAAAAAAAAAATTCATATATTTTTTGGGGATAACTATTTTTATTATTATTAAATATTGCATTTTTTTCAAAATTGTCGCTCTATTTTTGTTTATAGCGCAAAAAATAAAAACGCAGGGGCGATCAAATACCACCAAAAGAAAGCTCTATTTGTGGGGAAAAAAAGGACACCAATTTTGTTTGGGAGCCACGTCGCACGACTGTGCAATTTTTAGTTAAAGCGACACAGTGCCGAATCGCAAAAAGGGGCCTGGTCCTTTGGCTGCCAATTGGTCCGGGGCTGAAGTGGTTAAAGAATAATGTGCAAGTGAATGTGAGAGATGATATCACTAAGGGAGCTAGGGAGGAGGTGGAATCCCTATAGACAGAGCTTCAAAGGGAAGCTAATGGGAAAATATTACTGGGAGTATGCTATAGGCCCCTAACCTGAGGGAGGAGGGGGAGACGGATCTCCTATTGCAAGTTGGATTAGCAGCAATGATGGGAAATGCTATCATAATGGGGGATTTAAATTATCAAGATTTGATGGGACCCCCTCATAAAGACATGTACGCAGCAGTATCAAATGTCTTGCAGGAGAAATTCATGGTTCGGATAGTACATGCACCAACTAGAAATAAAGTGTTACTGGATCTACTGATTACCAACAATACAGACCTGATCATGGATGTGGAAATATGAGGAAATTTAGGAAACAGAGATCACAGGTCAATTGACTTCAGTATAAATCTCACAAATAGAAAACATAAGGGGAATACAAAGACACTGAATTTCAAAAGAGCCAACTTCCCTAAACTACGAACCTTGTTAGAGGCATGAATTGGGATAAAATCTTGGGATTAAAGAACATGGAGGAGAGATGGGTTTGCTTTAAGAGCATATTAAATAAGGGCATTAGCCAATGCATCCTATAGGGTAATAAATTTAAAAGAGCGAACAAATGTCCTGGATGGCTTAACTCAAATGTAAAAATGCATATAAAAGCAAAGGAGAAGACCTTCAAAAAATACAAGGTTGAGGGATCATCATCATCATTCAGACTTATAAAGAATGCAACAAGAAATGTAAGGGTGCAATTAGGGCATTACAAGGTATTCGTAATGTCGAGTCCTAGTATTAAATGCAGTTTTACATTTGTCGCCCGCTTTGATCCTCACGAGATTATATGCCCCTCTCAGACCGAGCTTCGTGAAAACCGTTGCTCTATTGAGGCGGTCAACTAATTCCATAAATAACGGAATTGGATACGCGTTCTTAATCATGATGCTATTGAGACCCCTATAATAGATACTAGGTCTCAGTTCTCCACTCTTTTTTTTCACAAAGAAGAAGCCAGCACCAGCAGGAGATAAGGATTTTCGGATGAACCCTCGAGACCTTGGCCACTTTCCGAAAACATGTCTTACTGCATTGTGGAGACCAGGAAATTACCTCAGCCTGAAGCCAATCAAAAGCAGGTTGTTCCTCTGTAACCAAGGATAACAAATAACCAATGGGTAATGGGGTGAGGAAATAACTTTGGCTGTAGCAGTCCCCCATCAATAGCCTTAATGGCAAGGGGAGTGGCACAAAGCTGCAGCGGAATCGAGTGCTTAGACACAAAGGCACTATCTATGAACAGGCCTGCAGCCCTGGAGTCGATTAGAGCTTGTGTCTCGATGGACGACTCAGACCAAGAAAGGGTAACTGGAACAAAAGGCTTATCCTTCAGGATAACTGGGGATGTAACAATGCCACCTATGGTCTGTCCCCTACAGGACCTCAGGTGCAAGTGTTTTCCCAGAGAGGTAGGACAGGACTTCAACAAGTAACTCATCTGGCCACAATAAAGGCACAATCTCTCCCTTAGTATTTTTTTTTTTCATACTGTCACAAGTCAGTGTCTCTTATCACCGCCACACCAGTTATATGATGATGCTGTACTGCAATGGTGACAGTATGTAAAAAATAAACAATAACAATTTTTTTTTTCATTACTTCATTTTACAAAAAACTATGACAAAAAATTTCCACTTCAAAAAACTTGCCATGCCCCTTACTAAATACCTTCAATAAAGGGGTTATTTGGCAGCTATCTCATTCTGATATTGTTGGGCCTCAAGAAATTAGATACATTTTCAGATATATACCATAGTTTGTGGACTATATAACATTCCTACTGACTAAATAATATACACTGATTTTGGTCATTTTCACCAAAGACATGTAGCAGAATACATGTTGGCCTAAATTTATGAAAAAAAGGTTATTTATTTTCTTTTTTCATTTATTTAGCAAAAAAAAAAAAAAAACAGTAGTGATTAAATAGCACAAAAATGAAGCTATAGTTTTGTGAACAAAATTATAAAAATGTAGTTTGGGTACAGTGTTGCATGACCATGCAATTGTCATTCAAAGTGTTACATCTCTGAAAGCTGACAATTAGCCTGGGCAGGAAGGGGATAAAAATGCCCATTATTGAAGTGGTTAACCAATGATTATTCTTCTATCGTTGTGGGAACTCTCATGTCCATCAGGGCAGTTTCATAGTTTTCAAGAGAAACCTCTGGACCTGGAACTCCAGGCCCTTGGAGGTTTCTAAGGATACCTCTGTTTTACCTTACACTGTTACTAAGAGCAATTGTACACTTTTCTCACAGGTCACCTCAACCATATTTATATCAGCGTTTTGCTTACATGATTCAGGTATACACACAGAGGTATTTACATCATTTAACATTGCATCATTTTCCTTGTTCAAGATAACATTGATTCATTATTTAACATTTTCACTACCAGTCTTTCCAAGGACTAATGTATCATACCCAGTACTCTACTCCTTTAAGTAAGTAGTACCACACATGGGGTTTCACCTTAATTTGGAAGGTCTGGATTTCCACAAATCTGTCCACTCCTTATTTTGTTGACTATCCATTTTTACCCATGCAGCCACATAGTTTTCCAAGGACTTAGTCCACTCAGCAGAATGTGTTTCATGACTTTTGACTCACATTTCCATCTAAATGTCAAAGGGGGAGATTTACTAAAACGGGAGAGTGCAAAATCTGGTGCAGCTCTGCATGGAAACCAATCAGCATCCAGATTTTATTACCAAAGCTTAATTGAACAAGCTGAAGTTAGAAGCTGCTTGGCTATCATACACAGCTGCACCAGATTCTGTACTCTCAAGTTTTAGTAAAACAACCCCAAAGTAACACAGTATTCTGCCCACATTTTTTGGCATAACAATGAACACAATCTGATCTAAGCCTCCCAGCCATTGTGTCACAAAGCTCAGTCTATTCCTACTTAAAGTGGAACTCTGTTGTGTAAACAAAATTGGACCCCATGTCTCTGCCACCCTCTGCAATAATATATTTTTTATGTTGGCCCCATTGGCATTCTGGCCCAGGCTGGAATGATGTGTCTTGCTACCGCAGACCCCTGGGAAACCCTCATCTCATATCTCAGGAGACTGTTAGAACATATTCATGAATGGCAGGGGGAGGAGCTGTGGCATCATCAGGAGCCAGGTTACCTGGACACAGAACAGGCAACCAACTGAAGAGGAACAAAATAGTGGCATCGGAAACAGGCACAGACACCCGAGCAGCAAATTACTGCAGGACAACACTGGATCTGTTGGACAGGGGAGTGTGCATTTTCCTTTAATCTAGTTTAACCAGTAATTGGGAATGTTGGGGGAGAAATTTTAAAAGTTAGGTTCCTCTTTAGAACAGAGATGGCCTCTCTGCCTAACTTGATCGTTCACTCCCCTGACTTGACCTGTTGCCTGTTCACATGCATTGCAGACTGCACTTGATTACCTCAGACAACTGGTCTTTTAAGACATGGACTGGACTATGTAAAGCTGGATACACACTATATAATTTTCCTTCAGATTGACCAAAACCATATAATATGAGGTCAAACCTTAAGAGTTTAAATTTGTATGCAATCAGGCAGGCCCTTGCACTACATGGTTTTGGTAAATCTAAAGGAAATCAGACAACAATAGTTGTATAGTATGTATGGGGTCTAACTCCTCCCTTCACAATTTCTAACTTTGAGATGTCAATCTGGCTCTGCAGTGTGTATGCGTGGGCCCAACAGGCCTAGACACATGCTGCTCATATATCAGGCTTAAAGATGCTCTTGCAGCAGATAGGAAAAAAGCATGAGTAGTGAATAGTCTTTTTTGTGGATTCCATCCATCTGTCTCCAGTCAGTTTAACACATATTTAGGGACCTTTTACCTGCTGAAACAGACACATCTGCATCTTTACACAGTGATATTCACAGGAGATTCATTCTCTACAACTGCCCTGATTACCAATGTTACAGGGAATGAAAGTGAGGTTAAGGAGTGCGCATGCGCGGCAGCTCTAAGATGGCCGCCGGCTACACGAGGCTTACAGGCCTCAGACAAACAAGAGGAATCTATAGCCGACCAGGACCAGACAGATCCACCTTATGCAGGTACTGACTTCCCCCCCCTGCAAGCTGTCAGCTCTCCCTCCTCCACGGAATCCCTTTTGGGGAGGATGAGCCCAGGATATCCCTCATCTCCATTGCTGGATCCACACACAGGCATGCTGCTCACAGTGAGTGAGGCCCAAGCTGACATGCCTGTCCCCACTGACTTTCAGTCTATGATGACAGCCTTCTCACACATGCTACATAAAGGCTTGGCTCAGAATGCTGCCCAAATTACTGCATCTTTACATGCTGACCTGCAGCAAATAGGGATACGGATGGACACCATAGAACAAAAAGCTGATCAATCAGTTGCTCAGATTAACCAAAACTCTGCCAGATTACAGGAAGTACAGGATCAATTGGAATCTGCCTTTTCAAAAATCGATGACCTCGAGAACAGATCCAGAAGATATAACTTTAGACTCCGGGGACTCCCTGAATCTGAGAAGGATGTCCATAAAGCAGTTAAATCTTTGATTAAAAACCTTATCCCTGACATTCCGGATAACCACCTGGAACTTGACAGAGCACACAGGGCACTACAGGCCCCTAGATCTGACGGTTTGCCCAGAGATGTCATTGTTAAACCACATTACTATTCCGTCAAAGAAGCAGTCATGAGGAAAGCCAGATATTCGGATAATCTCACTTTACTCGGTCACAAAATTCAAATATTCGCTGACCTATCACCTTATACAGTTCAGAAGAGGCGCTCCTTCAAACCGTTGCTGCAGGTGCTGATCGATAAGGAAATCGCATATCGGTGGTCTTTCCCTCTTCGCCTGAATTTTTCCTACAAAAGCAAGAATTTCTGCTTCTCCTCTTTCCAGGAAGGTGAACGACTCCTCACGCATCTCGGCCTGATACTGCTGGAACCTACGCCTGCGCAAGCTAACCGAGGGACCCCTTCTTCCGCCAAAAGACCCCCGCCTGCCAGCCCGCTGCAACAATCCTGGCTGAAGCAGGGCCCAAAAAGATCCAAAGAAACCATGCCACCCTGAGCATATTTGCTTATAATCTTTTTTCCTTTTTTGATCCTGACCTGGACTTCTCCCCTGCTCCTGGGGTGATGTTCTGGAGGAAGGACAGGTTGGGGCCTTCTCTTTTCCCCCTCTTCCTTGTAGAGGGTGGTTAAGTGGGGGTCCCCCTTCCCCCACTGCACTAACTGATCGAGCATCTATACATGCGGTTATTTTCATGTTAAAGTTGATAATAATTGTTTTTTTTTTTACCTTCTGTGATAATTGGGTACTGACTTACTGGTAGAGGGAATACAAACTATCCTCATTAGGAGGGGAACATGCAGTGTAATAGGTTGAATACCTTATTGGTCCCTGCTGCCTGGGGAAATTCGGCTTACTAGCCGGTCCCCCTTTCCCTTTTTTTTTTTAACTCCATACAATTACTTCCCCTGGAAGTTTGGCGATTGTTAGACCCCTTTCCATAATTTTTGCGTGCTAAAACGTTAATGTTGACTGGGGATTAATCTCTACAGGGGACTCCGGCACTTATAGATGATGGGGTTGTTTTTGCCCCTCAGTAGCTACAGATTTGAGGTGGGGGGGCTGTGGTGGACCCAATGCGCCTCGATTGGATCAGGAACCCACTTGGCGTACCTAGATCCTATTCCGGACTTTCTTCATTTGGAAGGTCCGGAACCATGGGGGTTATGGTAGGTTTGGTGAATCTAAACCGACCTGGGGGTGGGAAGGGACCAGGGGGCCCCTTTGTTTTCTCGAGCTACTCTTCTCGTACCGGAATGATTCCTCAGCAGGTTGTTAATGTTCTTGTTCTTCCCTCCCTCCTTCTCCCACTCATCTCTTTTCTCTCTCTCTTCTCGATTGATCTCAGTGGTGCTAGCAGGTCACACGGACTTCTCCGGTCGTCTCTCTCAGGCTCTGGGCTCCCCGCTACAGGACCATCAGATTTTACTCTGCCGTCTATCTCTACATGGAAGGGTAAGTCCCATAAGGATTGTATAGATCATTCCCCTCTGATCCATGCCTGATTCTCACTCCTTGCCCACTACCTTGAAGGTTATATCACACAACACTCAGGGCCTTAACTCCCCAATCAAACGTAGAAAAATCCTCCAATGCTATCACTCAATGCACGCCGACATCCTACTGCTACAGGAGACACACTTCCCATCTACTTACAAGCCCACTTTTCTCCACCACAGTTATCCACAATTCTTCCTGGCCTCCGCGGAGAATAAAACCAAGGGGGTCGCGATCTGCTTTGCGAAACATATAAACCTCTCCCAACCTGAAACTGTTGTTGATCCCCAGGGTCGATATGTCCTAGTCTCCGGTTTCATTGATGGAGAACTCTACACCTTTGTATCCTACTACGCACCGAATAAAGGGCAAAGATCCTTTATGGAATCTCTGCTCACTACACTACATGAACATCTTAAGGGGACGGTTTTTATGGGCGGGGACACGAACATTGCATTTGACTCTTCCCTGGACAAACTGGCGAACGGTGCGTCTAAACCCAAGCGTCCCTCTAAACAGAGCGTTAAAATAGCTGAAATACTTAATGAGGCAGGCCTGATAGACGTTTGGAGAGAGAACAACCCGCGTACTAAAGACTACACACATTTTTCAGCTCCACATAACTCCTTTGCCAGGATAGACCACATCTTCACCAGGGCCGCCACGCTTCCACTCATTAGGAACTCCACAATCATTGATTCGTCGCTCTCGGACCACTCATTAGTTGTGCTGACCACATGTAAACCGACGGGCACCGGTAACCGACCACGCTGGCGCCTACGAGAAACCCTGTTGAACGACCCTATTCAATGCACTCTACTAGAATCTGCCATCCAAGAATACTTTACCTTAAACGCGACAGATGGGGCTTCTCCTTCTATCGTTTGGGCGGCTCATAAACCGGTCATCAGAGGTAGACTGATTCAGTTAGCGGCACAACTCAGGGCGGAACACAGTGCTGATACAGTAAGACTTACGAAGGAGTTTCAGAAATTGACAAGAGAACATAAACGTAACCCCAATCTAGACTCACTAGCCAAATTAGACACAGCAAGGGCTCTCCTTAATATGCAATTAACCACGTCAGCGGCGCAACATCTTAAATGGACTAGGGCCAAGTTTTATGCACAACAAGATAGGATTGGTTCCAGATTGGCAACTAAACTTTCCCCTAAACCACGCACTCAAGCCTTCCCCAAACTGAGGGTAACCTCGGGGGAACTGTCTCAGAACCCAAGCAAGATAATGGACACCTTTAAACAGTTTTATTCTGATCTTTATAAACAGAACCCCAATACATCCGCAGCCAGGAGAGATAGGTTCCTTAACAACCTTAAGTTGCCAGTGATGGATAAGGCACATATAGAACTTTTGGAATCCCCCTTCACACAAGAGGAGGTCCTGGATACTATTAAGAACCTTAAATTGGGCTCCTCACCGGGTCCTGATGGCTTCTCCACGGGTTATTATAAGAAATTTGGGAATTGTCTAGCACCTCATCTAACCAAGATGTTCAACTCTCTCAGGGATGGGGCCTCTTTAAATTCAGATTTAAATGCAGCGTACATATCGGTAATACCGAAACCAGATAAAGACACTAGTGAGGTTGGCAATTATCGCCCCATATCTCTTATTAACAATGATGTCAAAATAATGACTAAGATACTTGCCAACCGCCTTTCCAGCTTTATCTCGTCATACATTCACAGGGATCAGGTAGGCTTCATCCCGGGGAGACAAGGACCAGATCAGATCAGAAGGGCAGTGGATATAATCTCTTTGCTTCAATCTCATTGGGATGGGAACCCTGCACAAAAAGGTTTTCTACTGTCAATTGATCTACACAAGGCGTTCGACTCGATTGACTGGGCATACCTGTCTGAGATCCTTAGGAGATGGGGATTTGGCAAATACTTTCTTAATCTTATAGATTCCCTGTATTCCACTCCATCGGCACAAGTGCGCCTACTGGGCAGGTACTCGGAGTCCTTTCCCATAAATGGGGGTACCAGGCAGGGATGCCCACTTTCGCCGCTTCTCTTTGCGATAGCGATCGAAACTTTAGCCATTGCCCTTCGATCAAACCCTGATATTAAAGGGGTTTCTTGCGGCCCCCACGAACATAAATGCGCGTTATACGCGGATGATCTCCTTCTCTTCATCACCTCCCCACTGATCTCCATGCCTGTGATACTTCAAACCCTGGAGGAATTTAGTGGGGCGTCAGGACTATGCGTTAATATGACCAAGTCTCTGGCTCTGAACGTAACTCTCCCGCCGGATCTCCTCAAACAACTCAAAGATAACTTTAATTTCGCCTGGGCTACAAACCAGATTCCGTATCTGGGTATCAAGCTCACCCCAAATATTGAAGGCCTCTTCCGCTCAAACTATCCCCCCATGGTGCATAAATGTTTGCAGGACGTGGAGAGGTGGTCTAGATGTGGTCTATCCTGGCTGGGCAGAATACATGCGGTAAAAAGCATGATTTATCTGGGGTAAGAAAGGCTACAGATGTCCTTCGGATACGCTCTACAGACTAAAGACGCAAGGAGGGTTAGGTCTTCCCAACCTTTGGGCTTACTACCAGGCGGCTCGGCTGGCACAAATATCGTTAGCTTACTCTAGTTATAATAAACCAGACTGGCTTAGTATGGAAAGGCAGGCTACTCCATTGCATACAATTGACTTCCTTTTGGGATGTTCCCCGAAACATAGGCCAGCTGTCATGGCTCCCACCCTATCGCACTCTATAGCGCTTTGCACCAAACTTTTCTCCCTTAATACCATAATCTCTCCTCTGACACCCCTAATGCACATCTTTCATAATCCTAACTTTCCACCGGGGATGGACATTGGGGCCTTTAAATGGTGGACTGACAAGGGTCTGTATCGTATCGGACACTTCTTCTCCCACTCTGGACCCATCACATTGCAACACTGTCGGAAGAAATTCATACAAAGGTATCCTCAATGTCTCCCTTGTTGAAGCCAGCTTGAAAGTTTTACTGAGGTGGTATTATGTCCCTTCCAGGCTGGCAATACTTTTCCCAGGTACATCATCAGTTTGTTTCCGAGGCTGCGGTCTTGAGGGCTCTATGGTCCATGTGTGGTGGACATGTCCTCGCATACGGTCGTTCTGGAAGAAAGTGTTCCGTTCCATAAGCTCGCTTACAGGTACCACTGTTATGCCTCACCCTAGGTGGGCGTTGCTTAATTTCCCTATCCCAGAGCTATCCAAAGCCTCACAGGCTCTAGCACTGTTTCTATGCCTAGGAGCCAAAATGACAATAGCCAAAGCCTGGAAGTCAGATACCATCTCTTTTAGGTTGTTTAAACGTAAGGTAACCTGGGTCATGGTCCAGGAACAAATTGTTGCCAAGCTCAATGACTCTACCGAGAAGTTACATCCGAAGTTTGTTTTTCAATATGTGAAGGGCTTTGCCCCGCCACTCCAGTTCTGATCCTGGACCTAGCCATATACACATTGGGGCGTCTCTGTACTCCCAACTCCTGGGGTGCAGCAGGATCCCATTTGGGGCTCCTGGGAGCTTGGGAGTCGCGGAGTATCCCCAATTCGGATTTCTTTTGAAGATCGGCTGGTGTGCCGGGGCAAGTTGTTCCCTGGGCAGACGGGACGGATACCTGTTATATGGTACGACATCCAATATTTTGAGTTGCCACTATAACAGGAATAGACAGATAGAATTCCAATGGGGAACTTGAGTCCACATGACAAGAAGTCAAGGGAAAACCTTTGATTGACACACAAATGGAAATAAAAACTTGACATTATCTTTAACCCTCTCCTACTCTTTTAGTTAAATTGGTGTTGCCACCAAAAAAAAAAAAAAAAAAAAGGCTTAAAAATCATAAAAAAATGTAAAAAAAAAATAATTGGAAAAAAAAAATAATTTTACTCACCTCTAAATGCCTGTTGCTAGGGGGTCCCTCGTAGTCTGCCACCTTCAGTGCCCAGCAACTGACGTCACTTCCCCTAGGCGCCGCACAGTCATCTGGGACCTGTCATGTGTCCCAGATGAGTGAGCGTTGAGCGTCAAAAGAGCTGGGAACGAGGGGGGCCTCGTTCCCTCGCATCGCTGGACCCTGGGACAGGTAAGTGTCTGATTATTAAAAGGCAGCAGCTGCAGTATTTGTAGCTGCTGACTTTTATTTTTTATTTTTTGTGGGCCCTCCTCTTTAAGCACTACTGCCAAAACATGCTTTTTTCTATATATTCATCTGTACTTTTTTTGTACAGATCCAGGAATTGGTGTATGATAGAGGGTAAGAAAATAGTACCATGCTCTTCTACCCAAAAAGCTAATTTTAGTATAATTTGTGATTCACAACAAAATTATGACTCACAACATGGACTGAAACAGTGATTTACATGATTCTTTGGTGGAATAGGTTTTAGAAGATTTGCTGATAATATTTTTTTTTAATAATACAGTAGTATTAATCATTATTTGTATTATAAATAGTATTAGCTGTAGTTGTTACTACTAGTACAAAATATAATAATACTACCATATATACTCGAGCATAAGCCGACCCGAATATAAGCCAAGGCACCTAATTTTACCACAAAAAAATTGGAAAACGTATTGACTCGACTATTAACCTAGGGTGAGAAATGCGCAGCTACTGTAAGTGGAAAAAACACTCAACAATGCCCATTTGCAGCCTCACTGTGTCCATTTGCATGCCTCACTGTGCCCATTTGCAGCCATAGGTCCCCCGAACTTCAAACTCGTAGTTAAGGGTTCCTAGAGGCCCCCTAGCTGCAGTCAAAAATGGTGTTCCTGGACCCAATAACATTGCTGCAGATGGACACAGTTGACCGACTTTGGGGCCTCTAGGAACCTAATAATAAACCCCAAATTTGGGGTTCCTAGCACTAAGTGGCCCTGAGATACGGGGCCCCAAAGTCGGTTCGGAAAATGTCAAGCACTTTTCTGCAGCAGAGAATGACATTTTCCGAACCGATTTTGGGGCCCCGTATCTCGGGGCTACTTGGAGCTAGGAACCCCAGCTTGGATATGTTGCATTGCTAGTTCCACTGAGTTTGCACACCAAATTTGGGGTTCCCGAGATACGGGGCCCCAAAGTCGGTTCACAAAATGTAATTTTCTGCAGCAGAAAAAAGCTTGACTCCAGTGTAACCCGAGGGGGGCATTTTCAGCACAAAAAAAATGTGCTGAAATTCTCGGCTTATACTCGAGTATATACGGTATTTATAATAATATCCTTACTGATACTGCTACTGAGACCATTCAACAATTAAATAAAAGCTTTTCTTTTGAATAATTCTTTTGAATTTCAGCATCTTAAAGTTATTAAATTATCTTATTTCCCCACATTTTTTAACAGTAGCCATAATTTAAACATACTAATTAATTTATTGGATGTTTTATAACATAAATACTGTATTTCCAGGCCATTGAATCCTTGAGAGCATTTTTCTCTTTAAAGGTGGATTCCAGCTGCTCAGCTATTTTCCTTTACATCTAAACCTATTTATATTTCTAGCAAAAAAGTAAAACCCAAGCATTTTGAGCATAGAATATTTATTATTAGGTAACAGAAAAAAGGCAGTCACAGCTTTACAAAAACACTGCATACATTGAAATAGACATAGTAATTATATAGCAATGTTGTACATTTATTTATCAAAGACATATGTGTTAGTTCTTTCCCTGATTTTGACAGATAGGGAGCGACTATTTGGCAATGTCATAATATATTGTACTCACTGGCATTGTAATGTTATGGAGGATAGCAGTGTAATAAATTAGATTAAAAAAATGAACATTAACAAGTAATATCTATATTATTATTAGGGATGAGATGTTAGTTTGTGGCCATGTAGCGTTTTACCCAAAATGTACATGTTTGCAGTTTGCCTAATGGGATTACTAAATGTACAGTTCAACTGCCTGTCAAGCCTGTGACTGCTGCAACTGGGAATTATTAATTTAATGGTGGTATCACTGCTATCACTAAATTAATGATTTCCAGTTAATTGGTCGCTAGATCGCCGGTGACCACCTGCATTTCGACAACTAAGAAGGTTGTGTGGGCTGGATGCCTGCATCATAGCAAACAATGTTATAATTGGTTGCAAGGAAGAAGGCAACCACACTATTTACCATAAAACGATTGATGCTGCGCAAAAAAAAAGCAAGGTTGTCCCCAAAATACATAGCAGGCTCTTACCCAAGATAGGGATCCTGAAGGTTTTTTTTAGGTAAACTCACACAAACGAAAATAAAAAGTGGGGTCCAACCAAAAATCCACACCATACCCTGATCTAAGCATGCAGACAGGAAAGGGAGGAGCAGCAAGTGTGAATCCTCTCATGAACCATAAAAGTCCACTTACCCTGAAAACGGGGAATGTAAGTAGAAAAAAAAATCAACTTGAAGAAATGGTGCTTTACTGGGGGGGGGGGGGGGGCTGGAAAAGTATCTTTGGATGTTGAATCATGGAGCCTTGTATAGTTCAGGAGGAGAGGCACTAACTCTTGTTCCAGGCCAGCCAGGCTGAATGCTTAGATAAGGCTCAGTTATGGATATTAGGAAACCCATGCGTTTTAGTTTTTTTGGCTTGGGGTAACACCTTAAAAACTTTGCCATAAGGGTCTGGTATAGATGTTGAGGGGCTCCCCTGACAGCTTGGTTTACAAACAGGATGAAAATGTCATAAAATTAAATTTAACAGCATTTAAAGAGGTGTTCCAGCCTTGAGAAAAAAAAGAAAAGTCAGCAGCTACAAATACTTTAGCTGCTGACTTTTAATATATGGACACCTACCTGTCCAGGGAGCCCACAATGTCAGCACCCCAGCCGATATTCATGTTGGCTGTTGGGTGCTGCCACCACCATCTCCACTAAGGGAAACAGTGAAGCCTTTCAGCTTCACAGCTGGTACACTACTGTGTATGCGTGAAGCGAGCTGCACTTTCTAATTGGCCCGGTGGCAGAGGAAGGAGGAGGGGGCGAACGTCCAAGGGACAGCATTGCAGCGCGGTCTCCAGAAGTGGGGAAAAGGAACCTGTCAAAAACAGGTCTCCATTCCCCCCTCCCCCATCCCCCTGAAAGGTGGCAAATGTGACACCGGAGGGAAGAAGGAAGCAAATAAGCGGAAGTTCCACTTTTGGGTGGAACTCCACTTTAAGTTAATTTGACTTTATGTGTAGTTTTAAGGTGTCCCTTAAACATATTATTAGAGAAGGGCCAAACACCCCCTTGTGTGGTTCGCACCGGAACTCCTGAACAGAGAAAAAGTTCTGACCCGAACGGCGAACCCTATGGAAGTCTATGGGAGCTGAACTTGAAAGATCAAAAGTTACCATTTTGAAGGCTTATATGCAAATAATTGGCCATAAAAAGTATATGGGGCCTGGGTACTGCCCTGGGGGGGACATGTATCAATGAAAAAAAGGTTTAACCACTTTCTGCCAGACGTATAGTAAAATGATAGCGGCAAAGTGGTTGCGTTATCCTGATCGGACGTCAAATGACGTGGTCAGGATAACAGAGCATCGATCAGTGCTGTGTGTCAGTCTGACACACTGCAACTCTGATTATGGTACGAAGCCTCTGACAGAAGCTTCTGACTATGTGATCAGCTGTGACCAATCAAGCTGATCATCTCGTGAACCAGAAAGTGCCGGTAAATGGCTTTTCTCAGTTCAGGCTGACAGGGAGAGCCGATCGGCGGCTCTCCCTTTCAGACTGGGGGTCTGTGCTGATAATCAGCACATTGATTATCAGCACAGCCCCCATCAAAAGGTGCCCATCAGCTGCCAATTAGTGTCCATCACCTGCCAGCCTGTCCCCCTCTATAAATGCCTGTCAGTGCCCACAACAGTGCCAATCAGTGCCCAAAATGTCTCAATCAGTGCCCCATCAGTAATGCCTGTCAGTGCCCCATGAAAGTGCCACTCAGTAATGCCTGTCAGTAGTTCCTTATCAGTGCTACCTATCCAGTGCCGCCTATCAGTGCCATCAGTGCTGCCTATCAGATCTGTCAGTGCTGCCTATCAGTGCCGCCTATCAGTGCCCATGAGTTACTTTTTTTTCAAAATTGATGGTCTTTTTTCGTTTATAGCACAATAATTGCATCTTTACACAGTGATATTCACAGGAGATTCGCTCTCTATTACTGTCCTGATTACCAATGTTACAGGGAATGAAAGTGAGGTTAAATCCAATATTTTGAGTTGCCACTATAACAGGAATAGACAGATAGAATTCCAATGGGGACACTTATCATTACAGTTGCCTAAGAGGGGATTTCCGTCACATTAGGGAGACAGGCTCTAACTTGAGTATACATGACAAGAAGTCAAGGGAAAACCTTTGATTGACACACAAATGGAAATAAAAATTTGACATTATCTTTAACCCTCTCCTACTCTTTTAGTTAAGCACTACTGCCAAAACATGCTTTTTTCTATATTCTCATCTGTACTTTTTTTGTGGAAACAATTACAGATCCAGAAATTGGTGTATGATAGAGGGTAGGAAAATAGTATCACGCTCTTCTACCCAAAAAGCAAATTTTAGTATAATTTGCGATTCACAACAAAATTATGACCCAAAACATGGACTGAAACAGTGATTTACATGATTCTTTGGTGGAATAGGTTTTAGAAGATTTGCTGATAATATTTTTTTTTAATAATACAGTAGTATTAATAATTTTTTTTATTATAAATAGTATTAGCTGCATTTGTTACTACTAGTACAACATATAATAATACTATTTATAATAATATCCTTACTTATACTGCTACTGAGACCATTCAACAATTAAATAAAAGCTTTTCATTTGAAAAATGTTCTTTAATTTCAGCATCTTAAAGTTATTAAATTATCTTATTTCCCCACAGTGTTTAACAGTAGCCATAATTTAAACATACTAATTCATTTATTGGATGTTTTTATAACATAAATACAGTATTTCCAGCCCATTGAATCCTTGAGAGCATTTATTTTCTTTAAAGGTGGATTCCAGCTGCTCAGCTATTTTCCTTTACATCTAAACCTATTTATATTTCTAGCAAAAAAAGTAAAACCCAAGCATTTTGAGCATAAAACAATTATTATTAGGTAACAGATAAAAGGCAGTCACTCCATTACAAAAACAGTAAAGTCAAATCACCCAGCTATTGGAAAAAAATAAAGCCCCCCCCCCAGTCCATACCAGATCTGGTATGAATTTTAAGGGGAACCCCATGCCAAAATAAAGGAAAACTGCGTGGGGTCCCCCGCCCCAAATTCATACCAGACCCTTATCCGAGCATGCAGCCTGGCAGGTCAGGAAAGGGGGTCAAGCAAGTGCTCCCCCTCCTGAACCATACCAGGCCACATACCCTCAACATGGGGGGAGTGCTGTGGGGTGGAGGGGTTCTGCACAGCTGCTGCAAATTCTAAATGCTCTTGTTTTGATAAATAACTACATATGTCCATGTGATATTAATCAGATAACTTCACTAACAGCATTAGACATGT
This sequence comes from Lithobates sylvaticus, assembly GCA_028564925.1. NCBI lineage: Eukaryota > Metazoa > Chordata > Amphibia > Anura > Ranidae > Lithobates > Lithobates sylvaticus. The sequence goes on from CM053030.1 coordinate 257,743,302, forward strand.
TGGCAGGGGTGGTATTCAAACCTGGAGCAGTCAGAATTTGCAGCAACTGTGCATGGCAATCTAAATAGCAATACTCCACTCGGCCAAGGATCATGTGACCCATATAATTTGGGCCATATCATATAGCACCAGAGATTAAAAAAATAGGATAGGATAGCATGATACATTAGATAACAGATCTACACTAAAGATTTGCTTTAATGCATAGAATAATTTAATACAAAATGTCTAGCCTTTGCAAGGCTAATACAGTGTGAATTGGCATTGATATACAGGCTAATAAATAAAAGCACTGCTTAACTATTCAGAACTACACGTGGGGATTATTTACTAAAACTGGAGAAGTAAGAATCTGGAGCAGCTGTGCATAGTAGCCAATCAATTGCTATCTTTCACAAAACAGTCACATGCATGCCACAGACATGCCATAAATGACAACTGTTACAGTTGCTTGTGCTCTAAACCAAACTGTTAAGCCATCAAATGGCTAGTATTGCAACTGATGACATGTCACATGGCAACTACAAATTAAACAGAGGTGAAAATGGCAGCTTCTGTGCTTGTAAAGGATAGGAGAGTTTAGTTCTGCTTTCAGTTAAGCTTTGGAAGTGAAAGCTAGAAGCTGATTGGTTGCCATGCACTGCTTCTCTAGATTTTGTCTGCTCCAGTCCCCGCCTCATTCACACGGGACGGATCCGTGATGATCCGCCCCGTGAACATCCGCTTGCTCAGTGGAGATCGCTCCGTCGATCCCCACTGAGCAGGAAAATTACAGGTCTGTCTCTGCACACTGTGCAGGGACGGACCTGTCAGAGCGTCGCTCTCTCCTATGGGAGATTGTATGATGACGGACCATAGAGTCTGTCGTCACCCGATCTGCAGACGGATTGGAGCGGGTCGGATGTCAGCGGACATGTCACCCCTGACATCCAACGCTCCATAGAGGTCTATGGCGCATCCGTTCAGGTCCGCCTAAAAAACTGACAGGCGGACCTGAACGGATCGTTCAAGTGAAAGAGGCCTTAATCCCAGTTTCCAGACAGCTGCTTCCATTTTCTTGTGTTTATTTTTTTTTGGAATATATAATTTCCAGAAATAAATAATAAAAGGTTAACCTATTTTGAAATGGACTTTTTGGTACAAGTAGGTACAGAAAACGTTTCCTGACCCAATAGTGTCATATAAAACAGAGATATTTTCACCTACTGTAAGTTTTTAGCTATATCAACCTGCTCCAATAATTATTAGGGTCTCCCTGCTTTATATATCTGCTTATAGTGAAAGTAATTTAGCAAATGCAATGGTATGAACAAGAAGCAAGGTCTTGTCTATGCAATACTCACATTTCTAGACAGCTACACAGGGTATCATTATAAATGAAAATTGCATTTGTTTTTGAAGGATAGAGGTTTGGCAATTTTTATTTATCAGTTTATAAACAATGGAGATGCATGTTGATTGACCAGAAGAAGAAAAATGTTTATTATTCCTTAACTGAAGAAAAACCCGAAAAGAGAATAAAGTGTACCACACTGCATCAATTTATTATTAAAGTAGCCATTACAGCTATCTGAAAAGAAAATATGCATATTTATTGTGATCTTCTTGTGCTTCCTTACCTTGAAAGACACGTAGAACTACAACTACAGTCAAGCGGAAAGAAACCAAGATGAAACATGTAGAGAGGTGATATTGACGTGCAAAGTACTTATTACAGGATTGCTTCAAGGTCAATGTTCATTTATATGAAAAGTGTTGTTATTACGAATATAATTAGCACAGGCATCACCGTGTTATTAGAAATTACAGAAAAAAATTACATATTTATAAAAGCTAGATAAGTTTCTAATTAGCATATGGCAATATAAAGTCTGTGAATTACATGCATTTATTATCAGCAGTTACGTAACTGTTTTCTGAAAGGGTGTACTGACCTTTGGTGAGGTAAAAGCTACAAGAAAAGGAAAGAATAAATCCATTTTATACTGTTAAAAAACATGTTGTCTGAAGGAAAGCATACATGTTAATGACACGTTTATAAATATGAATAGAGCCCTTTTAAGTATGACATGTGATTTAACTATAGTTTATAGAATTGAATAAAGTGAAAATTAGACAAAACTGCACCCGGTAATTTCACAACTAATTACCCAATAAAACCCATTGTTAATGCTGTGATTGCTATTTTTAGTGAATGGCCGTAGGCCTCCAAGCATGCTTAACCACCTTGAAAATCATTCTGGGCTTAAATAAAATGACTTTCAAATGTTGTGGTCATGGCTTTGATAAGGCAAATTTAACACACACAATTTCTATGGTATCCTCAGCCTAAAGCTCCATGATCCAATGGATCATAACCATTCAGTATGGTTAATGTACAATGAAATACTATACCATTAAAAGTTTAATTATATAAAGCTTTTATAAAGATCACCTAAATAAGGCATTCAATGTACTTAAATAAAACAAGCCTGCTCTAGTAATAACATAAAAGTTTAATTGCACCTTCCCTAAACATTTTACATTTGTAATCTTCCCAGCATGCTCTAAAAATTGCTAGTATAGTTTTTTCTTACCTGTAGATATGTTTTGTTTCTAGCAATTGCTTCCTTCTGTGCTGTGAAAAATCTGTTTTGGGGAGGCAGATTGCTTATTTATCATCATGCAAAATAGGTTTCCCATCTCCAAACAGCACCTTCTAGTGGTGATCAGGAGCAGCTTGCCTCTTACCATAAAATGTAATTAGTGTTTAGATCTAACAGCAGCATACCTAGTATGTAGATACACAACATTTAACCGCTTAAGGACCGCCTCCTGCACATATACGTCAACAGAATGGCACGGCTGGGCATAACCACGTACCGGTACGTGGTCCTTTAAGAGCCCAGCCGTGGGCCGCGCACGCGCCACCGCCGGCACGCTCGCGACCCGGTCTTGAGCTCCGTGACTGCGGCCGCGGGACCAGCGGACCCGATCGCCGATGGTGTCCCGCGATCGGGTCACAGAGCTGAAGAACGGGGAGAGGTGTAAACAAACCTCTCCCCGCGCTTCCTACACTGCCTGTCACTGATCGGCTGTTCCCTGTCATCGGGAAAGCCGATCAGTGACATCAGAGGTAAAGCCACGCCCCCTACTGTAAAAAAAAACACACACGTCACAGACTTAACCCCTCCCCCCCCCTAGTGGTTAACTCCTTCACTGCCATTGTCATTTACATAGGAATCAGTGCATTTAAATAGCACTGATTTCTGTATAAATGACAATGGTCCCAAAAATGTCCAATGTATCCGCCATATTGTCGCAGTCACAATAAAAATCGCTGATCGCCGCCATTACTAGTAAAAAAAAATATTAATAAAAATGCTATAAAACTATCCCCGATTTTATAAACGCTATAACTTTTGCGCAAACCAATCAATAATCGCTAATTGCGATTTTTTTACCAAACATATGTAGAAGAATACGTATCGGCCTAAACTGAGGGGAAAAAATGATATATTTTTTGGGGATATTTATTATAGCAAAAAGTAAAAAATATTACATTTTTTTCAAAATTGTCGCTGTATTTTTGTTTATAGCGCAAAAAATAAAAATCGCAGGGGCGATCAAATACCACCAAAATAAAGCTCTATTTGTGGGAAAAAAAGGACGCCAATTTTGTTTGGGAGCCACGTTGCACGACCGCGCAATTGTCAGTTAAAACGACGCAGTGCTGAATCGCAAAAAGGGGCCTGGTCCTTTGGCTGCAAATTAGTCCGGGGCTTAAGTGGTTAAACAAGACGACTTTCTTTTAAAAAGAGTCAATCCAAAAAAAAAAAAAACTAATGCCATTGAACAACAGGTTACCTCACCCATATGGCACAGTGCCCAGGCAACAGCTTATATTAATTTTGAACAACAAAGTATGCAGTATACTGTATGCAGCCCCTGAAGGACACACATTGCTGACATCCATCAGTACAGACACCCCCTACCTCAGTGCAGACCCCCCAGCAGTACAGACACCCCACTTAGTACAGACACCCCCTACCTCAGTGCAGACCCCCAGCAGTACAGACACCCCTCAGTACAGACACTCCCCTAGTACAGACACCCCCCAGTGCAGACCACCCCCTCAGTGCAGACCCCCCTCAGTAGTACAGACCCCACCAGCAGTGCAGACACCACCCTTAGTACAGATACCCCCCTAGTGCAGACCCCCCCCAGCATTACATACCCCCTCTCAGTGCAGACCCCCCATCAGTACAGACACCTCCCATCAGTACAGATCCCCCACCCAAGTGCAGACCCCCCATCAGTACAGTGCAGCCCCCCTATCAGTACAGTGCAGACACCCCCCTTAGTACATATACCCCCCTAGTGCAGACCCCCACAGCATTACAGACCCCCCTCAGTGTAGACCCCATCAGTAAAGACGCCCCCACCTCAGTGCAGATCCCCCAGCAGTACAGACACCCCCTCAGTACAGACCCCCCACCCAAGTGCAGACCTCCATCATTACAGACACCCCCACCTCACTGCAGACCCCCATCAGTACAGACACCCCCCAGCAGTACATACACCCCACCCCCCCCCTTAGTGCAGACACCCCCATCAGTGCAGGACCCCCCAGCAGTACAACTACCCCCCCAGTGCAGACACCCCCCAGTGCAGACCACCCCCCAGTGCAGACCACCCCCTCAGTACAGACCACCAGTGCCGACCCCCCCAGTGCAGACCCCCCCAGCAGTACAAACATCCCCCAGTACAGACACCCCCTACCTCAGTGCATACCCCGCAGCAGTACAGACCCCCGTCAGTACAGACACCCCCCTAGTGCAAACCCCCCAGAATTACAGACCCCCCTCAGTGCAGACACCCCCCTCAGTGCACGACCCCCAGCAGTACAGACCCCCAAGTGCAGACCCCCAAGCATTACAGACCCCCCTCAGTGCAGACACCTCCCTCAGTGCAGACCCCCCAGCAGTGCAGACCCCCCTCAGTAGTACAGACCCCCCCAGCAGTGCAGACACCCCTCTTAGTACAGACCCTTCCAGTGCAGACCCCACCAGCATTACAGACCCCCCTCAGTGTAGACCCCATCAGTAAAGACACCCCCACCTCAGTACTGACCCCCCAGCAGTACAGATACCCCCTCAGTACAGACCCCCCACCCAAGTGCAGACCCCCATCAGTACAGACACCCCTCACCTCAGTGCAGACCCCCTATCAGTACAGACACCCCCCAGCAGTGCAGACACCCCCCTTAGTACAGACACCCCCATTACAGACCCTCCCTCAGTGCAGGACCCCCCAGCAGTACAGACACCCCCCAGTGCAGACCACCTCTAGCATTACAGACCCCCCAGCATTGCAGACACCCCCTCAGTGCAGGCCCGCCAGCAGTGCAGACACCCCCCTCAGTGCAGACCCCCTCAGTAGTGCAGACACTCCCCATTACAGACCCCTCCCTCAGTGCAGACAACCCCCCAGTGCAGACACCCCCTCAGTGCAGACACCCCCTCAGTGCAGACACCCCCCCAGTGCAGACACCCCCCCAGTGCAGACCCCCTCAGCATTGCAGACACCCCCCTCAGTGCAGACACCCCCCAGTACAGACCCCCCAACATTGCAGACACCCCCCTCAGTCCAGACACCCCCTTCAGTGCAGACACCCCCCTCAGTGCAGGACCCCCCAGCAGTGTAGACCCTCCTCAGTAGTGCAGACTTCCCCTTAGTGCCGACTCCCCCTCAGTGCAGACCCCCCCCAGTAGTGCAGACCCCCCCCAGCAGTATAGACACCCCCTACATACCTCAGAACAGTGGTGTGTGTCCCTCAAGCACAGGCTCCTTCTCCTCTGAGGAAAACAGCGGCGCAGTGAACGGTGTTAGCGGTGCGGCTGCCGCTACCAAAGCTTGTCACCCCTCTGGCGTGTGTCACCCAGTACCCAGCACCCACCTAGTAACGCCACTCACCGGGCCCCAACACGGCTGCAGGCCCCATAGCACCCACATAGCTCGCTATGGCGGTAGTTCCACCACTGCCCCCTTGATTCCTCCCACCTTTGGAGAGATTTATTGCCTTCGGAGCTTCTAATCATTCTGGCCAGCTTTCATATATTCATTCTGTATGCCTAAAACAGTATTCATGAGGGTTAAAAATCCTAGAGTATCTCCTAAACTAAAAAATAATTTAAGGTTTGTAATTCTGCAAAACAAGCCATACTGTAGTTTAAAGAAATTAAAAATGTAATTTAGGCAGTAACTGTGCCCAGAAGCACTAACAATTATGTAATAATATAAAAATACATATTGTTTCTTTTTAGTGATTACTAAACCACAATGTGCAGTGCTTTCTGATTGGGGTGGAAGAGCTTAGAAAGATCATAAAAGATCAGTTCATGTTGAAAATATAAGATAAACGTCACATTCAAAATTAAGGCTGGCTGGGCCTTCTAGCATTCAAACTGAAAATCCATCGGACCTTCTGTTTGCACAAAATCTTGAAATTGTCTTCACCTCTGGGTGGCTTGACTATCTTTTCTATGCCCTGAATAACTAAACTAGATGTGTCTTTATGGTGAAGTTTGTTCCAATGGCGCGCCACATTAGTGTTATGATCCTTCTCTATGCCATAGAGATGATCATGAAGGTGATCCTTGAGTCTATGTGTTGTCCTTCCGACATACTGTAAGGAACACAGTGTGCATTTCATAACATACACTACAAACCGCATATTACAGTTAATGAAGGACAATATTTTGTGAGACTTGGCTTGGCCGAAAGAACTGTGCCCCCCCCCCCCCCCTTGATGAAGGGACAATATGCACAGCTTTTTTTCCCACATTTGAAGGTGCCTTTAAATAAAAACCAATGTGTAGGGGTTATTTTGCTGGTATAGAGACTAGGTGATAACCATCTACTAAGCGAGGGTGCCCTCCTGGAGATGGTTTGTATACCTTTGGCCAGTATGTGAGAATAAATGGGGTCTTGAGATTTGGTAATTTGGTAATTACCTTTTGTATTTTTTTAAATTCTGCACTGTATAAAGTCGAAAAGGTTGGAATATTACTAGACCGCTTTGACCTCACATTTTTATATTTTTTCTCCGTGGCAAGTTTATCTAACAATAGGTTATGCCGATGCACTTTATCGGCAATGTTGAGGGCCCTGTTAATAACTGACTTAAGGTATTCCCTGTCTTCAAATCTGGAGGACATATGAATGGCCTCATGTTTAAAGTTGGAATCCCTGCTGCATAGACACTTCAATGTGAGGAACTGACCGACCGGGATGCTATTTATCATATGCCCTGGATGGCTGGAGTCAGCATGCAAAAGTGTGTTTTGAAGCGATTCCACCATTATCTTCAGTTAGCATTACATCCAAAAATTCAATGGACTTCATGTTATGCTGCCTGGTGAATTTTAGATTTAGGGTATTGTCATTCATATATTCCAAGCATGTGTCTAGGTTAATGTGTTGTCCAGAGACTATAAAGAGGTGGTCATCAATGTACCTGCAATAAAATATAATATCTTTTCGATGGGGACTATCAGGTCCAAAAATGCAAACTTTTTCCCACCAACCCATGAATAGGTTGGCCGGGAAAGGTGAGGATTTAGCCCCCATGGAGGCTCTACATTTCTGGAGGTAATAGTTCCCATCAAATATAAAAAAAATATGCATGAGCATATATTCCAAACACATCAAAATAAATTCCTGCAGGGCCAGTGAGAACCTTCCCGATTTATTTAAAAAATAGGACACTGCCTGTAGGCCTAGAGCGTGAGGAAGAGAGGAATATTGATTTGAAACATCACATGAGATCCAGCTGTAACTGCATGTCAGGTTTCTCAATTTAGATAAAAGTTGTTTAGTGTCCCAAAGAAATCCAGGCAGATCCATTACTAACGGTTGTAATTGTTGGTCAAGCCACTGACCTAAACGCTCAGTCAATGAGTCTATGCCTGCTACAATGGGTCTGCCTGTAAGGGGATTTAACCCCTTGTGTATCTTCGGAAGATGATGAAGACCTGCATCTCTGGGGAATCAGGAATGAACATTTTCCTTTAATGTAAAAATACCCACTGATATTGCTCTATCCATAAGAGTAGAAAGCTCCTTTTTAAAAGCATCAGTGATGTCACCTCTCAATTTGCAGTAAGTGGCTGTGTCTGACAGCTGTTGTAGTGCTTCATCACTATAATCTGCTGAATCCAAAATCACTACTGATCTGCCTTTATCTGCATTTTTAATAACTATGCTGATATCTTTATTCAAACTTTAAAGGGATAACTTTTCATCAGCTGTGAGATATTCAGATGCATTTTTGGGGATATTCTGTGCTAGGTTTGTCATGTCCCTTTCCACCAGTTTTTGATATGTATCCATATCTTTACCTCTAGAACCCACAGGGTAAAAATCCGATTTAGGTTTAAATGGAACTGTGGGGTGGCATAGATTAGTGTCAACGACATCTGTACAAGATTCTAAGGCAAGATCGGTAAGATCTGACATTGCACACATTTCAGAGAAAAACTGGGGAAAGAAAATCGACTCACCCACCGGCGACTGCTCCACAGACATATAGGACTTTTCACTCTCAGGATCAAGAAAGTAATGCTTCTTTAGAGTTAATGTTCGTGCAAATTTATTAACATCCAAAATAGTTCCAAACAGGTTAAATTGGTTGGAAGGGCAAAAATGCAGTCCTCTTGATAGAAGAGACATGTCTGTGGCCGATAGCGATCGTCGCGACAAATTAACAACATTGAGGTTTATGATAGATTCCGACCTCATAGCTGGTAGCAACCCTCGTTCACAACTCTTGTGCCATAGATGGGTATTCCCTACTCCATCCAAACTTAAGAAAAAAGTTTTTGCTGGACATACACCATAGGATAATTTACATTATCACACAATTGACACTGCCAGGTGCCACATAGAGAACTTGCTGGGGGAACCATCCAAATTTTCCTATGGGGCCCTATAAATTGTACTTTGATCTTCCAATATTGTGACTCCTATCACAAATGATAGACCCCAGTCAGTTGCAATTTGTGGTCAATAACATCACCCATGCAAACAGAAGCAGGGTGAGTATTTGCATTGTCATTTTGTGGTGGGATCTTAATTTTAATGACATTTTTGTGGAAGTACATCCTATAGGTGCACTACTTCATCTGCAGGTTTAAGGCATTTTCCAAGTAGGTTATTTTATTTAATTCATATTTAAAGTTGCATTAAATACCTTCTCCCCAATGAATGGTATTTTTATACCAGTTATTAATTCCTATTTTTACCAAAAACCTTGAAAAGCACAGCCTCGCAGTGGTGATTTCCAGCGCAATCCTATCGCGCTGGAAACACAATATCAACGCAAGGTACTGTATATCTGGATGTAGGGAAGAATGGCTGTATGTCTGATGGAGGAGTGATCGTCCAGATAGAATTTTACCAGTGTCTCCAAAATGGCACCTTGGGGTTGCCACCTCCAGAGGATAACGTTGCAGGCCTCCAGTTCATTTTTGAAGGGAATGAGGCCTTTACACTGGGGGAGCATCTGATGAGGCCATTCCCCATGAGTACCCTGACCCCAGAGCAGAGGGTTTTTAATTACCGGCTGGTCGAGAATTTCTTTGGCATAATGGCCAGCCGATTTCGGCTTTTCCTTACGGCCATCAACATGGCTGAATACAAACTAAATCACATCATCTTGAGCTGCTGCTTTCTTCACAATTTCCTTCAGAAGAATGCAGCCAACTATCTGGCCTCAGTTGCCACTGAGGCCGAATTTTCACATGACCAAACAATGACGGTGCTTGAAAGTGGCCGTCCTGGCTTGCCCCCCCAAAGCGCCCACGAAGTACGGCAAAACTATGTCAAGTACTTCATGGGTAGGGGGGCAACTGATTTACCAGAAAATCTGGATTCTGTTTAATACATTTTTTTTTTAAAACTAAACTCATATTTCATTTGAATTTCTGTTTGTGTTTCTTATCGGTCTCCTAGGTTCTCAAATGGACTTTTATTTTTGGCCATTTTCTTCAATAGTGCAAACGTAACTTATTTGATACATGAGGTGACAATCTCTTCTTCAGCTAACTATGATGTTGTGCTGTGGGTCTGCTACACACACAATGTTATTGTTGGTAATGTATGCAATGCATTAATGATAAAAATAATCATTTTCAACTCCATAAATTAATTGCTTGGAGTCCCTAAAATTGCCTGATTTGGGCAAATTTTACAGCATAGTGGGGGTTATTTACTAAAGGCAAATCCACTTTGCACTACAAGTGCGCTGCAAGTGCACTTGAAAGTGCACTGGAAGTGTACTAAAGTAGGTGAGAGGAAGGGGTTGCAATCCCAAAACACGTCCATTGATCCCCCATGATGGGAGCTAGCACGTGTTGACACACTGGGCCTTATTTCAGAAAGGACAATCCACTTTGCCCTACAAGTGCACTTTCAAGTGCACTTGCATTGCACTTGTAGTGCAAAGTGGTTTTGCTTTTTTTAATTAAGCCACAGTGTGTCATGGGGGACCAGTGGACGTGTTTTGGGGGTGCAACCCCTTCCTCTCATCTACTTTAGTTTGGAGGAAGGGGTTGCACCCACAAAACGCGTACATTGATATCCCATGATGGCAGATAGCACATGTTAACACAATGTGTCCATATTAAAAATTTGGCTTTGCAATTCATTTAAAACTTTTAAAACACGTACAATAATAACAACAACTTAACAAAAAAGATTTGGATTTAGATTTTGCCTAAAATATCAATGATGTTGCTCAATCTTTTTTGAACATCATGGATATTTTGCTTCATCTTTTCTAAATAACGATTGCACACCATGATCTCACTGATGAGTACTTGTGCACTTGCACTGCTGAAGTGAGTTTCTTTTTCAACAACATCCACATCACCTAAAAATAAAAAAAAACACACCATGTATTATAAATATGCAGGCATCCATCTATTACCTGAAGCTGTAGTCTCAGACACTGACCTGTTGTCGACACCATTTCAACCACTTCACCCAGCACTTCCTGAACCTCTGCATCCACATCCTCAGGTTGTGTGCTGAGTTCCCTTTCTTCAGTAGGTGTGGGGTTACTGGTGTCCTCAGATGTCCCAATTGTTTTCTCCCCTATGTGAATACAAAAAAGGTATACTTATCAGACAGATATTTTAGGCTAAAAATAGTAATATGAAACATTGCTTGGAAGTGTCGTCCAATTGTCTGTTTTAGCAGAGTTCCAAGCTGAAGACATGATTATTTCCCTTTCAAAAGCTGGAATACTTACCTGTTTTGTGCAAGTTTCACACATGGAGAGACCCCTAGTATCCACTGGAGCACCTGCGTGGGACAGCATAACAAGCTTGTTATGCTATCCCACACTAGTGCTCATGCATCCAGATGTGTAAACAGCTCTGAGTGTCCTCTCCTTAAACTGAATCAAGTTGTCATTTCATTATAGTTTCAAACACATCTAGACAACAATGTAATAAACGTATTTTAATAAAAATAGGCATGAACAAATGTAGTTACTCTGCATATGCCAAAAACTTGTATTAGTGATCGAACGAACGAATGATTCCTGTCCCCACGAAACTCAAACTTGGCATTTTAAACTGTACAACAGTAAAGAAAAGCACATGTATCAGCATGAAAGTAATAATAATAAGAGGAACACACAACAAATACTTACTTTTTTGCAGCACTTTCCTGATCTTTCTATACTGATCTTGCTCCCTCAATTTCAGGTCTGACCAGCATTTCCTCAATTTGTCCTTGGATCATTGTACACCAAAAGTCCTGTGCAGACTTCTCACAACTTTAGACATGATCTTGGCCTTTCTCACATTAGGGTTTCTGTACTGTCAATGCTTCCCATCATAGTCTGTGCCCTTCAAGATGTCCACCTTCTCCACCATCTCTTCAAAGGACATATTTGAGGCCTTATATCTCCTCCTGGATGTGGAACTGCCTTGCTCCAGGCTTTCCTCGTCATTACTGATAACAGCACACACCTGCTGTGTCTCCACCATGTGCTCTCCCACTGCCCCGAAAGAGAAGAGGCGGGAATACACTAGTAAGAAGGACAGGGGTGGAGTTTCACGCATTTGCAATGTATATAAAGCATAACACGCAGGCGACGTATGTACAATATGATATGAGTGGAGGACAGAGGATTGTTAGCGCCGATCATTCAAACAAAGGTACAATTGTAACTTGGGGCATCAGTGGTTAGTGGCCTATACTGCTTATAGATTGAGGCCTATATTGGGACAAGATTAGGAGAGTTTAGCCTGAAATTAGGGTTTTTCTTGTGTTGTGTCTTGCAGATAAAATGGTTGACAAATTCACAGCCCCTGACTTCCTGCCCAACTTCATAGACAGGTACAGGGAGCTGCCATGTCTCTGGCAAGTCTAATGCAGTGACTATTTGAACAAGCAAAAGAGGAAGGCAGCACTGGATAAACTGTTATAATTGGTAAAGCCTTTGTATCCCACGGCAGACATCAACTATTTGAAGACCAAAATTGGTAGCCTGAGGAGCACATATAATAGGGAGCGCAAGAAGGTCCAGGATTCCCTGAGATCCGGAGCAGCAGCAGATGACGTATATGTCCCCAGGCTGTGGTACTACGACAGCCTGCATTTTTTGTCCGACCAGACAGAACCCAGGCCATCGCTATCAACACTTCCTTCCACATCAGCTGAGGCTCCTGAGGTCCAACCTGGGCCTTCCACCCAGGAGGAGGATGTGGAGGAGCCCAGCTTGACCCAGGTATAGCATTGTTGAAGATATTTCTTGTCAAAAATTGAATAATGTTAACTAGATGTTATTGATCACAAATTTTGGATTTAACAAAGTGGTTTACATATCAATAGACAGTAGTAGCCAAAATGATTGGGACAAGAATGAAAAATGCTGGGGTCAGAATGATAGTCTCTTCTATTTGTTAACATTCAATTTGCAACAGTCATGAGCACAAAATTGTGTGTGATTATGACCAAAAACCTAAAACTATGTACCATTTTCATACACAGGAAAGTCTCAGCCGGGAGGAGGCCGTGGCAAGCATCCTGACCGAGTCTCAAGTTCCTCCCCTCTGCCCTCTAACCAAAAGGACCAGGAAGGCAAAGAACCTGGAGGAGTCCACGGCTGTTTTCCTAAAACAGGCTACTACAACAATTACCATGACCCCTGGTGTACACGAGGCATTTGGATGTGTCACTGCCAGCACATAAGAACACATGGAGGAGGTACAATGCACTATATGCAAAGAGATTATTCTCAAGGCCCTAAACAAGGGGATGAGGGGCAAACACACACCTCAAAAACACCTCTGTGAGTTGGACCATGCTCCTCCACCACCTCCAACAACCCCACCAACACCACAGCCACCCCACCCACCACAGCAGCATGGAAGGAAGTGTGGAAGGAAGTATTGAGAGTGATGGCCTGGGTTTGGTGTGGTCTGGCAAAAAATGCAGGCTGTTGTAAGACCACAGCCTCGGGACATATATGTCATCTGCTGCTCCCGATCTCTTAGAGTCCTGGACTGTATTGTGCTCACTATTAAATGAACTCCTCAGGTTACCAATTTTGACAGTCAAATAATTGATGTCTGCCCTGGGGTACAAAGGCTTAACCAATTCCAACTGTGTCTCCAGTGTTGCCTTCCTCTTTATTTTGTTATGACCTTGTGCTCCCTATTAAATTAAAAATGTTTGTTTGGACAAATACTTGGCTGTGTTTTACTCCAAAAAGCACAGTTTGTTTGTGAGTAGGCAGGTACATTTCAAAAATACAATGTCAAATTGAAAAAAATATATATTCTTGAGATCACTAGAAAAAAATAAATGATTAAGATCACTAGAAAAAAAAAATATTCTGGAGATCATAAGAAAAAAAAACAACAAAAAAAAAAATATTATTCTGGAGATCACTAGAAATAATAAAATATATGTTTGTCAGAACTCTATGAATATCAGCAGCAAAGCAACTTCATTGTTATAGCATTATAAAGAAGAAGAGAATGCGCTGCATTGAGAGATTTCATAATTTGCTGAGTCACGAATGTGATATCTCCATTACGAATGCTAGTTTTACAAGACTGAGCGCTTCTGGCTCGTACTTGATTCCAAGCATGCGTGAACTATTGTGTGACAGACTTGTGTACACACGATCGGAAAGTCCGACAACAACGTTTTGTTAGCGGAAAATTTGAGAACCTGCTAGCCAACATTTGTTGGCAGAAAGTCCAACAACAAATGTTCGATGGAGCATACACACGTTTGGACTTTCAGCCAACAAGCTCACATCCAACATTTCCTGTCGGAAGGTTGATCGTGTGTACGCGGCATAAGTCATCATGGCCACTATGAGACAAAGCAGATTACTTTGGTAAACTCTACCTCTGTTCCCTGCCCTCTTCCACCAGATACCTTGTCGTCCCAAATAAGCAGAGCTATAATTCTTATGTGGAAGTGAGAAAACTATCTGCCAGTGATATCTTCAGATATTTCTCTGGAGCCCAGGGCTGTTTTTTTTTCCACACAGTCCACCACAATTCTGCAAGTAGACCTTCCAGTTACTGTATAAATCTTCACGAATAATTTCCTAAAATATTGCAATATGGTTTTAGTATAAAAAAAATATCCATAATGTATCCAGCAAAGTCACTGTCTGAGTTGTTTTCCTCAATCTGCAGCAGGCAGGAAAAAAAGCAGTTGTTGTCTTTTTTCACCCAGTGATGATACTCAAGCACTGTAAATTTGTAGCAAGTCACAAGTGAGAGGCTTCAGCAAGGACTGATCTGAGTCTGACATTTGTAAACAGAGCCAAATGGCACAGGAATATGTATATATAACTGTGAAATCTTTGAGCCAGCATCTCAGTCCAGAAACCAAATCCTGTGTGAGGGCTGGACTCAGCTCTTCTTTCTCAAAGCTGGCCACTCAGCTGTCAGCTAATTGCCAGCTCCTATCTCTCCACAGTGACTCATCTGTTGATTTCCTGCTCATCAGTCCTGCCTACTTAAGCCGTTCAGTCCAGATGATCTCTGCCTTCGCCTTGGTCACATCTCTAGAGACGCTCGCCTGTGTTCCTGTTAAAGACTTGATTGGCTGACATTCCTTCTGGCTCCAGATCCTGCTGCTGTTCTACTACGCTCATCTCTGGCTCCCTGATGTTTTGGCTTGTCTGACTATGCGTTCCAGTTCCTGAACTATGGCTATGTTTTGACTACGTTTACTCTGTTTACCTTTTTTAATTATTATTAAACAAGTGTGATTTAAATGTACTTCTGTCTCAGTCTGATTCATGGTTTCTGACACCCTGGAAATTGTCTAAACAAAGATTTCTCTGACTAACTGAATATTGTGATAGAGATCATAAATGACTACATTATACTTACACATTATTTTGCATACATGCATGTTACAGTACATGAAAAATTCTGTATATCTAATATTAAGTCTGTTTTCAATTTCCCTTATGAGAGATATGCAGACATCCAGGAAGCCATTTTTGACAAATGAGGATGAGGAATTTCAATTTTTTTTATGAGTTTCAATTAGTGTGTTCTGAGTCAGTGAGTTCAAGATATTTAAGTTGATTTTTAAGTTGATTTACTAAAAGCAAATTGACTGTTAACTTTGCAATAGAGGTTGCATAGCGCAAGAGAATTACCCCCCTGAGCTTAGAAACAGTGTTAAAATTTCACTTTGTAATGAACAACAAATCACATGTAAGGAGAAAAAAAACACAATGTTTGCTGATGATGGGCATCAGCAGAACTTCACCTTACTCACTAGGCTCTGGGGAAAATTCTCTTGCACCATTCACCTTCCCTTGCAAATTGAATAGCCTATTTGCCTTTTGTCAATCAACCCCATAAAAGCCAGACATAGCCTGGCAAATATTTAAAGGCAAAAGTCAGCAAAGGCAGCCTAAATATGTCTCACATATGGTATTTTTTTTTGATAATCATACTTACCTCGGTGGATGGAGCATCAGGCCGATGCTGCAGCTGTCCCACAGTGCCTCTGCACTGAGAACCGATCCACCGAACACCACTGATGGCTCAGTTCTCACTCCTCCCCGAGCAGAGCGATGCTGACTGTCAGTGAGCATCACTCCTGGTCTGCTTCTCCACGCTCATTGGAGCGATGAGCTGTGGACGGCCAGGGAAAGGCCATCTCACTGGCTCGCTGAGACACTGAAATTGCCATCAATCAAGGCAGCTGATGGATCCAGACTTGAGAAGTCGGGGTGACGCGCTGCCTCAACTGATGGCAGTGATGTCAGCGGAAAGCAGACTTCAGACCGATCTCCACTGAAAACGGGTCACAGGAGTGCAAAAGGAATTGCACTCCTGTGACCCTAAAGCCTCATACACACGATCGGACCGTGGACCAACTTTCCCGTGGATTTTTGTCCAAAGGGCGTTGGCCCCAAGTTGGTATTGCATACACACGGCAGGACTTTTTCAGCCAACTTTCACCAAATCACTTGGTTTTTCTGCTCTTTACCCCCACCTTTGGTCAACTTATGTATTGTTGTCTGATCTTTTGCATTGGTTCATTGGTTTGTACAAAAGTCCGTTGGTTTTGTGTACACACGGTCGGACTTTGGTCCATCGGACTTTTGTTGGGAGAAAGTTGGTCCGTTTGCACAGCCAACAAAAGTCCGATGAAACCTGGAAAAAGTTGGTCCGATGGAGCGTACACACGGTCAGATGTTGGTCCAAACCAGCTAATTTGCATGTTGGTTGTCAAAAAGTCAGATCGTGTGTATGGGCCTTTAGGAGAAGCCCAGGCTAAAAAGCTCAGGCTGGACTTCTCCTTTAATGATATATTGCTAACAATATAAGAAAAAAAATTGTCATTATGCAAATAAGTGATTGCTGCAGAGAGTTCAGATGCTGGGGAAATATCTGGTTTCCTTTGTGTCTATTTTGCTCAAAAATGACTGTAAGATACAAACATTAATCTTGCTAAAGTTTCAAAACCGTTTGAGGCACATTTGATATTTATTTCCTCCCAAAGAATATTCAGTTACATAAAAAGCATTAGCTGTAATATAATAGTCCCATTGTTCTGTGAATCTCTATTTTATATTGCTGTGTCTGTAAGTCTTCAGGGAGTTAGTACAGCATCTGATGTTAAACATGTTCTTTAATAGCTTCTCTGAGAATCGACTTTAGGTGGTTTCTAATTAGACACTCCCAGATGGCAGAGAAAAAGCAGCTGCAATCCCAGCTGGATATACAATGTATGAGGCACTTCTTATGCTTTACGTACAGGGGTTAATATGTTTTCTTGAGAGATTTACATTCAAGACCGCTTTCCATTCTGTTGGTAAAAGTTTCTTTCCCCTGCACATCTACATGCTGACTGCTGACTAATAAATCCTAAAACAAGACATTTGCAGCTTTCATAGGATTTTTCTCTATGGTCTCAGATTATATGCTACTTCTGAGAGTAGAGCACAGAAATAGATGCCATTCTGTCTGAGCTGGGAATTGTTGCTCTTTGAGCTGTAACACCTGCATCAGCAAAGTCACAGTGACTCTCAGATGTGCTTTTAATGGTTGCCACTGCTGCACAAGAAAAATTTAACAACAAAAGTTGAATTTTCCAGGGTTCTGCAAGTTGCCCTCTCCTTTTATTGTACCTAGCCTAATTGAGGAGTAAGAGAAACCACAGAGGAATGGGAAAAAATATGTTACAAAATAGTTTGTGAAACCTTTTTAATGGATAAATGTGCAATGTTAAGATTCTATTTATTGGAGAGAAAAGAGTGAGTCGGTGGCAAATTTGCAGTGTTATTATGTTCTTTATCAAACCACCCAGAGTCATCTTTTCACGTTATCAACTTACAGCACATTGAAGCAGCTAAAATCATTTTTCGAATATACAGCAATTCCTGATAACTGTCAAACATGCTTTTAAGAGGAAAGGATTTTTGTTCAGTGGCCTCCGTTGAAAATTGGTACTCTGAATGCTGAAGCTTTGTTTTTTCACTAGCTAATGAATGTTCTTATTTATTATGGTGTCAGGCAATTTCAAGCAGTTTAAACCTACACTGGCTGTAATGACTGTAGTTTAATATTAATAGTTGTAAGTTAAAAGTCATATGTACATTTATTGGCTGTGAACTTATTGTTTTACCTATGTATACTATGAAGTATCATTATGAATGAGGTTAGAACCTCAATCAGATTTATATTGCTGCATCTTCTTTATTGTCCTAGTGGACCCTGTCTACTTAATTAACTATATATTAAAAAAAATTGTGCCCCAGATGATGTTCTATTGAAACGAAACTGGTCGGGCAAACTGAACTAGCTACACGTTACTGCGCTTCTTGGATGTGTTTGTGATCACATATCTCGCCTGTTTATATCATCATTGATGTAAGTGTTTTACCTTTTACAATAAAAACCATAGTTGAGGGTTTTACACACGTGGTGGCCTTTTTCTTTTCTGAATGGTAGCATCCATGATTGGGTCTGCTGACAAGGTTGAATGGAAGCTGACCTCACATGTTGTTTCCTAAGAGTGACCACGTTCCCAGTTCCATGCCTGTTTGACTCAGTGCTGCTGGCATTGGGTCCACTGTGCCTGGTAAGAGTATCCAATTTTTTTCATCCATGGTGGATTCACAATCTATGGTGATTTCTTGTAGAAAAAAGAAAACTGCGCTAGACCTAAATAAATAAATATTAAAATAAATAAATTAATTAATATAAATATGGACCTAAATTAATCTATAGGCTGCGACTCAAATGTGGGATACGCACACACAAGCTAGAAAAAAACAAATATAGAGCTGCGCCAATAATCAATAATTAATTAATGATAATAAATTAAATGTGTTCAACTATGAATGTAAGTCCACATCAATTTATCATCAACTGCTGATAACAATTCTTCAATGGAAAAAGTTCATTCACAGAATTAAGGATAATAAAGTCCACGCTGGTTAATCTTGTATAAACACCACGGTTACTCCACACATATAAAGTAAAGCGTAAGGAGCATTTAGATCTAACTCATCAGCAGCCTTTGGGCATATACCAGGGATCCTTGTATCTCACAGGGACAAGACCTCACACTCAGAACGCCACTTAGATGTTCCACTGGGCAGTATCATACTTTGACTGGCAGTATACAGCTCAAAAAGAAAAGAGACTGCCCATAGTGTAAAACCATTCAAAAACTTTAATAGATATAAGAAATGGACTAACATAAGTATTTGCCTCAATCGCATAAAATTAAAGCCAGCTGGCAATTTCGAGAGCCCGTCCTTCCCTCGTGTAGCATGGTGGCGTCACTGCATGCCTTCCCAGACGCGTTTCATCATAGATGACGTTATCAATGGGGAATGATTCCTTACTGGATGGTGGCCTATCCTTCAGAGGTTGAATATTTCTTCAATTTCAACATTGATTTCTCCCTAAACACATGTGATTTCATTTCACCTGTTTGAATAAACCTCAGGCAACTAATCATCTACTAACTTTAGCTTGTCCAGGTAATCTTTGAAAATTAAAGCTAGAAGCAGACTGGTTACAATGCTCTGCTGCCCCTCTCTGGATGCTCTAGTTTTAGTAAACTCCCCTGTAATGCCCCATACACACGGTCGGATTTTTCGATGGAAAATGTTTGATGCTTTTTGTCAGAAATTCCGTGTGTAGGCCCCATCGGAATTTCCATCACACAAAATTTGAGAGCTGGTTCTCAAATTTTTTAACAACAAAATCAGTTGTCGGAAATTTTGATCGTGTGTACACAATTCTGACGCACAAAGTTCCACGCATGCTCAGAATCAAGCAGAAGAGCCACACTGGCTGTTGTACATGTTGTACGTCACCATGTTCTTGGCGTTCGCAATTTCAGACCAATTTTGTGTGACCGTTTGTATGCAATACAAGTTGGAGCAAACACCCGTTGGAAAAAAAACATGGATTTTGTTGTCGGAATGTGCGATCATGTGTATGGTGCATTAGTGTACAATATTACATGTACTAGCAAGAACTCAGATCCTTCAGGCTCCTTCCTCCCCCATTAAAAACTGCCCACCTGGTGTTATACAGTACTTACTTTCAACCTTAATCCAGCAATATTCACTGTGTGATCATGGCGCCAAGCCACACAGCCTTGCTCCCAAAAGGATTGCTTCTTATTGGGCATGTGTGCCACATCCTAATTCATTTATATAGGAATGCCATTTCAAGTGGTTGCTCAGAGTATGGCTTTCCCATAAGAATGAATGGGGACTGTGATGCTCATGCACAAAAGGGTGGTCAGGCTATGCATTTCAGGATGGGACCACATAGTTAAAATCACTTGTTTGAGGTTGAAGGCAAGTCTAACACCAGATGGACAGCATTCAAGGGGGTGGAGTGAGCCAATTAAAACAAAAATAAACAGATAAACTACAGTTGTACTTTAAGTACCCATTCTCAGACATTTTATGTTTCAAAGTGCATAACTGAAAAACAAAAAATAACAGGGCCCTTGTGTGTGTATTTTTATATAAAGTTAATTTCAGAGTTTAAATTAACATAGTCGCATATGTTTAAATGCTCCCCTTTTCCAGATGGAACATAGCATGATACAGCCTCAATAAAAAAAAAAACATAAATAATTAAATTATGCATAACCCTATTTGTGGAACATGGGCATATGAAATACACCCTTAAAAAGTTCTAAATTATTTGGTCATATGCTCTTCTATGCTCTGATCCTCCTCCTTTGCTGCAGCTGTTCTGCTAGTATAATTGGTGAGATACTCACTTTGATAGCAGCTCAAGTGTAAATGATCAATGCATACACTAAGACAACTTCTTTGCACTCAAGTGTGATACATCATAATGGCAAACAGCAAGGAGAACACAACTCAGTGCATATTCTTTTAGCCTTACATTTTTCAAAGGGTCACCAGGTAGCCTCCAGGCTTTGAATCCCTCGTCAGACAGGGAGGTTCCAAGTTCTGAACAACAAAAAGTTAATAGTACACCAGCCTAGTGAAATACCAATGGTACTATTTATTAGAATGTAAAAACACAGACAATTATACTCACAAAGCCAGATGAGTTTATTTCTCTATTAGAGTTAAAGGGGTTGTAAAGTCAGAAGGTTTTTTATCCAAATGCATTCTATGCTAAATTACTAATGCTTACCTGAGCCCCACCTCTATCCAGCGATGTCCATGAGTGTCTCGGCCGTTCAAGACTCTCCCTCCTGATTGGCTGAGATACAGCAGCACCATTGGCTCCCACTGCTGTCAATCAGTCAGCCAATCAGGAGAGAGAGGGGTGGGGCCAAGCCACAGATCCATGTCTGAATGGACAAAGGGAGCTGTGACTCAGCTTGGGTGCCCCCATAGCAAGCTGCTTGCTATGGGGGCACTTGGCAGGAGGGAGGGGCCAGGAGCACAGAAGAGGGACCTGAGAAGAGGATGATCTGGGCTTCTCTGTACAAATCCACTGCAATAGAGTAGGTAAGTATAATATGTTTGTTATTTTTACTGAAAAAAAAATAAAAACTTTACAATCACCTTAATTAAAGTGTAACTAAACAGAACACAGAAATGCAATTTTAGTAAATGTAAACTGCTAAATACCTTTTCTCATCAGCAGTATATAGCAGTAAATACTTTTTCTCATCAGCAGTATATAACAGTCTTGTGACTTCTATCGGTGTCTGGTTAAAGCTTGTAGGAGGAATTTTCATTCTACTCTGATTGTCCTATGAGGCTGCAGGACCCCTAACCCTCTGTCTGGACAGTGATGATTGGCCCTGTGCAGATCAAATGCACTCTCCTAAGAAAAAAAAAAAAACTCTCTGGCAATACACACCAAACTGAGCATATGCAGCTTTTCCCCAAGGCACTGTTCTATCAGCAGATAGATTGGGGACTGTGGACGAAGGGGAGGATCAGAGAAGATCAAACCACTTTTTTACACAATGCAGAGGATTACCCCCTTATGTTCCACAGCAAGTTTAACAAGCACGCTTTACTGCATATACAGACTGATTTTACTTTTGCGGGTTTAGTAACACTTTAAAGTTTAGAGCTTTGGGATAAACACTATTAGTGACACTGAGGTATTTGTATGGTTCTTTCAGCAATAGATTACAGAAAAAGCAGGTGAGACTAAACTAAGTGGACTTTATGATTTCAGTACATTTTCGGAAAAACTTTTTTATCTCACCATTTAGTTTTACCTGTTGCCTAAAACTGCTCCCCAAGTCACCACTTTTTGTCAAATAGTATAATTTGTGTTGTCCTATCAAATGTTGTATTAAAGTGCCTAAATCTTTCATGTGGTTTCTATAATTCTCTTACTCACATGTAATAGTGTCCACCCAAAATAAATATATTACATTTTAGCACAATAAAATGAATACACTGAATATGCAGCACATTATTATCAGAATTGACACTCCTGTTTTCAGCTAAGATGCTATAAAGGTCAAGCTGAGCTGATTTTCTGTAGCAACCCTCATGCATTTGGAATAAAATATAGATAAACCTCTATTTCCATGGCTTATACTATATGCTGTCTGCTCCTTTGAAAAATATGCTGCTCTATCAACTGAAGAAAACATGTCTATCTAAATAGGAAATTCTGCTGAATCTGTAACTGCTTTTTGCCAGATGCTGGAGGAATACAATAATAAATGCATTTCTGAATATATATTCAAACCTTTGTACTAGGCACTGACAGTTTGTTAATCTTTAGTAATACTTGTTGTGCTGCATGTTAAGTACCCCGATTGGCCAAAATACAAAGTCAAGTAGGCTTACTAGACATATATTTACATTTTTTTATATATGTAACAAAATTGAAATGTTAACATTTTGTTTAACCTCAGGGACCTTTTTTTTATCTATTGGAATCATAAAACATGCATTGCTAGCCTCCATTTCATTTTTAAATAGAATTGTACTTAGGTTATCAGATTTGTTCCTGTGTATGATAGAGTACATTACCATACTCTTTTATCTTCTCCCCTTATTTAGTGATTTTTATGTACACTGCAACATCTAAAGGGCATCTTTCAGTTTTCCCTTTTTCACAGGATATGCGTTCATGTCAATGGGAAGCATCTGTTTTCCAATATCAGTAAGAGAGTTTAAATCTGATGTTTCTACCAGGCAATTTTTAATGAGATGTGTCTTGTTAACCTATACAAGGTATTCTCTGTTCACTTCATGTCCTATGTAATTGTTATTAAAGTGAAGTGTTTTTACAAGCGTTGCCTGTGTTGAGTGTATACCCCGGGAAAATGTGCATTCTCTGTGCTACTACTTAGGAACTAGTATTAAATTGCAGTAGATATAATAATATTGCAGTAGATACTTTATCGTATTTGTGCTATTCCCCCTCTACATTGTAAAGCACTGTGTAAACGGTTGGCGCTAATAATAATAATAATAATAATAATAAACAATATAATTTAAACAGCTTGTTATGTTTTATAATTATACATACCTGCTCAGTGCTCTATCTTCTCTTCCCTGCAGGAGATAGACATTGAGCAACTATGGCCACTGCCATGTTTGGTCAATGACATCAGCCACTATTCCCACCCCTTGATTTACATCTACCATGAATCTGCAATTTGGTGAAGAACAGAAATGGGACTGGAAGCATCAATAGGTCAAACCACATTTGGGTTTGTCACTGGGCATCATTTATCATGATTAATGGGGATCTGCATCACTGGACATTGTGATTGATTATGGATTTTCATTGCAGACTTTTGTGTGAATGTTTAGGGGTAATGTATACATAGGAGGACTAGTATATGGGTTCTGCCTTATTTTGAAGGGGGGCTTCTAGATTCTGATAACCCCCTCACCCACACATCCCCAAATCACTGGGCCAGGGTTGTAGGAAATAGACCCTTGTTCTCATAAACATGAGGATAAGGTGGTTTGGTGCTTTGCTATGGAGTTCCTCTGTCAGGGTACCCCCCCCCCATGTGGAAAGTATGTGGCCTTGGAGGTAAACTGCATGCTTATCTACCCCTTTCCTGGCCACCCAGACTGCATGCTTGGATAAAGGTCTGGTATGTATTTTTAGGGGGCTCACACTTTTTTCTCAGTTTTTTTTTTGCATGAGCTGTAGCCTCAAAATCCATACCAAGTTCAAAGGGTCTGAAGAGCCTGGTATACATTTGGGGGGCTAACACAGTTTTTTTTTTAACTTTCCAAGCTGTTTACACTCACCTGTCAGTTGGGAATCCCACCTGACAGCAGAATGTGCTGGCTTCCTAACAGCCATGAGGAATCTGTTATATTTAGCAGTGACAATAATACCATTGCTACATGTCTTGCTTCACACTGTAGCTGGAGGTTCATTCTACTGTACACCCATTCAATCGACAGTTCACACTGAATTCTCTATAGACTGTGCAGAAGTCTCCCTGCTGGTCAAATGTTCTTAGTCTATAGTGATAGGCTATTTTCCATTGGTGAATGTTAACTCACTGAATGTTGAGGAATGTTACATTCACTCAGTGAAAGGCAAAAAGTAAACTACTACACACATATTACAAACATTACAGGTATTATATGTTATGCTTGCATGAATGTTGAGATTCACAAAGGTTTTTTTTTGTTTCTTATTAATAAATAGACCTCTTAGTGTTGTCAGTCTGCAACAGGAAGTGCTATTACTGGCAAGACTTCCAAGTGACAAACATTGAAAAAGATTCACACAAAATTATTTGCTTTAGAAAACTGTATAAAGTGAGTCATTATTATATCAAAGCTTTTCCCAATCAGGGTGCAGTGAATAGCTGTTTGTTAAGGAGTGGGCCGGGAAGCTGGCCACGGTGTCTTTAACAACCGATGAGTCATTAGCTGTAAACGGGCTTCCCCGCTGAAAGCTGAATAAAGAAAAAACATTGCTTGCAATTAAAAAGTGAAAAAAATGGTGTGGGATCCCCCCAGTCCATACCAGGCCCTTCAGAGGAATCCCACACCAAAATTAAAAAAAATGACGTGGTATCCCTGATGATCCATACCAGACCCTTATAAAAGCAGGCCAGGAAAGGGGGGGACAAGCAAGTGCCTCCCTTCTGAACCATACCAGGCCATATGCCCTCAACATGGGGGGTGATGGGGATGGAGACAAGAGCCTCATCCCCACAACCCTGGGCTGTGGTTGTGGCGGTCTGCAGGAGAGGACTTAAAGGAATCTGGAATTCCCCTTTAACAAGGGGGCCCCCAGATCCCAGGCCCTCCCTACGTGAATGAGTATAGGAGTACCCCTACCCAGTCACAAAAAAAGTGTCAACAAGTAATAGTTTTTGTCAATTCAGTGTCCCTCAATGTAGATCTATCGTCAATCGTGACGCCACCGCTGCACATGAAAAATAAAAAAAAAAACCTCTCCAGTAAGGCAAATTGCCAAATGACTGGCTTGCCGTTTGACAGTTCTTATATAGGTAAGGGGCGGGGCCACCTGACGACATCACTTGGTGGTACCGCCCCCTTGTGACTTAACGGACTGGTGCATGCTGGTTCGGTGACTTCAAAAGGGGGCGGAGCCACCAGGTGGTCCCACCCTTACCTATATAAGAACTGTTAAACGGCAAGCCAGGCATTTGGTGGCTTGCCTTACTGGACGGCGGAGCAATTTTTTGGGTCCAGCGGTACAGTGGATGTCGTGATTGATGATGGATTTACAGGAATTGTCAAAAACTGTCTCTGTGTTTTTATTACTTTTTGACACTTTTTGGTGAATGGGTAGGTAGGGGTACTATGTACCCCATACGCATTAACATGGGGGGTGGAATCCGTGGGTCCCCTTCTTAAAGGGGGCTTCCCGATTCTGATAAGCCCTCTGCCTGCGGAACCCCACAGCCCAGGATTGTGGGGATGAGGCTCTTGTCCCCATAACATGAGGACAATGTGCTTTGGGGTGGGGGCATGTGCTTGGTATAGTTCAGGATTGCTCGTCCCCCCTCTTTCCTGGCCTGCCAAGCTGCCTGGTTAGATAAGGATCTGGTATGGATTTTTGGGACCCCACACTATTTTTAAATACATTTTGGTGTGGGGTTCCTCTTAAAATTCTTACCAGAGCCGAAGGGCCTGGTAGATTGGGGGAGGCCCAAACCATTTTATTTTTTTATTTTTATATTCACAGTAATTGTATTGTCAACAATTTAAATGTAATTTCATGCTTTTTTTTTCTTTATAAATGTAATTTTTGCTGCAGCATGTTCTTTACATGCTACAGATGCACCACTTTACAGGCAGACTATATGTAAAGGAATTTTTCATTTTTATTGTTCCATTTTCAGCATCATTAAAATCACTGCTCCTGTAAAAAAAATTGCATTGATACATGTCCCCCAGGGCATTACATTTTACATATTCATTTTGGAGTTCTTGTGTGAATCGAACAGGGGGGTGTTTTGGCCCATCTCTAGTCATTATTCCAAAATCACTGTAACATAGTTTTGGGGTTTACTTTATGTTGCACATAAACTTGATTTTGCTTCAAAAACTGTGTATTATTTGCACTCCTATTTAATGACAAACACTCACAAATGTATACAGAAAAATACAAAAAATGGGGACTTTAAAGGTGCAAGTAGACACAATTATGTTATAAAATCAACATTTATTTTATATCAATAAAATTCATCTGGTAAAACTGATAAATTCAACAGACACATATAACAGAGTTCATGTTAAAATTGATGCTTCCACTCGACATGTTTTGCCAAATGTTTGTACAGCTTCTTCAGGAGTATATGCATCATTCTAGATTAAACAATAAACAATTCATAAGAGGTAATATACATTTTATACATAATCAAAAATTTTGAATATAGTATGACAATTCATCAATTCATACAACATTATTAATAATATACAAAAATTGAGTATTCCTTTGTTCTATGCATCATTTGATGATGCAAAGCACATAGCACAAAAATTGGGCGAAACATGTCAAGTGAAAGCATCAATTTTAACATGAAATCTGATATACAGTATGTGTCTGTTGAATTTATTTGTTTTACAAGATAAATTTTATTGATATAAAATAAATGTTGATTGTGTCTCCCCATTTTTTGTATATATTTCTGTATTCAATATTGGGATGTGGTGATAAAACAATTTTTCCCTTCATTCAGGACTTAATAGTAGTGTTACTCATAAATGAATGCTGTCCCGGTCTCCTAAATAACTGCTGCTTTAATTTTTCCTGTAGCTTTAAAAGCAAAGCTCTACTTTATGGTGTGAAGGTTATAACACAGCCACTCAAGCCTCAAAACTCTACTTATGGGCCAAGGCACATGGGATTTTAGCTCTTGGCTGTGGTGAGGCTGACTCAGCAAAATAAAGCCAGAGTTAACTTACCGTGATAAATGTGTTCTTGCGTATTCGGTTTGCAACAGACTGATATATTTCATGGAGAAATACAGTATCTTATGTAGTTCTGTATCTTGAATACAGTACATGTACCATTGATTGCTGATGCACAGAGAGTGTTCATTGAACTAAAATATAATGCAAAGAATGCCATGCACACAAGGCATGACAAGTGACATATGCCAGCTAATTTAATAAGGCAAATGACAGTATTCAAAGCACAGTCACCCGTAATTTTTTATTGTTCTGACTGATCTGATTGAATTGGTTGCCATGGGTTACTGCACATCACTGGTTTATTGAATAAACCTGACAAGTCAATTTAAAGAGAATGACATGTGAAAAAGAACTGCAAGGCTGACACATGCATTACTGTCTTGGCTGAGATGAAAAGAAAAAGAATAATCTTTGTTTTAAAAAGAAAAATATTTTCTACCTGTAACTAAATAAAGTAAAAAGCTTGATCAGTGTTTGAAACAATATGATCTTTGTAATAAACCTTTACAATGGATGTTTTCTGAAATGGTATATATTTTTTTCTTACTCATAAAGAATCAAAACTACTTTGATATGAGAGCAGTCATTTGGGCCTATGATGAATGCTAAAGAAAAAACAAATATCATATGCTGCAAATACTTTTTTTTTACTAATATATTGCTGAAGAGTTCAAAATGAGGGCCCATATATACTATGCTTTGCGTTAGCACATTCTTATATGCGCATTAATGCAGTTCAATGTTTTAATTCGGATAGCAGCATATCTTAACATATAAAATTGTACCTGCAGTTTTTTCTGCAATGCAGTGCACTGTAAAGCATGCTGTTTGTATTGTGGTGGACTGTTGTGCAGACACATAAACATCGAGCTTACATATGCATTATGGTACTATTTTAAATATATTTTTGCGTGTAACCAGGTAGTACTAGCATGAATAAACGTTTAAATGGAAATGGTTTGGGATTAATTGTTCTTTTTTTTTATTTATTTTTTTATGGAAACATGCATTAGAAATACAAGGTATGCCGGATTTGTGCATACAGTCACTGTCAGTGCTCCTGATACACCCTCCAGGATCCTGCTCTCAAACTTATAGCCAGTCACATTAATGTTGATTTGCAAAATGGGAGGGCAGTGGGGAAGGGGGTAGAATGTTTTGTTTTTGGTGGCAGAATGAATATTTTTTTATTTAAAGTGCAAAAAAAAGAGACCTGCCCTATTGTGACTTGCTTCTGGGTAGAGGTCTTTCATATTCTTTCCACTCTTTTCTCTTTTCCCCTGGCCCACTTATAGCATTACTAAACTCTCAGCCACCTCATTTGAAACAAACTCAATTCTGCCTGCTTTTATATGTAACCACAGCTGCGAAACAAACCATAGCAAAGGCATATAGCTCTAACTTCCTTAATGTAGTGGAAATTAAAAATAGTGTCACCCAGGCAATGATATGTGCTAAAATTGAAGCAGTCCTCCTGGATAGGGTCAGGAAGTACACACGTCTTTGACAGCTATCGGTGACCCATTATCTGCCTCCCACAATTTGATGATACCTTACTACTCCCTTGATGATCTACCACGTTACACCTAGAATATTATCTGTCCTTTCTAGTGTTCAGGTTCTATAGCCCCCCCTGGGATCCCCAGCTCCCTTCACGTTCTGGCTTTCTCTTCCTCTCCATCCTTTCTTGCCCCAATACCTGGGCCCTTTAGGATCTATGATATAGTGCTCTACATTGTATGTCAGGTTTGTGTGTCTGCTTGGTTCCAACTCCTTTGTTGTATTACCTAACAACCATACAATATTATCGATTTGGGGCTAACTTCATTCATAACCAACTTTTCTGTGTTGATATTGTGTATCGGGAGATGCTTTTTTTTTGGATTGCCTACATTTTTTGCATCTAATATACTTTTGATTTCATCTACTGTACTTTTATATTCTGCTGTTAGATTAGTATGGCCTTTGTAACCCAAGTGACCTTTTGTCCTTTATTGAAAATATAGCCATTTCTGAAATTGTGTCAAATATGGGTTTGATGAATGGTCCACAAACTGAAACCTGCAAATGCAATTGCAGACAGCAGCAGTTCTAAAATTCTTGTCACATTAAAATCAATGACACAATCTGAGGCACACCTTAGGATTATGTATGAGCGAGCCAGAAAGGTTTGTTCTTTATGAACCCAATGGGAAGTTCACATACTCCAAACATTTTTTGTAGCCTTTACAAGGCTAACTTACAAGCTTTTGTTAACAAAAGTGTACAGCAGCTGAACACTCCCATGGGGACATGTACGAATGCAAAACACAACTAAAAATTCGGTTTAGTGGAAAGATGGTCTTTTAATGCAGCTTAAAGTGTAACATTAAAAATATATAAATCATTTAAATAACATGCTTGTGGAATGCCTAGAAGTTGGAAGTTAAGTTGCAGAGTTGTGTAAACCTGCATGGTTTAGGATATATCCCTTGTATCAGCATGTGCTGACGTGATCGGCCCATGCGCACTGCAGTAATGGCACGTTCATGCCATTGCTTCAGCTAGTGTGCCGTTACCGGTGGCTCCCGTGTGCATGTGCTCGAGTGACGTCATTGCGGCTCCGGCCAATCACAGCGCCGGAGCCCACAATACCCGGAGGTAACTCCGGGGGCAATGTCACTGACCGGCGCTGTGTATGGGAAATGCTATGGGGGCTTCGATTGAAGGTGAGTATTATCATAATGAGCTAGTATACTATGCACAAAGAAGCATGAACCAAGGCTAAAAGTGGATGGTTTGTTTACAAACAGTTGCCTGAGATCTGTAATTTAGGGGAAGTAGCACTACTGCTGCAAAATTACAGTTCCCCAGCCCACTGTTGTTTGTAAACAAATCAGTCCAGGGATCTGTCATATAATCCTACTAGCACTACTGCAACAAAATTACAGATTCCTGGCCAGATGTTCTTTGTAAAAAAAACAGCCTGAGGTTATGTGCATCAGTGCAATGTCCCTCTGCCTATCGATGGTCACCCGTTTCACTCCCACCACACAATGACAGATTCCTGGCCAGGTGCTCTGTGTAAACGAACCAGCCAGATATCCTGGTGATGTCCCTGACCAAACACTAGCTGGCTGGGGATCTGTCATTTATTAGTGGAAGGGTCACCAGTGGAAAATGATTATTCCCCAGCTGATATTTGTTTACAAACAGCAGCCGTGGGTTTGGGATTTAAGAAATGAGGTACTGGATTTATTCACAAACTTGTTTTATATTTTTTACACAAAAGCTTTAAACCTACACTATGTTTCAGTGAAATTGCTTGGCCAAATTCACATACTCACATCAGAAACACATAAAAAAGCACACATTATATTGTCAGTTAAAGTGATTGTAAAGGCAGAAGGTTTTTTATCTTAATGCATTCTATGCATTAAGATAAAAAAAACCTTCTGCGTGTAGCAGCCCCCCTCAGCCCCTTAATGACTACCTGAGCCCCATCTCTATCCAGCGATGTTGCAGAAGAGACTTGACTGCCCGAGACTCTCCTTCTCATTGGCTGAGACAGCAGTAGCGCGCCATTGGCTCCCGCTGCTGTCAAAAAAAGTCAGTGAGCCAATGAGGAGAGGGAGGGGACACTGCCTAGCCAGGGCTCCATGTCTGAATGGACACAGGGAACTGAAGCTCAGCTTGGGTGTATCCATAGCAAGCTGCTTGCTGTTGGGGCACTTGTCAGGGCAGAGGAGTTAGGAGAGCCGAAGTGGAACTCGAGAAGGATCTGGGCTGCTCTGTGCAAAACCACTACACAGAGCAGGCAACTATAAAATGTTTGTTATTTTTAGGCATAAAAAAAGACTTTAAAATCACTTTGCCTTAGGAATTCGGGTCTATTTCTGTGTTAGCTGAGTAGTATCCACATCTTCAATAATCTCCACAGTGTTGCCTATATCTATGTACTGTACATTTGCACTATTACAAAATACTATTGACTGATAGTCACTATGTAATTACTGCTCAATGGGCACTGTTGTCAGGGTTACCTACTCCTTTTAATTAATGACATATCTAAGTTAAGCAGGTTGTGTGGTTAATTATATAAAGTCAGTCCTGTCCTGCATTTAATCAGCTGCTCAATCAGTGGAATTCAGATTTTTTAGTAATTAAAAACCACCATTGCAGGATTTTTATTGTTGTGTGTGGTGACTGAAATAGCTCTTTAATTTATTACAGTGTCCTGCTTTGTAGTCATAGTATCTTATCTAAATTATTTCTGTTAAATGTTACTGATGAACCCCTGTATAAATAAGGAGGTGGAGGGAAATGATTTCATAGGCACCTGAGGAGAGTTGGTGGCCCAGTTCCAGTTGCAGTGTCTCTTATATGTCCTACAGCAGTCAGTTCAGCTTTCTTTTGCCAATGAAATGAGTATTGCCAATGAAACTCCATATAGGGGAATCCCCAAAACCTGAACACAGGGCCAAACTATTGAAATCTACAGGATCCCAATCTTGTTCATCTTTCTGGCATTTTTTAAGACCAGTTTGCAAACTTTTGTTAAAAAAATAAAAATAAATGAGTAGTCTTGCACTGCTAAGGGGTACCACTACAGGGAGAGAAAAAAAGTTCAAATAGAAGTGGATGTTTTAATGCAGCTTTTAATGAAACATAAAAAAACACATACCCTTTAAAAATAATGCTTGTGGGATGCTATAAACCTCCATGAGACGTTTTGTACCTGTACTCCTGCAAAAGTAGGATAAAAAAAAAAATTACTATCGCTAAATGACAGTTCCTATTCAGCTTTAGTCTGTTTGTAAAAAAAATTGAGGGAGGCCCCATCAAAACAAATATAACATTGGTCCCTCAAAAAAAAATATCCATACCAAGAACTTTATCCAGGCATGTAGCTTGGCTAGCCAGAAAAGGGGGAAGGTGGGACAGCAAACTTTCACCCCCTCCCCTGAACCATACTAGATGTCCTCAACATTGGGTGGGTTCCTTACAGGGGGTGCACAGTCTTTCTCTTTAAGACACCTTTTCTCCATGTTGGTGGGCATGGTGGTTGGTGTCCTGCAGGAGAAACCAGCAGAAACACAGCAAAAACACATAACAAAATGCAAGCACTACGCTTTTGATGTATTTCCGCTGTATTTCCATTGAAGTCTAAGAAACCACAAATGCAATCTGCTGTGGGAAATAGTCCCTAACCCTTACAAAAAATGCACCGGTTGAAAGCGCAAAGATGTAAACATGACCCAAAGGAAAACAAGTTATATAGGCTGTAGTGCATTTATGCAGAACTGAAAAAAATGAAAAATGCATAGGTGGGCCTAAATCCTATATCAAGTCAATGGTCTTTCTAGGTTTAGGAAACAGTTAAAAGTTATGTCAGATCTTTACTTCTTTTTTTTGTCTGCAACCACATTGAAGAAGTTGTTCCTTACTTACTGTCCTTAAGATATTGGTTCAAGTAATGGGGAGAGTAGCTATTGCAAGGACAAGGAGGCACTAAAGGCAATAAAAAACATTGCGTAATATACATTTTCAGCTTTAGCTTAGTGAACCAGGTGAAACTGTGTTGGCTTCAATCACCCAGTCATGCACAAGCAAAATTATGTTTTTTTCCTTGCAATTGACTGGATATTATTTGATATGGTTGGTGACAATTCCCTTTGTAATGTGAACATGCTTTACTCCTTTAGTTAATTGTTGTCAAAGTTTCTGATTCTGACCCTTCCAAACTATACTAAAAATATGTTTTATTGTTGTCTGTGTTCCCATTACTTTTGGTTGTGACAGAAAAGAAAGATAAATCTTCCCTGCAGGAAAAACATGACAGAGGCTCTAACCATTCTCTGCTCTATCAAAACCAAAATATACTTTTGGGCTTAATTTGAACTTTACCTGTCAAGCTAAATCTAATATGTGACCCTTTTCCTAGTCTTAATGCATATACTAACTCCCAAATCCCCTCTTAACACTAACTAGCTCAAAAAGTGTAACTTCACTTTTGTTGTTTACAAAACAATCCTATCTGGGTGATGAATGTACTTTTCAGATATTTTAACAAGCTTTGTTGCAGATTCTTACCTGTTTCTACTCTGAAGAAATAGCTTTTTAACCTGGTTCCTTGTAGACTAATTCTGAATGGGAGTCATCATTATAACCACCTGGTGCACTTTCATGCCTGAGAAGTAACTTGCCAAAATGGACATTCCTAATGCAGGGGATGCCTACATTTTAGATTATATCTTAGTGCATACGTTAGCACGCATGGCTGATGGCTGCCTAAGAACGGAGCTCTGGAGCCCTGACAGACACCAGCGACTGATAGAGACTTAAAACACCACTCAAACCCATCTGAGCCCTGCACAGATTCCCAACAACGCCCGCCACCTCCCGACAATGTCGAGGAAGCGGCAGGGAGACTGTAAGCCTAAAAAGCTGACAGCTTACTTCCACTGGCCTGAAGGTGGAGGAGGTCAAGATGGCAGTGGCGGCTTGGCCCCCTCCTTCACACCACACAGCAATCACTATTCTGACCTTCCATACGCCGATGGGGGTGCTGGGAGATCCTCTTCCAGAAGCTCTTCCCCTCTTCACAGCCCTCCCTGCTCAAGCCCAGCTAAAGCCAGGATTAGACTGGACACAGCAGCTGCAGACACAGGGGTGAGTCATGAGCTATCCCTAGCCATAGAGCACACAGAGCTTCAATCCCCCATAGCCAGCTTTCCCACCTCTAATCAGCCTGTATTGGATACTCAGCTTAAAGCGATGCTTCTCTCATTGCACCGCTCCCTGCATGCTGATTTCTCCAACATCACCTATAAATTCTCAAAATAATTGTCCATGATGGGTGACAGAGTTAACCAGGTATGGTGTCTAGCAAAAGGTGATGTCATCAAAGAGCGATGCCCCAGCATTCCTCCTCTGGGGCGTGGCGACCACGCTGTGATATGGCCGCTCTTTGAAGGAGCTCCGCTTGGCCACTGGGGATCTCTGCTTCCGACAGAGCCCCTACACACGACAACGTGTCGTTTTTGGTCCCCCAAGCTGCGGGCTCCTCCACACTTTGCCACAAAGGAGCTGGGACCAGCTGCAGCCGGGTAAGCTGGCCGACTTTTTCTCCAGTCCCTCCACTGGTCTTAACCAAAATGGCGAGAGCAGGCAAGCCCATACAGAGAGGGTTCCAAGTCCCTCCACACACCACCCCACTGCTATCAGGAGCCTCTACGCCTTCCACCAGGAGCCCTGCTAAATCCAGACCACGCAGATGTCCCAGGATGAAGCACTGGATTCACTACATATGGAAACAGGGTCACAGCAGCTTACAGCTCCTGCATCCCAGCCCGCTGAGGATCCCTTTGCTGCATTCTCCACCTCAGACCTCCCAATCTCTGGAAACATGCTTAAGGCCCCTTTCCCACTGAGACAGTCCTCAGCGCTATAAATCACCCCTGTAGAGCGCCTGAAAACTGTCTGTCATGCCACCCCAGTGTGAAAGCCCGAGTGCTTTTACACTGGGGCGGTGTGCTTGCGAGACGAAAAAACAGAATACGGACATTTTAGGTAATTTTTTACAGTGTGAGTGAGGGAATCTTGGGTGAGTTCCAACACTTTTTTTTCCAGGACTTGACCCCTGCTTAGCATGCATCTACACCCCAAACTCACACCAAATTCACTTCCTAAACAAGGTGATGAAAAAAATCAACAGACACAAACAAGGCTCCTTGATCATGTCTGGCCTAAACAAGGTGATGAAAAAAATCAACAAACACAAACAAGGCTTTTTGAACATATGTGGGGACTTCAACAAAGCACCAGATCAATCATTGGATACCTTAACCCCTCCCTCAAAGACCCTTCACCCATTCTGAACTTCCTTCGATCCCACGATCTTCACGATGTCTGGAGATGCCTCCACACAAAGGAAAAAGACTACACCTATTTCTCGGCTCCACTCAACTTGTACTCCCGAATCGACTATTTCCTAGTGAATAAGTGGTTACTACAAAGAATCCCCTAATCAAGCATAGATCCAATTACATGGTCGGACCATGCTCCCGTGAGTATCACCATTGCAACCTCTACAACTTCAAACCCAACCAGACTCTGGAAAGCCAGCACTCATGTCATGCAAACGTCCCTATATGCTAAACAAATCCAAAACCACCTAACTGACTTTTTTCTAAATAACCAAGGATCTGTACCACATTCTTCTACCCTCTTGATGGCACATAAAGCCTTCACTAGAGGAATACTGATTCAACTAAGCTCACTGGCAAAAAAAAGGGAGACGCAGCGCCTAGACAAGCTCACCACTGAAATCTCCAATTTTGACTCCCAAAACAAACTAAACCCAACCTGTAACCTAAAAATCAAACTACTAGCCCTCCACCAATAATTAAGAGCCCTTCTCTTAAACTCCTTCAAAAAAGTCCAAAGGCTTTTAGTTTGTATTATGACATCCCTTTAAAACCTCCAAAAATGACCAAACCACTCACCAACCCTCTCATGATCTAATCCAGAAATTCTTATCCAAGATACAACTCACTACTCTTAGTGAAGACCAATTAAAAGACCTGAACTCCCCCTTCTCAAACCAAGAAATTGCCCAAGCGATTCATTCCCTTTCGACTGGTAAATCTTCTGGACCTGACGGCCGGCCAGGAGAATACTACAAACAGTTCAGCACTATACTTGCCCCCCACCTTCAAAACCTCTTCAATGATGCTGCTTCCTCCTCCATGTTTCCTCCTGAAATGATGTCTGCAGTAATTGTCGGCCTACCTAAACCAGGTAAAAGTCCAGATACCCCCCCAATACTTAAGACCTATCTCCCTTCTCAACATAGATATAACATTATATGCCAAATTGCTAGCCACTAGAATATCCAAACTACTCCCCCTTCTCATCAATGCCGATCATACAGGCTTCATTCAAAGTAGACAATCTTCTGACACCACAACAAGACTCATAAACCTCATCCACTCAGCCAGCACTGATGGAATGCCTTCCCTGCCTCTATCTCTGGAAGCAGAGAAGGCATTTAACAGAGTACACTGGGGATACATGAGAGAGGTACTCATTAAATTTGGATTCAAGGATTACATATTATCCGCCATTATGGCATTATACTCTGCTCCTTCTGCCAGAGTATTTGTGGGAGAAATGCTCTCCACTCCCTTCCATATATAAAATGGCACATGGCAAGGGTACCCCCTATCACCCCTCATCTTTAACTTAAACATTGAACCATTGGCAGAAAGTATTCAAAGCTCCAAACTTATTTCTAATCTCCAAGTGGGCAACTACAACCACAGGATTAGCCTATTTGCCGATGACATCATATTAATGTTGACTAATCCACATTCGTCTCTACCAGCGGGTACACTCCTTACTACTTGATTTTGGGGCAATATCCTTCTACAAAGCCAACGCCACTAAATCACATATCCTAGATCTGGGGGTAGATGACCCAACCCGCAATCTCTTATATTTCCATTTCAATGGGCAGAAACAGACATAGAATATCTAGGAATTACACTAACATGACACCTGAAAACCTCTATAAAGAAAACTTTATCAGCTATAGACAAAAATGTATCCAGTTCCTTCATCAATTAGGAAAACACTAATTCTTATGGGCTGGCTGTTTGGTGGCATTTAAGATGACTATCCGACCTCAACTTCTTTACCTCTTCTGAACCCTACCTTTCCCAATAAATAAAAGCTACAATAACTCCCTCCAAGCATCCCTACAAACATATACTTGGGCAGGAAAAAAGCCACGAGTGTCTAGAGGCAGGCTCGTCAAACACAGATCAGTAGGGTGATCAGGCCTAGTAGATATTGCTGACTACCACACAGCAAGCATAATAGCACAATTAGGAGAGTGGTTCCTTCCTATAGCTTCCACTCAATGAGGAGCCATAAGACCTTTAAAAATTGGATCTGTAGCCTAAATCCAAAATCAAAACTCCCAAACTACCTCCCACTAACCATTATAGCAACAGTTAGAGCATTGCGTAAACTCACTTCCACCACCTGGAGTGGTACTCTTACAACACCCATTAAATTACCCATATCTGTTCTCAAATTTCTTATTCCCGACCTCCATATACATAATTGGCCCAAACACAAATCCTTACTCTTGACTGACCTAGTTAAAAGGGATCAGATTAAACCCTTCCACAACCTAAAAACAGAACTGAAAATGGGCCCAGAATCCTTCTACCAGTATCTACAAATTGCTCACTGCCTTAAGAGCAACCCACAACTTCTGATTTCCATTCCCATAGTCCCAGTTTATAACATAATATTCAGCACTGAGGTCAGTGTGACATGCACATCTCCTGGGTTCAGACACTCTGTCTTTGTTGGCTGTCATTTACTATTTTTGGAATAAAATCGTTGGAACATTCATGTGGTGTGCAGCCGTTCTTTTCTTCCTATACTATTCACCCCACTCCTCTGGGAGCAAAGGTATCTCCCTATTCTATAATGTGCTACAAGAAAAGACACAATTCCAACATTCCCTGACCTTTAACCAATGAAGCGAGATCTAGGCAGATCCTACACAGGAAAGCAATGTCAGAGAGCTCTCAAATCCACTTATGATGCCACAAAATGCACTGCACTGTGGGAACTCATATAAAACATCATTTAAAGGAGATACTTAACCCCAGATAGAATAGCTAAATTCTATAATCACATGTTCCCCAATTACTGTAGGAACTGCGGTTCACAAGGTACCTTAATCCATAGCCTCTGTAAATGCCCACAAATAACAAATCACTGGCCTGAAATCTTTTCAATTATTTCACAAATTACAGGATGGACCATAATACCATCACCTGAACTTGCCCTTCTAAACCTAAATAAAGATTTCATACCTATGGTTCACAGAAAAGTAATTACCCACATACTACTTGCAGCCAGGCGCAACATAACCAAACATTGGAAAAATACAAAACTCCCAGTTGTTCTGGATGTCATTACAATGGTCCAGACCCATTACGATTGCGAGACTCTCTCGACAAAAAATAACCAATCTTACACCAAGCTGAGACGAATGTAGAACTCTTGGTCTAATTGGTATAAGACATTTACTAGGATGTAAACACTTGGTTGTTTCTTTATGCATGTTACTCTTGCTCTTCCTGTCCCCTCCCTCCCCCTCCTTTATTTTCCACTCACCCTCCCCCCCCTCCCCCCCCATACCTGAAATACTTTTGTTGCATCTATTAAAGCATTTACTTATATAATCGTGATACATTGTTACAAAGTTATTTTTTCAGAGATACCATATAGAATGATACATTTGAGCTTATCTACTAAGATATTTGTACATTAGGTCAATCTTCATTACCTTGTTCGTGTTATATGTATTGTTATGTTCTCATGTTTCTTAACGTGCATTACGGCAACGTAACAATGTTTGTAACCTGAAAATGCACAATAAAAAACTATTGGAAAAAAAGAAAATAACATTAAATTACATTAAAACTTGTGCAGTAGTTGTATATGCTATTGTGTTTATTTTTTATTTGCAATTTTTTTTTTCCACAAAAAATGGAGCATCCTTTGACTAAGCGCACCCAAGTTACCCATAACCTTTATATGTGGATTTAGGTAAAGAGAAAATAACATGATTCTAAACTAACTTATCTGTCAAAAGCTTTGACGTTCTGTTCTTAAAATGTATTCTTTATAATAGAGTTACATTGTGGTACCTGGGCAAATTTAAGCCAAGTTCTGTCTTGAAGTGTTTTTTTTTTGTTTTGTTTTTTAATAATAAACATGTTTTACTTACCTGCTGTGTGCAATGGTTTGCACAGAGCAGCTCTGAATCTCCTCTTCTGGAGTTTCCCTACCGATGATCTTAGCTCCTCCTCTTGTCCAAATGCCCCAATGGTAAGCTACTTGTTATGGAGACACTCATGCAGGCTTGTTCCGGAGCCGGGCTGTATGCCTCCAAAGACACACACAGTGTGGCTTGATCCTGACCCCACTCCCTCTTCACAGGGTTTGACTGACAGCAGCAGGAGTCAATAGAGAGAGAAAGTGGAGAAGTGCTGCTGCAGACTGGCACAACACTGGATCAAGAACGGGCTTGGTTAAGCGTTTAAGGAAGGGCTGGGGGAAGTTAAAGATTTTTACCTTAATGCAGAAAATTCATATAACCACTTTAACAATATAGTATTCTTATATAGAGGATAGTGTTTAGCATCCT
Organism: Lithobates sylvaticus; assembly: GCA_028564925.1. NCBI lineage: Eukaryota > Metazoa > Chordata > Amphibia > Anura > Ranidae > Lithobates > Lithobates sylvaticus. The sequence goes on from CM053030.1 coordinate 257,782,925, forward strand.
TAAATGCCAATATTTTTAATTTTGTCATAATAATAGTTATATGTGGGTGTCTTTTATTTCATTGTGTACTGTGGCTTTGTTATGTATACCTGCTATAACATCTCATTGGTGGTTAGTGTGCAAGCTGATGATTATTGCTAAGATGATAGAACAAACGACTACCCTGGTATTGTTCATGTTGCTCTGATGTCTTTCCTCTTATTTGTGATCCAGGCAGGTATTGTGTATGGTGCACATGGTATACAGTATCCAAGAGTTGGTTGGCTTTAATTCATTGGGTCAGTTGGTATATCGGAAGCATTATGATGATAGCATTGTAGTCTAAGACCTCTGTCTTTTTCCAATAAGAAGGTACTATCACAGTTATGAGGGGGTTATGAAGTGGGGTAGCAATCCTAGAGACTATTTTACATCTGTGTTACATAAGTAATAAACTGTCAATCTAATATAACCTCGTACAATTGAGAAGAGTAAAGCGTCAGAACTAATTAACTCTGTTTACAGTTAATAAGCGAATCATCAGACTAGTATAAAGACATTGTGATATTGAGAAAGGTATTGACATTTGTTTTGATCTGTCTTTAGAGTGCACCAACGTGATATTGATATGTTCTTGTTTATTACATCCCTGCTGGATAATAAAATGAAGCAAAAATTTACACTGACTCTTTAAGGAACATTTTTGTGAACATTAAGGAACATATTCACTGCTAAGCACATAAAAATTATTGTTTTCTATGTACCCCATTTGCACAGCAATGCAGCCCGGAGGTGTGGTGCAGTGAGTTGTGGTAAAATGTAGACATGCTGCATTTTACTGCAGTGCACAGGTAGGCACCGCATGTCACAGCACAGCAGCACACAACACCACCCTGCTGTGCAGAGACATGAATGAAGTGCTCTTATTAAGTTAAAAAAAGGAAAAGTGTGTTGTGCTGAAATGCGCATCACACCATCCCCTCACTGCAGCTCACTGCAGCTGAAGACTAACAGCTGCCAGCATGCGAAAGGAAAATGTGAAAGAGGAGTTCCAGCCTGGGGGAAAAAAAAAAGCTGCTACAAATACTGCAGTTGCTGACTTTTTTTCATATAAAGACAATTACCTGTCCAGGGAGCCCTAGATGTCGGCACAGGAAGTGAAGCCTTGCTCCCACTATCTTCTGAGTGTGTCTCCCAGGGGGGGAGGGAGTTTCATAGATCGCCGCACAATGATGCAGCGATCTTACATGGTCGACACCTCGCAATTGGTTTGCAAAGAATCAGATCGCATGGTGTGAACACCCATGTGATTCATTTCCAGTGCGGACAAAAAAAGGGTCCTGCACAAGTTTGGTGTGAAAGCCGTGCGATTTGAAATATACAAATCCATGGATCAATTCGCACCCCAGAGACACAGTATGTAATTTGCACAGGGATGTGCTGTGATCCCTTTGCGAATTACATGTGGTTTCCCACACCACAAGAGTGTAAACCTTGGCTTAGGCTAAGGGAAAAAAAGTTCTCCAAGCTATCAGGACATGGACTATTTAGAAAAGCTTTATGGAATTTTTCTTCCTTTACCAGTCTAAATGATAATGTGTAAGGCTTTCAGAAGAATAAAAAAAGGAAGACCGAACTACTGTTAAAAAGTTACATTTTTATATGAATAAATAATTGGATTGGATTCAGCCCTCCTGCCCTGTACACACGGTCGGAAATTCCGACCAGAAAATCCGTCAGATTTTTTCCAACGGATTTTGTCCGACACTGGTGTTGCATACACACGGTCGGACAAAGTTGTCGGAAAATCCAATCATTCTGAACGTGGTGACGTTTGTTGCGTACGACGGAACTACGTAGAGGCTAGTAGCCAATAGCTTTGGTCTTGTAATTTGATCTGAGCATTCGTGGCACTTTGTCCGTCGGAATTCGCTACACACGATGGGAAAAAGTCCGATCTTTGTTGTCGGAAAATTTGAGAGCAGGAAAAAAGTCAGATGGAGCCCACACACGGTCGGATTTTTCTACAATATGGTCCGATCGGACATTTTCCGTCGGGATTTCCGACCGTGTGTACAGGGCATTAGATGTAATTTATAGGTGAGTCGGCTTGTTATATATTTTAAAAATTCCATTTTTTTTTTTTTATTTTGCCATACCTCCCAACTGTGTTACATTTGGATTGAGAGATTTGGACATTCCTGTCAATGTTCTAGTTCCTCCTGCTGTATATCTGCCTTTGTTTGCCCTTTAATCCTCTAAGCCCCCGTACACACGGTCGGAAATTTCCGACTGATTTTGTCCCAAACTGGTGTTGCATACACACGGTCGGACAAAGTTGTTGGAAAATCCGATCGTTCCGAACGTGGTGACGTTGGTTCGCTAGTAGCCAATAGCTTTGGTCTCCTAATTTGATCTGAGCGATCACACGATCGGAAAAAGTCCGATCTGATTTTGTTGTTGGAAAATTTGAGATCCTGCCCTCAAATTTTTTCCGTCGGAAATTCAGACGCAAACAGTCCGCTAGAGCCCACACATGATCAGATTTTTCGACAACATAATCCGATCAGACTTTTTCCATCGGAATATCCGACCGTGTGTACGGGGCATAACTCCTCAAATTCCTGTTGCTAAAGCTGAAAATACACTAGTGGATTTTTAAATGAAAGTTTGCACAACAATTTGTATGAAAATGGTTGCCAAGGGTCATTATAAGTACTTCAAAAATGCACTGTACTTTACCAAATGAAGACCACATACACAAGCAAATGGAATTCTTCTTGTGTATGGCCAGCTTAACACTAACACTAAATCAACCCCTAAAATACACTAAATTAACCAATTCTCTCCACACTGTACATTTAGTGTAACTACCTTATCAGAAAATATTAAAATGAAAGCAAGCAAATAAAAAGAGACAACACACATAGGGGTTGATTTACTTAAACTGGAGAGTACAAAATCTGGTGCAGCTGTAGCCAATCAGCTTCTATCTTCAGCTTGTTCAATTAAAGTGGTTGTTAAACCACTTTGCCAACATTGCACAATCCTCCTTCTTTCCTAATGACAGCTGCTCCTGCCTGCGTGTTTTATAAAAAAATCCTTATTTACCGTATTTCACAGAGGTTTCCCATGATCACGTGACCTGCTGGCTCTCTCTTCTGCCCAGCTGACAGATGCAGCAGGTGGGGCCGAGATTCGCCGATGACATCAGTGAGGACGCGAAGGAGGAGAGGCGAGAGAGAGCCGACGGGCCACTCAGAAATTCAGTAAAGGAGGCATTTTTTTAGAAAACATATGAACAGAAGCACTTGTCATTAGGAAGGAAGAAGGATTGTGTAAGAATTTAAGTGTGAGAGCAGCAGGAGTTGCTATCACTGTCACAGGATCTGACAGGCAGGGAGAGGGGGGAGCACAGAGGAGTACAGGATGGCTGCGAATGCCAGAGGCACGTAAACTGACCACTTTGTCAGGGCTTAGCAGCCATGATACACTGTGGCCAGTTTACAAAGGGAAGGGCTGAAACTGGCAGGATCAGCCAGGTATTACAGGTGTTATGACACAGCAGAAGCACTGTGCTTTATAAAATGCTTTAAAGAAGCAGGATCCCTTTTTCAGGGGGGGTAACAAACACTTTAAGATTTGACAAAAAGAAACCTGGAAGCTAACTGGTTTCTATGCAGACCTGCACTATTTCCTGGTTTAGTAAATCTCCTGGATAATGACAATGTGTAAAAACATGTAAATCAACAAAAAAAGACATGAAACAAAAGTCCAGATCCCTGTGTGCAATCTAAAATAGTAAATAAATCCATCAATGTGTATCACTCAGCACTCAAGGTGAAATCCCACCACCTGGACTGGAATTCACCACATCTGGATGACAGCCTATTTAGGTCTCTCTGCATTAAAAATTATGCTTTTAGGGGCATCTGGATTTTTTATTCTATTATTTTTTTTTTCCTCTAAATGCCTCCATGTTAGCCTATGTGTTCATTCACACATAGACATTTAGAAGCATTTAGAGGTAGGGGCATTCAGAGGCAGAAAAAACTCCACTGCCAGTGCATCCAGGAGCAGGAATCTTTTTGCAGAAAAAACACTTAACGCTTGTAAATGTGTAAATGTACCTAAATGCATTTCAGTGAATTCAATAATAATTTATTCTGGCCAATGAAATTAATTAATGCTCTCTGTGTTTGATGCGCTTAAATGCATCTAGACACATTTACATGTGTCAAGTATTTTTTCCGACAAAACACTGCTGCCAGGAGGAAAAGCATTTAGGAATACTGAGCAAATTCCCTGTATGCACAAAGCCTTAGAGGTAAAACAAATGTACTTCATAATCTCCTCTCTATAGAATCAAATCAATTCCCTCTATGGTCTTGAACTTGGTATAAATGGATATTCCAATGACAAATCAGCACGTTTTTGTACCAGAATACAGATGCGCATTGCCCCGGAAGGAAGCTTTTTATAGTGTAATAGGTTTATTAAAAAAAAGAAAAGAAAAATAATAATTGCATGTGTATACAGAGCTTCCTTATGCTAGCAACAGATCCCAGCCATGATCTCTGTCTCCAATGCCTGACTCAAACACATACCAACATGTCCCCAAGACTCGCCTTTGTTCTGTTGTCATTTTCATTTTCTATGCCAATCCAAATATTCTCAGTTCAGCTGACAGCTCCATACTGAAATGTACTGATACTGATTTGTCTGCAGAAAAAGCCATAGATATACATTCATAGCACCTCCACCCGTTACATCGCTGGCTGATCTTGACATAGCAAGGATCCAGACTGTGGATGGTTCTGTGGGGAAGAGGATATTTGGTGACAATTCATCTAAAGCATTAAATTATACAATGTAAAAACAACTTTACACATAAAAGTTATATATAGATCTGTGGTGGTATGAAGGCTTTCTTATTTGTGATTTAAAATTTTCAGCAAATCAAGTGGACATTTACCCACATCAGCTAATTCATTAAAGTGATTGTAAAGGATTGTTTTTTTATTTTTTTAAATAACAAGCATATCATACTTACCTCCACTGTGCACCTCGTTTTGCCCCAAACATCCTCTTCTGGGGCCCCCCGGCGGCTCTCACAGCTCCTCCCCGCATCACATAACCCCCTAGGAGAAGTGCTCTCCCAAGGGGGTTGCCTTGCGGGCGTGCTCCCAAGTCCAGCATTTGCATCCACAGACAGGAATGCCGGACTTGGCCCTGCCCTCCGGCGCCCGCATCATTGGATTTGATTGACAGCAGCGGGAGCCAATGGAGACCGGGACCCAGTGGAGAGAGGGACAGCGCATCCCCACCGAGGAAATTAAGGGGCTCAGGTAAGTAAAATGGGGGCGCTGGCGGGCCGGTGACTGCCAGGTGTTTTTTCACCTTAATGCATCCTAAAAAACACAAGGGTTTACAACCCCTTTAAGTCAAAAATTGAGCAATGCTAGTACATAAAGTGCAATTACTCTTCAGGACCAGATGGTAACTTTCAGCAAGAATAAAAAGAGTTTAATACAGTTGCTAATTCAATTTAAGCAGTCCGTTCTCAAAAAATATATATATAATGGCAGCTGAGGAGCTGTTTTTTGCAGGTTAACAGAATCTTGGGTAATGGTTGTAAAACATAGGAATAGATACTGACATATAGCATATATTTCTATGAATTGGTAGCATCTACGCCTTTTATAAGTACATACATTTAAACACAAATTTGTGAAGAAAGGTTAGATATGATGTTATGTTCATAACTTTATTTTATTCTACTGTGCAAAAAATATTTCATTTTTGCTTCTCAAGTGAGCTGACCTAAAGCAGATCTTTGGCCGTCCATCGCTGCTTACTAGGTGGTCTGGGTGGCACATTTCTGAAAAACTTACCCACACAGAGAATCCAGCATTATCCAGCTAAGAGTTTCTTGTATTTTGCCACCTCTCAGTCCCACGCTGCCATGTTGATTGGGACATCATCAAGAGGCCAGTCGGCTCTTTCTGGTTCAGCCACCACATCTCCTGATGATGCTGCACTAAGCATGCCCCTGTCCTCCATTCTAAATGAAGTGCTATGCCTCCTAGGCTATGTGACCCATATATCCCAGGAGGCAAAAGGAGGACAGTGCACATCATTTGCTTAGGTGAATGGGGGGTGGGGCCTCACATTTTAAAAAAACAAAAAGTTTTGGTAAGTATGTGAGGTCAGGGGTGATCAAAGGGTTAAGTGTGCTCCAAGGGAGTGATTTCTAACTGTGTGGGAATGGTTTAACTGAAATAAGAGAGACATCTGTGCTCCTGATTAGGGATGAGCTCCGGCGTGTTTGCATAGGGCACGTGCAGAGCCTGCCAGGATGTCGGCACTGTGCTGCGCTAATCACAGGCAGTGAGACATTTCCCGATCTCTGCAGTGGCCTATCAGGAAAATATCTCACTGCCTGTGATTGGCGCTCTGCAGTGTCGACTTCCTGGCGGGCTCTGCACGTGCCCTTATTCCTGATTAGCAGGAACACAAGATCTCTCTCTTCCACTCTGACAGAACGGCGGTCTGCCTTGTTTACATAAGCAGACCATGGTACTGCTTCTCCAGTGAACAATTGGCAGGTCCAGTCACAACTGATGGGTGGCTACGATGGTGCGCACACGCCCCAGAGCCGACAATAGCAATCATGTACATGTATGTGATTTTTTGCTTAACGGGCGCCCTGCCGCAGTACATGTCCTTAAAGCAGAGGTTCACACAAAAATTGAACCTCCGCTTTTCGGAACCCTCCCTCCCTCCGGTGTCACATTTGGCACCTTTCAGGAGGGAGGGGGGTGCAGATACCTGTCTAAGACAGGTATTTGCACCCACTTCTGGGCATAGACTTCCACGGGAGTCTATGCCTCTTCCTGTCCCACCACACTGTCTGCTGGGACACACACGGGTCCCAGAGACAGCAGGGACCATTCTTTTTGCGCTGCGTGACTCGTGCATGTGCAGTAGGGAACCAGGAAGTGAAGCCTCAAGGCTTAATTTCATGATTCCCATAGCGAAGATGGCAGCGGCAGCACCCGAGGACCGAGGGACGGCACGGCCTCGGGTGCCGACATCACTGGTCCCTGGGACAGGTGAGTGTGCTTACTTTAAAAGTCAGCAGCTGCAGTATTTGTAGCTGCTGATTTTTTTAATATTTCTTTTTCGCGGGACTCCCTCTTTAAGTGGTTAAAATTTAGGTGCAGTCAGTGACAGACGTGTAAACATTTTCAGAAAGACATTAGGGTTGTTTTACTAAACCTGGAGAGTGCAAAATCTGATGCAGCTCTACATAGAACCAATCATTATTTTTTTGTCAATGCCTAATTGAACAAGCTGAAGTTAGAAGCTGCACAGCTGCACTATATTTTGCACTTTTCAGTTTTATTAAATCAACCTCATCGTCACAATGAAAAAACAGTATCATGGCAACTGGAATCCATCAATGCTGGCTGACAGTTGTTGGACACTGCAGTGACATGACAATGAATACAAATAAAAATCAGCAAAACACTTTTAACCCTGTTGAACTCATGCAGATTTGTCAGGAACATTATGTAAATAAATACATTATGGTCAATAAATTATTCCTAAATGATGCATTCATTCTGAAATTATATCTGTGTTCAGTTTGAAAGGGGCTAGCATAATCAAAAGTTTTTTAAGGAAGCCAAACTTTTGAAAAAAATTTTGTCCAGTGCTGGTTATCCTAAAACCACATCTAGACGTAATGGTAATCAAAATTGAAAACATTGTATCATCATTTACACATCATCTTAGCACTTATCTTTTCAGAGTCACATATCTTAAATGTATAAAGGGTAATCTGTTAATAAAAAAGTTAATTAAATTATTAACATTTTTAAATTAATGCCTAATGACAAATGGAAATTCCTAGCTAGCTGTCATTAACCCTCTATTTGATGCTTCTCTCCTTAGTTTGAATATCTCATAAACTTTCAGTCTTTACACTGAGCATAATAGTGCATCAAGTCATTTGGTTGTTGCTGTATCGAATAATACCTCCCCTGAGGCTCTATTCCATTTGTGTACTCTATTTGCAAACTTATTCTTAGGCTGTTAGATGCTTAAGTCAAGCTCCAGAAAAAAAAATGAATAGATGAAAGGAAATGTGGTTACGGAAGCCAAATAATAGTACATTTTATTTGTTTTTGACCTCCTCCATGGTTTGCATAAATGACCACTTCTATCTACAAGTTCACACTGCAAAGTTCTGGTCTGTTTTAAAGAAAACTACTCATCTCTGCATCTTACGCTCCTGTTATATCCTGGAGTTATGTACAGCAGAATGAACAATACTATAACTGTAGGTATGCAGTAGTTACCCAACACCAAAAGAACAAGGAGAACACAACTGTGTATAGAATAGGTGACAATAAAGATCTGCATTTGAATGTTGCCTTTGTACACTTGAAATATTGCAGTAACCTCCTTCTACAAAGTGCAATGAAATTAACATTAATAACTTGTTGCCTTTGCATGCATGTTAGTAATGCCTGTATTTGAATGCCATCATGTGCTGATGAATGAAATGACATTGCACTACAAGGTGCCCAGAGTATATTTAGTATCGGAGTTGAAGATGTGCTTAGAGAGTAAATGTGATTTGTAAATGTGAAAACTTTTGTCTGTCAAAATTCTATGCAAAGATAGGAATAGAACAAACTAGCAAGCCACATACATATATTCTACTAGAGATCATCAGAGGACATATAAAAATGCAGTAGTGTTGCATTATCTTACATTGTAAAAAATGGATTTGTGCTGCAGTCTCAGCTGTAGATTGGATACACATCCCGGCTCTTGCACTGAAACTGAATTACTAAGCACTGCAGTATCTCTGGAGAAGTCCCATTTTGATTGTACCTCATACTAATCTTATGAGCAGATTATATATATATTTTTTACACGTGTGCTTGTTGGCTAGACTAACATTTTTCTTTTGAATTTTCTTTTTCTTTTAGGTTTAATGCAAATGTTTTTGTTTGTAGACAATGTAATATTTAAAAATATATTTATTATATAATTTGATTTTAATACAACAACATTTAATAGTAGTTGTAGCGAAATCTACACATACAGTTTAAGCTGCAGCATCAAAGCGTATTTAAGCCAGTGATAATATTTCAAAAGGTCTTAAAACATTGTTACTCAAAGCCTTTAAAGATAATTGGCTCCATCTGCTGGCTTTACCAGGTACACGGTTAAACAGTTTCTATAAAACAATCCTGTTTGCTCAGTATTTTTTTTTCTTTTTGGCAAAGTCTTTGTTTTTACATTTACTGCTCTTAAAAAAAAAAAAAAAAAAACACACACACACACACAAAACAAAATAAAACAATATATTTATTAGTTTATGACTGGGTTGTTTATTTCTTATACTGTAGCTCTGGTGTTTGTGAAACACACCCACAGGTATTATAAAATGGTCATTGCTTTATAATGAAACAAAATTTTTTTCTTTAAATTTATTAACAATCAATTAATCAATGAGGATGGTTTACTAAAGTGGCACTTAAAAAAAAAATATTGATGTATACAGTATATTCCTAACTTTAAAAAAATACCTTATATTGCAATCATCCTCCTCCAATTTTCCAAAGTCTTTTTTTTGGTGCTGTGATTTGTCATCTTGTTAGAGGTTTACTACGTTTGTTCTCCATGGTTTCACTGTGCATAGGAAAATAGCCTCTTGCTCACTCCTGAGATGGACTAGGGTGCAAAGAGCAGTATACATGACCACAACTAATGTGCATTGCTCATTCCAAACAAATGGAAGTGAGGAGGGAAAGGACAGGTTTGATAGTCCCCAGGGGGCATTAAGATGAGGCAGAAAAACACAGTAAGAAACAATAACATGAAAAAGAACTGACAGGTTTATTAACCTCCCTAGTGGTGTGATTATGTCTGATTTTTGAATGTCAAAGCGGTACATTGTTTTGCATGGAAATTTGTTGTTTTATATTGCAGGCCTAACAAGGGTGCAATATTACTAGTCACTGTAATACTAGACACTGCATATTGGTTTAGTAAACATCCCGGGTATGATACATTTTGAAACATGGGACTGCACAAAGTCCGATGTCACAATCAGGACAATGGAACCTGGTTTCCTTTCTGATTTTCTTTCCACTGTCTTCTCGTTTTGAGCGACAAACCACGCACATCCTTGCAGGGGCTGACTTTTCCTCAGTTGGTGGGATGTAGTCTATGAAGTGACGACCAGTCAGGTGTTCTAGGTTGACAATGCCAACAGCATGATGTCCAGCTCTATTCAGAGCCATTGATGGTATTTGGTGGTTCACAAAGATACGTTCGGCAACTTTCCAAATTAAGGCATAATGAATCACAGGCTTGTCACTCTTTTTTTTTGAAGAATGTAGGCATTCCACAAGCATTGCTCAAGAAGATGCCTGGAGATCTTCTTGTAGTACTTCTTTTGCTGTTTCATCATTTCTGGGTAGAATGTCATTGCTTGTTCGGCTCTGTCGACACCTCCCGTGGTGTTATTGTAGTTTATCACTACTTGTGGCTTCATGATTTCTTCCCCACCTTTCCTGCATACCATAACAGTGGAGGTATTATGAACTGTACTCATTAGGCACACATCTTTCTTGTCAAATCATCGCAGTGCCATCATATTGCCTTTCTGCCAGGCAACCATTTCTCCAGTCTTTAGCTTCTTATTTCTAAACATTGGCGGCATGTGGCGCCAGTTAGCCCTAAGGGTTCATAGGCATCTGTTTTGTTTTGCAGAAGAAACTCATAAAGTTCAGGAGATGTAAAAAAGTTGTCGGTTTTTAGCCCTGATTTAGCAATTGCTCAATGAGTGAAAGAACAGAACATTCCATAGTTGCTATATTTTGGATTGGATTTTGTTCCTTTTCCAGTGTATAGGACTGAATACCAAATGTAGCCAGTTGACGATTCGCATAGCATGTAGGATTTTATGCCAAATCGTGCTCTCTTTGATGCAATGTATTGAATCAGCTGAGCCTTCCCTGGTAGGCCATTAGACTTTCATCTATGCTGATATCTCTCTCTGGCACATAGCTATATTTGGAATTCTTTAGAATCATTAGAGATTGAGTAGTTTCATCATATTCTTCACTGTTTTCAAAGTAAATATTTCATGATCAGGGAAAATCTGTACTCTGACATGACCGTACCAAAGAATGGAATGGCAAGTAATTTATTAGATGTCAAATACCACTTCTGCAGGGGTTTCCCCACCACTCCCTGAAGTATTATTAGGCCCAGACATTTCCAAATGTCATCTTTGGTCACTGTTTTCCTCTTTCTGCTTCTTGGAAATTTTCGATATGTGGTAGCTAATTGTTGCTCGTTGTACCGGTTTGTCTCAGTAACTCATTGGTCAGAAATAGTTGTAAGTATGCCAAGGGGTTGTCATCTTCAATGTCTACATTCATACCAGATGCTCCAATAAATAGGAATCTTGGGGGTGCTGCATGATCCGTACCACAGTCAATAGAGCACCAAGTTCGCACATTACTAAGCTCAGTCGCAGAATCATTGCTGTCGTCACTTTCAGTGTCTGATGATGAATTTCCCCACAAATCCCTATCACTCGATTCTGCAAGTGATTCTAATTCACTATCACTGTTTTCTAGCTGGTCTAAAACCACTTTTGACATAAAGGAAAGCTTTTTGAATGCCATGGAGGTTATCAAGTTTCCAGGCAGAAAGAATGGCAGAAAGAATGGTAAAACTGCAGTCAGGGCACTGGACGAAGCACTAGGGACAAAACTGAGTTGAAATGGTTTGATACACTAATGCAGTGATGACGAACCTTGGCACCCCAGAGGTTTTGGAACTACATTTCCCATGATGCTCAACTACACTGCAGAGTGCAGGAGCATCATGGGAAATGTAGTTCCAAAACATCTGGAGTGTCAAGGTTTGCCATCACTGCAATAATGTAATCAGATTACAATGTATTGTGTGTGTTATGTTTCATCCTTTTTTTAATTTGCCGCCAGTTACGCCCCCATGCGTAGCAAAGCTCGCAGGGAACGGAACCCGGAAAACTGATGCATCGGGCGGAAGATACGGCGGAGGACATTGCAGGATCCTAGGGACAATGTAAATAACCGTCCAAGGATAAAGTGTGATCCTGAGTGTGGTTCAGGGTTACCGCTTTTGGTACTGAAATTAACCCCGAGCCACAATCGAGATTACAGCCAGGGAGGTTAAGTAGTGAATGTGTATTTTTGGGGAATAAGGATATCGTTTAGTGCTGTAACTATTTTAAAAGTGAGATGTGAGGTGAGTTCCAAAGTACTCGTGGTGGATTAGGAAGCTGAGCGGTGTGATCCCAGGCAAAGTAAGGCTGTATACTACTGACACTACGGGTGAAAGCAAGTGGAATACAGGGGATGGAGTCGGTGGATTCTATAAGGAATGGGGCATATGTGAAGTGGGAGGGGTCAAAAAGAAAGGTTGGGGTCTGGCGCCCCCCATCCTAAAACCTCACCAGTCGCAACTGGTATGCAATGATCAAAAAATATATAAATGCCATCAAACTAGCAATAAAGTGCAATGTGCTCCATACTTCATACAGTGTCCTTATAAATTCCAATCAGTAGTGCAAAAAACAGCAGGCAGTCCATTTAGTGATTTCTGATATCAATATAATTGAAGGTAATATCTTCACACTAATCCATATGTATGCATATACATATATCCTTGTGTAGCCACTTGTTCCCTCACCGTATAGGCTTAATAACTGTGCCTAAAATCACAATCAATCCTCTGATTAGCTTCTTTGAATTTTCCTCCTTCTTATAGCTTATCTGTTTACTCAGGTGTCTTACATCACAGGGTGTGCTCCTTCCTTATTATTTAATATTGGTCTCCACTCACATCGTCCACATGCAAAGTAGCAAAGCTTGCAATAGTGCTTCACCGTGTTAAAAGGATTTATTTGCATAAAACATAAAACAAGTTTCACTCACATTTTCCAGATTAAAAACAAGCCTTAATGGCACATCCACAGGTGCTGAGACAAAGGTATCTCCTCAAGACCGGCTCTGCAACCCCACTTATCAATGCTCCCCCGTCGGTTTTGCTGACTCTATTTTCCTTGATAACATCCTAGTTCCTCACGCGTCAGCCCCTCAGGCTCCCCTGAAATGTATGAAGACGACTGCCAGAAGAAAACATGCAAATTTCCACAATCTTTGATAATATAGGGTTGCATGTCAGGTAAAGGTATGGGAGAGATGACAATCATTAAAGGAGTTGTAAAGGCAGAAGGTGTTTTATCTTAATGCATTCTATACATTAACCCCCCTGGCGGTAATCCAGAGGCTGGCTCGGGGTGGAACTTCAGTACCATAAGCGGTAACCCCGAGCCAGACTCGGGCTCGCATTGCAGGATACAGGGAGACTTACTTACCTTGTCCCCTGGATCCTGCGATGTCTCCCCGCTGTGTGTGCGAGCTCCTCCGCTTGATTCACACAGTGCCTGAGTGCCACTGAGCTCCGTTCCCTGCGACGTTACGACGCACGGGAGCAGAGATCGGCGCCAAATTCAAAAAAGTAAAAGCACACAAAACACATACAGTACTGTAATCTTACAGATTACAGTACTGTATAAAAAAAATTACACGTCACATTTGTCCCTAGTAGTCTGTCCAGTGCCCTGCATGTAGTTTTATATTATAAATACAGTTTTTTTCTGCCTGGAATTTGGAGATTGTCCATAGCAACCAAAAAGTGTCCCTTTATGTCAAAAGTGATTGCTAGAAAACAGCAATAATAATTTAGAATCACTTGCAGAATTGAGCGATAGCGATTTGTGGGGAAATTCGTCATCAAACATTAAATCTAATGACAGCGACAATTATGTAACTGAGCAAATTTCAGTGTTTTTGATTTGATTAAATTATTTAATAATTTTTATAGTTATTTATTATATTTTAATTTATGATTTTGTGTTTATCATACCCGGGATGTCTACTAGACTCTGGTTTGGACAGATTTAAGTGAGTTATTCCTAAGAATTGCAGGTCTACAATATAAAACGCCAAATTTCCATGCAAAATAATTGTACTGCTTTCAGCACCTAAAACCAGAAAGAATCATACCGCCAGGGAGGTTAAGATAAAAAACCTTTTGGGTGGAGCAGCCACCCAAGCACCCCCTAATTACTTACCTGAGCCCCATCTCTCTCCAGCGATGTCCACGAGTGTCTACGCAACAGGGACATTCCTCCTGATTGGCTGAGACACATCAGTGGCACCATTGGCTCCTGTGGCTGTCAATCAAAGTCATTCAGCCAATCAGAGCAGAGAGGGGTGGGCTAGGTCAGGGCTCCATGTCTGAATGGATACACAGAGGTCTGACTCGGCTCGGGTGCCCCCATAGGGAGCACTCGATAGTAGGGAAGGGCCAGGAGCATTAAAGAAGGACCCGAGAAGAGGAGGATCCAGGCTGCTCTGTGCAAAACCAACTACACAGAGGAGGTAAGTAAAACATGTTTGTTATTTTAAAAAAAAACAAGACTTTACAATCACTTTAAATCTTCAATAAATTTACAAGTTTATATTGAGATTTTGGACACTTTTCTTATTCCATCATTTGAAAGCATGTTTGGGGATGATGACATTTTTCAGGATGTTATCTGATGCAAATGTTTGCTTTAGAACTGCAAAACACATGGTGATTTCCATAATATTTTCCTGAGAATTAAGTGTCTCCATATTTTTTTTCCTCTGCTTGATTTGCAAAAAACAGTTGCAACTGACTACAGTTTTCTTCCTTTTTTTTCTTTTTTAAACTGTTTCATTGAATGTTAAATGAAAATAGTTTGAGGCATGCCTATGATTAGTTTTTTTCCTACACAATTAAACAATTGAATGAACATTTTCCAAGAGTGGTGAATTCATACTTTTTGCCAGGAGTTGTAGTAATTACAGTTTGGCCCTTGTCAAGTCGCTCAAGTCTTTATGCTTTCACATTTTTTCTATTTTCAACATATCGATTTCAGGGACAACATGTCCACTCACTGCTTAATTTATTCCACCAGCTTTCAGATATTTCAGATGCCATTGTAACAAGATAATCAATGTTATTCACTTTACCTTTCAATAGACATAATGTTATGACTGTACAGTGTTTGTGTGTGTGTGTATATATATATATATATATATATATATATATATATATATATATATATATATACATATATATATATATATATATATATATATATATATATATATATATATATATATACCCCAAATACAAAAAAAGTGGGATATTTTAAAAGGTCATTTTGAAATCAATGGCAGCAACATGTATCAAAAAAGTTGGGACAGGGCAACAAAAAGCTGGAAAAGTATGTGGTACTAACAAGGAATAGAGAAAAGAAGGCCTAGTGTGCATTGCACGGCCAGTACCCCTAAGGGATGTTTAAGTTGATAGACACAGACAAAGTTTATGCAATGTAAAACATTTATTCAGAATTATACATAAAACATAGTGAAGAAAAATTATTGTGATTGGGTTACAATTTAGGGATGTCAAGAGCATATGATATTGACAAAACCGATGGCTAGATGTACAAAAATACATATACAAGGGGGTTACAGACTTGTCATGTGTGATGAGTCTAGGAAAACGCTGACATGTTTCGGACTTTTGTCCTTTTTCATAGGCGAATTTAAATCCTTGTCAATCACATCTAATGGTATGAACAAATGAATATTAGTGCAATAAAGCAGTACAGTAACGCAGCAAGACACTGTATTCCTTGTCACTGGCGCACGAATATAGTCCCTACAAAAAAAGAATAGTTCAGGAGAATAAACTGTATAGAAAAAATAGAAGAGCTTATCAGTATCTCCCAAGAGAAAATAACCAATTTCACATCTGTGTGATACAACTGGCTGGAGTTTAAAAGCATGCAAGAATATAAAGATATTATCACTTAAGAAAATTATATATTGACCAGAAATGAATTTCTTAAGACTATCCGTGATAATAATGCAACAATAATGTCTCACGTTAATGCATACTCCCTTATCTTCTCCTCCCCCCTCCCTATCTATCTATTTATTTATATATTTTTTTCCCCCCCTCTCTCTTCTCCCCCCCACACCCCTATGGTATAGTGTGGTATGACCACACCGAAAAAATATATAAGAAAATATATTTGAATCACTTTTATATGGAAGAATTTATATACCTTTGAATTCTATAGGTCCAGACATATGTTGATAACTTATTGTTAATATGTTTTGAGATTGCTGTAACTCATTAATATGCACACGTTTTTCTATTGACATGGCATTGTATTACCTGTTCATACTTTTTCAATAAAAATTTATGAAACAAAAAAAACAGTACAGGCAGTAAAGGCACAATATTAGAAATGCTATATGCATTGAGAGAGAAGAGTAAGGAACTATTAGGGTACTTACATGCATGAAAAGACCCCCTATAATGATAATGAGCACCAGTGCCATGGAAAGGCTGATGACCAGCGTATGCTCAAGTATGCTGTGGTATATCTAATTGTATCATGTGCGATAGCACAGGTATGGCGGCAGACTAGAGACCCCTTATGCTGCAAGACCTCCAAAGAGACAGGGGATCAGCCTGTGTCTAAACAACTTTGGCCGGTCAAATGACAAATCTAAAAATGTATGAGAGAGGTATAATAAAGAGCAATAAGTCTGTGGCACAAAAAAGGCATCTTGTCTAATGTGTCCAAAAAATAATAGATTCATAAAGTATTTACCTGTAGTGAAGGGTATCTCAAACAGTGCCTGCACAGGCCAGGAACCAACAGCATGCTCAGTGCTGTTGGTTCACACTAGATATAGCAAGCATTGTAAAGAGAAACAGCTGTGAGATGGCACCAAAAGTCAGCCCTCACTGTTGATTCAATTAGACCGAAGCAACGGACCGCTGCACCATTGGCTGCAGACGGTTTGTCTAAGGAAATCTCTGATGACGCGGTGCTGGGCGGGGCCACGCCTATAGGGGCGGAGCCGCGTCCAGCGTCGCGATGTCACCGGTACACGTGACAGCCCCGTCCCGTCCACGCTCCAAGCTGGAACGCAAACAGGAAATGGGCACCAAATTTGATCGGGCATGCGCATGCGCCAGATGGCAGAAAAAGCGGACGCGCAATGTCTCCCGCTCGCCGGGCAGCATATTAAGGGGACCGTACCTGTCGCCATGAAGTTGCATTCGTATACATAAGGGGGCATCAAATGGAAATATGGATATAATGCCATTGAATGCAATGTATAAAAGTGCTTGATCGAGGGTAAACTGTCATGCATGTATTACCGCAATAGCATCTGCAAAATACAATAAGGGATTATGCAAATATACAAAGGATACAGATGAAGGGGAGAAACAGCATAAACGGTCAATGTTAACATGCAATTTATAATGTTTGGAATCAGTAGATCATGCTATAACAAGCTTTGACAAATGTGCACAGTAAAAAAACATTACAATGAATAATATGATATATGGAAATGGGTTACAAATATAGTTCACAAATACCAGATTGAAAACCCTCGAGACAAGGTTTAAAGTTAATTGCCTCGTTAAGGCCTGGGGGTGAGGTAGCGTTAAGATGGAAAATCCACCTTAGTTCACTTTGTAGAAGTGCCTTGTTGTAATAACCTCCTCTGCTATTGGGAGGGATATGGCCAAGGGCTTTAAAGAACACTCTTGGAGTGTGGTCAGGGTGTAGTAGCTCACAATGTCGTCCAATAAGAAGGAACTGGTCTTTTTTGATAATGTTTTGTATGTGACGATAAATGCGTTGCCAAAAAGGCAATTTTGCCTTTCCCACATAGAAGCATCCGCATTCACACTGTAAAAGATAGACAATGCCGACTGAGCGGCAATTGACATAATGCTGTGGGTAAAAGTGTTGTCCGTAATGTATTATTTTTGTTAGATTTGCACATATACCTGCAGTAACCACAGTTGCCACAAGGGAAAGTAACAAGTAATTTTGTAGTATTTTTAGTAGGGGCCGTGTATTCGCTCCTAATTAGTATATCATGAAGAGAGGGTGACCTTCTATATGTAAGGAGAGGATGGGCAGGTACAAATGGAGAAAGGGAATGATCAGTAGTCATTATGTGCCAATACCGAGAGAGTATATCTGTGACCTGAGGTTATGGTTGACAATATGTTGTTATGATCCTTAATGGGGGACGTGATTCCTTTTTAGGTTTGGAAGATAATAAATTCTGTCGAGATTTTGTTTTGGCTTTTTTATAGGCGTCTTTCAACACTTTATTAGTGTAGCCACGGGCTCGGAGTCTGTCTCGCAGTACAGAGGCCTCATGTTCAAAAGAAGCCTCTGTAGAGCAATTACGACAGGCTCGAAGATATTGTGCAAAGGGGATAGAGTCGAGTAGGGGTTGTGGGTGAAAGCTGGACGCAGCTAGGATAGTGTTTCCAGCTGTTGGTTTTCTATAAAGTTGACTTTGTAGATGACCTTCATGGTCCTTCGTGAGCACAAGGTCTAAAAATGAAATGGTCGTAATGCTATAAGTCTTGGTGAATTTAAAGTTGAGTTTATTAGTAGAGTTCAAATAGTCAAGAAATTGATGTAGTAAATCTGGTGAGCCCATCCAAAAAAGGTGGATGTCGTCTATAATAGACGCCAAGTCGCTATATGGCGAGTATAGCAACTTGCCGAATCATCCAAAAGTAATAAGCGTTCCCACTCCCCCAGGTACAGGTTCGCGTACGCCGGGGCACAACAAGTGCCCATGGCGACGCCCTGTACCTTAAATGAAAAAATATTATGAGTAAGAATAAATTGTAAAACCTTAATGATAAATGTGGATAAGTCTGGAGGATATGTCTGAGTCGTAAATAGAATGTGTTGAATAGTGGAAAGTCCCAGGGAATGTGGAATAGAGCTGTATAGGACCTCCACGTCGATGGCAACTAACATTGTGTCGCCATCGACGTGGAGGTCCGACAGGTTCTGTAATAAGTGAGTAGTGTCACGAATATACGATGTTAACGAGATTACTAATGGTTGTAAAAGTTTATCGATGAATCTGCTGAGGTTGTCAGTAAGACATCCACGGCCAGAGACTATGGGTCTGCCAGGTGGTTTGTTAATATTCTTATGCACTTTAGGAAGTGCATAAAAAGTGGCTTCCCGCGGGAAGGTAGTTCTGATAAAATCTGTAGTGGCTTTATCTATTGCGCCTTGATTTAAGGCATCATCGACTAAATTATAGAATTGTTGTGTAAAACTAGTAATGATCCGGGGATCACTTGGTACCATTCCTGATTGTTTAAAATGTCTTGGCACATGGCTACATAATCTGATCTATTCTGAATAACTATATTCCCTCCCTTGTCAGCTGGTTTTATGATAATAGAGGGATTTGTTTTTAGGCTTTGTTGGGCCAAATGTTCGTGATAGGAAAAGTTTTTTGGGGAGCTGTAGGAACTAGGTTTAAGATTACGTATTTCCCGAGTGACCAACTGTAGGAAGAGTGCAGCTTTAGAATTGGTACTTGGGGGTGGGTAGAAACTGGACTTCTTTTTCATGGTTAATTTGGGTTGTGTAGGGGTAGGATGGCCGGAAGTGTCAGCATCTATTTCAGCCACAATGGTTTCCAAATCAAGAGTGTCAATGAGGTCAGTGCACTCACTTTCTTCCAGAAGATCAGTGAGATCCTGAATGGCGGTAACTTCAGAGGATGTGTGAAGGAGTGAGTCAGTGAAGAGAATTTTTGTATACATGCACTGCAATAGTAATTTCCTAAGGAATAAGTGTATATCTTTGATTACTGTGAATTTGTCAATCTGTGAGACAGGATAAAAGGTTAGGCCTTTTTCTAACACTGCAATTTCATGGGTGGAAAGGGAGTGGGAAAACAGATTAATGATATTACATGATTGTGACATTAACGTGGTAATTTCTTTGGTTTTGTGGTGTACGTGTTGTGTTGCTGTTGAATCCTCTGAGATGCCTGCATCTTTTCTAAAAAATCACTTGTATTTGTAGAAATAGGGAGTGAGTTAGATCTCTGTATTTTGTGTTGGGAGAGAGCGGTTTGTGACTGCTCCATATGGGAGGCTCCAATCATTCTCTCCATGTCTGAAATGTCTTCACCTGAAGTTGTGTAGGCGCGGCCACGTTTGAATCGTCGGATGCCATGTTGGACAGCCTGTTTGTGAGAAGACTGAGATAGAGTGTTGTCCCTATTGGTCAAGATGTGTGGAAGAGCTGAAAGCACATTTTGAAACTAATTAGGTCCATTTGCAACAGGTCAGTAAGACCCCTTACACATGGGGCAGACTCCTTTGCAGTTCACCTTCTCCGTGGGGAATCTGTCCATAATCCCCACTGAGCAGACGGGTGGCTGGTCTGTGTCCGCTCCGCTCCACCTATGAACAGTGGACACAGACACAGCCTGTAAACAAACTGCCTGTCCATTTACACCGAACTGCCATTCGATCCGATCCACCAGACGTAGGGGGAAAGGATTTGTCTGTTTTTTATCAGACAGGATCAATTTGAATGTTGGCAGGTGTCGACGGACAGGTGTCCATTGACATCCGCTGCTCCATAGAGGAGACTGGAGAGTCCAATTGGGTCCACCTGAAAAACTGATAGGTGGTCCAGATTGGTCCATCCATGTGAAACGACCCTAACATGATTGGGTATAAAAAAAACATCTTAATGAGTCAGAGTATCTCAGAAGTAGAGATTGGCAGAGGTTCACCAATCGGTGAAGAGCTGAGTCTAAAAATTGTTGAACAATTTCAGAATAGTGTTCCTCAACATAAAATTGCAAAGACTTTAAATATATCATCATCTTCAGTATATAATATTATCAAAATATTCAGAGAATCTGGAGAAATCTTTGTGCACAAGGGACAAGGCTGAAAAACTATTTTGAATGCCTGTGATCTTCGGGCTCTCAGAGGGCACTGCATTAAAAACAGGCATGATTCTGTTATTGACATCACTGCATGGGCTCTAAAATCACTGTCTGTGAACACAGTCCGCCGTGCCATCCAAAAATGCAAGTTAAAGCTCTATCATGCAAAGAAGAAGCCATATCTGAACCTAATTCAGAAATGCCACCATCTTCTGTGGGCCATAGCTAATTTAAAATGGTTTGTTGCAAAGTGGAAAATTGTTCTGTGGTCAGAGAAATCCACATTTGACATTCTTTTTGATATCCATGGGCATCCTCTGGACTAAAGAGGAGTAGGACCTTCCAGTTTTTTATCAGTGTTCAGTTCAAAAGCCTTCATCTCTGATGGTAAGGGGGTGCATTAGTGCTTATATAATGGGCAGGTTGCACATCCGGAGAGCCACCATTAATGCTGAAAGATATATCCATATTTTAGAGCAGTATATGCTCCTATCCAGACTATGTGTTTTTCAGGGAAGGCCTGGCATATTTCAGCAGGACAATGTTAACCCCTTAATGGGGGTGCCTCCCAGCCCTTTAAGGGGTTTCTGATGCTGGAAAGTGGGGTTTATGATCATGTTACCGCCATGATTGTCTTTGCCAGCAGTCACATGACCAGAAAGCACCCCATCGCAAGTAGCGATCAGGAGCTTTCCGTTAGGTGCCAGTAACTGTGCCAGGAGCGCACATAGCACGCCCTCTCAACACAGGTTTGTTTACATCTTGGTACACAAAAATGCCACCTCTCAGCATCAAGGCCCATCTGCCGAAAGGCCGCATATTTGCGTACTCTCAGGGCTAAGAGGTTAAGGAAAAGTTCACCTTTCATAACATGTTACATGTTACACTTGTATTTAGAGTGTAACATGTTACAAATGGACCGTCCCCTGCACCTCCATAATCCCTGCTGTGGCAGCTAGCAGGGTTCTTTAACCTGCCCAGCAACGTCACTCATTGGAAGGGCTCTGTGCATGGAAAACTACAAGGTCCAGCAGCCTTTGTGGATGTCCACTTTTGTTGTTACAATCTGACAGGAAGCATTAATTGAATCTGCTTACCTGTATGGTACGTATGGGCAAGTAGATACACTGGCAGATCTGCTGGAGACCATGCTTTACAGGCTCCAAATTTCTTTTTAAATAAATGCTCTTTTTTTTGCAGGTATTCTTTTGATTTTTTTAAGCTACATACAGCATCTATCACAACAGCATGGCTTCATAGTAGAAGAGTCTGGGTGCTTAACTGTCCAGCGTGCAATCCAGACCTTTCACCAATTGAAAATGCTTGGTGCATCTTGAAATCGAAAAAGAAGGCCCAGGACTGTTGAGCAGTTAAAATCCTATATAAGAAAAGAATGGGACAACATTTCTCTGTTGTGTGTGTGTGTGCGTGTGTCTGAACACAGTGTATATAAGTTCAAAGATTGCTTTAGTGTGGCTTATTTTCTTGCAAACATGTTGATGTATAAGCCCTATATCCATGTATCTATTGATCTGATTATACAGTACATACATATACACAAAAAGGTATAGAACTGTGCTAAGCAATATTTGTTTGAAATATGTTGTTCTTCCTAATTTGCTATGTTGTAACTCTCTTTTGCTGCTAGTTAGTGGAGATAGATTTCTAAAATAGTCAGAAATCTAATTTTCAGTGAGATAACATAATTTTTTAAGTTCCCTGCATATACATGGTTGTATATTTGAAGAAAACTTCCCATCCCATTAACTTCTTAATGGCTGCATAACTCATATACAGTATGTGGTAGCAAAGAGGGTGGGGTTTTAACACCCAGCCATCTCACATATGCTTCCATGGCAGCCTGAGGTTGTCTGACAGCTCTTGTACATGGCTTCTGATTAAGAGTCAGTGACTCCTGCTCCCAATCATGTGACTGTTGTCAGAGCCAGTCACAGTGGTCACATGCTACAGAAGCTGCTCTACCTCCCAGGCCTTAAGGCCCACCTAAAGGTCATAGGGAGGGGTGTAAAAAGGTTAATATGTCTATAATAAATACAAATATTACAATAGGCCTTATATAGTTGTATCACAGCTGTTATTTAACAGAAGCTAACAACAATGTTACTTATCACATTAAGTCACCCACTAGGGTCTGACTATACAAACCTGTGCATTAAATAACCTCACAACGGTAAAATCAGCAAGTTAAAAAAGGCAAATCTAAAATAGGTCTTAGGTAAAGTCTATAATAAAATGTGTGTACATATAAAAAGATACACAGTAGTGATATGTCTATATATATATATATATATATATATTTATATATATATATATATATAATAAAACATTTACCAACGGCCTATACAGACATGGCCATCTGTAGAAGCAAAGAAAAAAGCATCAGCACTGTCCGGAGTCACTGAAGAATATGACGAATAAAGCTACATGGCTTTGGCTGCTTCTGAAGATTATTATTGATGCAGGCTGGCTTGGGTTACTAAGACAATATGATGGAAGAACCTTCTGCTTAGGTGAAAAATATCTTATGTATAATTCAAGCAAAAGCTTCTCATAGAATACTTCTATCATGGTAACTTACGCTTTTATTTTCTTGCTTTATTTTTTCATGTTAAGGCATACAAGGGCAATGTCAGATACTTATACTATACAGACGCATACATAGCAAGGCGCTGGATTCTGATCAAGGCCTTTCTTTCATTGGCAATTGAAAACTAATGAGGTGGCACAGTGACTCATGCTATTTCTTTCATTATTGCACAGTAAATAAAAACAAGCAGAAGAGGAAGCTGGACCAAAAGTAAAATATATCACTGCATGTTTTTCTTTGAAAAGCTGATTAAGAGCAATGTGTCTGGATTCTCAGAACACAAGGATCACATTTATCAACCATACATTATTTCATGGGATATAGCTCCCAAACTTCTTAGCCGTAATTCTTTCAAGAGTTTGTAAAAAATACAAAAGAAAGTTCTGTACATAAACCAGGTCATCTCCAAACTGCATAATAGCAGCCTGAATTTGAAGAACTCCAGAGAATAAATAAATATAAAGTGGTTAAATTGAGCTAAGTACAACAATCGAAATCCAGCCTTTTCAGCAGAGTGCAGATGAATGTTGATCAGTGTGTGGTCTTTTCTGCTCAACAGAAGTCAATTGTTTGATCAACTTCTGCTGAAGGGACATGTTGGAAAATTACCATCAGTCAACCTTATTTATGTGGATGGAGTAATCATTTTTTTTCTGTGTCATTCAGCCCACTGGATTAAAGTGTAAGTTCACATTTTCAGAAGAAAATTTAAATTAAACTAACACCATATGCCCTTCCTACCCTCCAGTTGCCTCTGTACTTACCTCTATGGTTGAATAGCCATCACTGTAGTGGTCTGGGGATTTGAAATCCATGTTATTTTCCCTATTCTTTCTGCATGGCTTCTGGGATGGATCAGAGTGTTTCTGATTGCTCAGAACCAGCCCAGAGCAACATTCTGACCAGTCCCAGAAGCCATGCAGCAAGAAGAGGGAGAAGAGCAGGGATTTAAAATCCCTGAACCACTACATCATCTGTGTGGGCACTGACAGCCCATCACCCATGGAGCTGTAAGTATACTGGGGACCGAGGGGGTGGGGAGGGTGTAAGGCGTTAGTTAACCTTTTACTTTTTCTTCTGAAAAGGTATTAAATAACCCATTTAGGGTATTATTTGACAGAGATCTTTGCCCCAGTCCAGCAATCTTGCTTCATGCACCAGGCCATTTTGCCTACATGTCTTGCTGATCCTTACTGTTATGCTGCCATTTATTTGGAAAAATCTCCCCTCTGATGTAAATTCCTAGCCTATGTGTGACTACTAGTAGTATGTCACCCAGTGTCTTTTAACCAGTTCCCGACCGGCGCACACAGATGTACGTCAGCATAATGGCACGGACAGGCAAATGGGCATACAGGTACGTCCCTTTAAATTTGCCGCTGTGCCATCGCTTGTGCGCCGCCAGTTGGGACCTCCGTGAGTCAGATCGTGGGTCCCACGGACTTGATCCGCAAGGGGATACCTGCGATCGTCTCATGGTGAGGAAGAATGGGGAGATGCTAAAGTAAACAAGCATATCCCCCTTCTGCCTAGCAACAGTGTCACTTAACTCTGCTCCCTGTGATTGGAGCAGAGATCAGTGTTGTGTAATCAGTGCATTTGTATAGCATTGATTGCTGTATAAATGACAATGGTCCCAAAAATGTGTAAAAATTGTCTGATGTGTCCGCCATAATGTCACAGTCACAATAAAAATCGCTGATCACCGCCATTACTAGTAAAAAAAAAAAATATTAATAAAAATGCCATAAAACTATCCCTTATTTTGCGCAAAACAATCAATAATCGCTTATTGCGATTTTTTTACCAAAAATATATAGAAGAATGTATCGGCCTAAACTGAGGAAAAAAAATGTTTTTTATACATTTTTGGGGATATTTATTATAGCAAAAAGTAAAATATAATGTGGTTTTTTTTTCAAAATTGTCGGTCTTTTTTTGTTTATAGCGCAAAAAATAAAAACTGCAGGAGTGATCAAATATGACCAAAAGAAAGCTCTATTTGTGGGGAAAAAAGTACGTCAATTTTGTTTGGGAGCCACGTTGCATGACCGCGCAATTGTCAGTTAAAGCGACGCAGTGCGAATCGCAAAAAGTGGTCTGGTCTTTGGCCAGCAAAATGGAAAGTGGTTAACCAGCATTCTTTGCACAGGTGCTGATTTTCAGACTGACTCACATCAGGCAATGGGCAATCTAGAATGTATTTAAAATTCTTTTAAATCTCATTTATATACTCTGTTAGATGGAAATAAATGACTTGACATATTTGAAGTTGTAAAGTAACTTATCATTTGGGTGGCTTTTACTTTTTCCAGTGAATTTCCAAGTGCTCTGTCATTAAAAAAAAAAAAAAAACTTTTCTTAAAGCGTTTCTTAACTCCCCCCAAAAAAAAAAAAGATCCTGTTCCTGTAAAGCATTTTATACAGCATAGTGCTTGTGCTGTGTCACTTGGCCCCCTGTATCACCAGTTTACGTGCTTATGTCATCCGCAGCCATCCTGTCCTCCTCTGTGCTCTCCCCCCTCCCTCCCTGCCTGTCAGCTTGTGACAGTGCCTGCCCTCGCAACTCCTGCTGCTCAACTAACTTTCACATCTTCATACCATCCCCTCTGTGTTCTAATCCTGTGTGCCCCTGTGAGAGTGATTTATAAAAAAAAGCCTGCTATACCTCATTTCACAGCTCTTCTCAGCGATCACATGATTTGCTCTCTCTCTTCTCTCCTACTCCTCTCCCAAATCTAGGCCCCGCCCACTGCATCAGTCAGATGGGGAGAGGAGAAAGCCGGCCGGTCATGTGATCGCTGAACAGAGCTGTGAAATGAGGAATAGCAGACATATTTTTTATAAATCACTCACACAGGGGCACACAGGATTAAAACACTGAGGGGGTGGTATGAAGATGTGAAGGTGGCTTAACAACCACTTTAAATTACATCATATGGCAGCTGAAGTTTAGTGAGAACAAGAGTAACCAAAGGTGTAACCAAATGATATTACTTTTTTTTTTTTTTTTTACTATAAATGTAATGCACTTGATGTGATCAAAAATTCACAATTGTCCTACATTGGGCACTGTGAAACATCAAAACTACTCAATACTCAGATAAAGTACATTGTATTTCTTATCAGCCAGACTAGAGAATTCCCCACCTTCCCAGATTTTACTGCTAGATTGTGACCTTATTTTCCCTTCTGAGGATAAGCAGTAAAGGAAGGTCACCTCCCTGCCTTCAGCACATCTTTGAAGAGTGAAGAAGCAGTAGCAGTTCATTCCTCTACTTTTATAGAAAAAGAACTCATTCTCTCATAGGGGATACCAAAAGAGCGAGGCAATCCCATATGAGAGTGAGTGAAAAGAAGCTACTGCAGATATCAAGGACAAATAAGGTAAAAATTAATTATCAATAATTATCAGAAAAACTAATTTATTAATTACAAGTTATAAAATTGCTGTTGGATCCGACAATAATTGTCATGCCACATACATAGAATATATCCTTTTAGCTAATAATACCCACCCCCCAGAATTACACATATAACACACAACAAATATAGACAAACAAAGATAAGACAAACATGCAACGATCACGGTTTGAGGCACCTCCTTTGTCACTAATGCGCCAATATTCCCAAATGGGATATCCTAGTAATAAACCACAGCGTGGTCATAATTATATATTGGCACATATGTGATCAAATGGGGTATGGAGACAACTATGCTACCTAGGCAGTTGGTAAGAAGTTGGAATATATTCCCCAAATGGCTGCTAATAACATTACACTTTAAATAAAGATTAATTCTCACTTTTGTTTAAGCGGCAGAAAAAAAGAACACATTTGGGAGCAGTTTAAAGACAAAAACTGAAAGACGTGTAGCTGGAATATTCATATGAAAATAATTGAAAAAATAATAGAGATAACCAGATACATCCTGTTTCCTGACATGAGTGTCTAAATAAAGTTCTTTCTTTGTTTGTTTAAATGTGAAAGCTCATATATTGCAACATTGTTCCTGAACAGGACAAGACTGTGTAGCAATTAACTTGTACCAGTATTTGCTAGGTAGATGTTTTTAAATCAGCTCCGCTCGTTCCTCATGCAGTGAAGGAAGGTATGTATGTGTTTAGAGCCATGGATCATTATACAGGCATAATGCTGACATCAACTCCGGCAAACCATGCCTCACTTAGCAGAAAAGACAAAAATTTAATATAGATCACAGCAGAAAGAAAGGGGAGGTTATAGTTTACGTTACCACTTCTTTTGCAGGTAAATTAAATCAGTCCATGTGATGATTCACTGACGTGTCCTGGAAGGGTATCCTCCATTCACTCTGCTTGTTGGGATCTCATCAGGTGTTCATTGCCAAGTGTTCCTTCATTTATGGGCTTAGGCTGGTTTTTGTCCTTGTGTGTTAGTTACATGTATCCATACAAGATGGTATGAGCTTAAAAGGGTATTTCACATCTGCTCGGTTTGTGCTGTTAGTCCGCTGTTAGCTGTTGGCTAGCACTGGTAGTCATAGGTAGTCATAGGTCTTCTCCTTTGCTGTTAGTGATTACCCCATGGGGGGCCCGTTCACCGCTCCTACGCCAACGCGTTTCGCAACACAACGTTGCGTAGCTTCGACTGGGCGTGAAGGATCTTCCAAATACGTCATTCCCTTATAGTCCTGTATGACAATTTGTTTCCTCCCTTTTGAGATGTTTTCAGCATGTAATTAAGTGTGGGGTCGGCTTTGTTGTAAGCGCCGGGTTAGTCATTCATTCTGCAGCGTGTAAGATCATTGGAGTTTTTAATTGTAGAGCAATATGTTACCTGTCCAATTGGATTGTTTTAAATAAACACGATTCCCCTATGAATGGTATAGCATGAAATCTCATTGATATATAAAGAAAAGGGGGGACAGGTAGATTGTGATTTCTCCTAGATTAACTACATCATTAGACAGGACAAAGACAAGACAAGACAGTCCAAATAATGGATGCATTCCTTATGCAGTATTTATTATATAGATTTTTAAGAGGGAAGCCTGAGTTGAGTGACAATAGCACTAATAATAGATTACATATGTATCTTTATGGTGGGTTTTGTTGGAATATTGTTGTTCTGGGAATATTCATCTTAATCTTTAGCAATTTCACATACGGAAACTAACTATAGCGGGACCAAGATTAAAGTTAGGAGGTAATTTGGAATGGCCGTTATACTATATGCAAATGTTTTCTCCACATCCTCCATATCTTTATAGTTATTTTGAAATATATGTTTGGCAATACATTGGTAATGTTAGCGATTGCATGTCAGTGAAAGAATTTGGAGAACCATATAATACACTATGCAAGGTTAGGAGATCGGGGATAAGGGATTGATTACTTTTCTAAGATATAAGTGAATATATATGCCATTATCAATGGCGCTTATTCACTTTTTGGGGAAGGATCATATTCAGTGCTTACAAAATCATATCCCTATCCTGCCTTTCAATAGTTCATATCACTTTACTATAAAGTGGAGGAGAGGAAGGATAGTACAGGAAAAGAGATGCAGGGAGAGGATTGACGTTTGAGGGGAAAGGGAAGGAGAAGTGGGGGTAAGTCCGGATTATGTTTGGTCAAGGAAGCATTGTAAATTTAGTTCGGTATTCATGCCTTTTGGCACAAGAGTCCGTAAGGTGAAGATCCACCATTTTACTTTTTGCAATAATATGCGATCAAAGTCCCCTCTTCTCGGTGGTAAATTGAGGCCATATATTCCTTTGACCCTCAGACCATCCGCTTTGCCCCCATGGTACTGGGCAAAGTGTTTGGCTACCGGTCTTTCCTCCCTTTTCTCCTCAACTCCCTCTCTTCTCTCTCTTTCCCTCTTTAAGTCTCTTAAATGTTCCCCTATGCGTACCCTTAGTGCTCTTTTCGTTTTTCCTATATATAGTTTCTGGCATGGGCAGGTGATCATATAGATCACTCTGGTGGTCGAACAATTTATTAAGTTTTTTATTTCGTATTGCCTACTGCCCTCAGAGTCTTCGAAGGTGGTCGTTCTCTCTACATATGGACAAATTTGGCACTTGGAGCAGGGGACCATCCCCTTGCATCGCGGGTACTCTGAGAGCCAGTTGCTGTTTTGGTTGCGGACATATTCTGAGTGTATCAAAATATCTCCCAGGGTTTTGGGCCTGCGTGCCACCATTTTGGGGCCAGTGTCTACTACTTTTGCAAGTGCTTTATTATTCCTAAGGATTCCCCAGTGTTTCTCTAGGATCTTACGAACTGAGCCCCACTGTGAACCATAAGTTGTGATTAGTCTTGTTGGGCCTAATTCGTCACTGTCCTGGTTATTTGGGTTTCCCTTTTTGACTAAAAGACTCTCTCGGTTGCGTATTGCAACCTTTCGTTTTGCATGGCGGATCTGCTTGTGTGAGTATCCCCGTTCTCTGAATCTAATATATAATTCCTTAGATTCCCTTCTAAAGTCGTCTGGGTCTGTGCAATTTCTCTTTATTCTCACAAATTCGCCAATCGGAATACCGTTTTTTTGCCAGGGTGGGTGGGAGCTACCGGCCTGTAGTAGTATGTTTGCTGCGGTTTCCTTGCGATATGTACTCGTTTAGATTTTTCCTTTTTCAAGTCTTATTTTCAAGTCCAGGAAAGACAGCTCATACCTATCCTAAATGTACATGAGATGTATGTTACGTTCATTTTTGTTTAGTTCCTCTACGAATTTAGGAATAATTTGTGATTCACCGGACCAGATGATCAGCACGTCATCAATGTACCTCAGCCATGCTTGTACATGGCCGAGGTACATTAGATGACCGTACACCTCCTCCTCTTCCCAGCTGCCTAAATGGAGGCAGGCATATGCCGGTGCCCATGCTGCCCCCATAGATGTCCCTCGGATCTGCTGATAGAAGTTCGAAGTAAACTGGAAATAGTTGTTATTGAGGGCAAATTCTAAAAGTTCAATTAAAAATTCATTTTGTGCCCCCATTAAAGGATAACATCTATCCAGAAATCCCTTGATTCCTCTACTTTTCCTGTCACCATGTTCTTTGTCAGCACATGTTCACACAACACATCTTCTCATGCTCCCTCTCTGCATGCTTTTGTACGAATAACTAAATGAATGAATTCCATCTAATAAAAGATATATACTATGTATAGTGTGTGTGTGTGTGTATATATATATATATATATATCATTGCCTTAAGAAAAAATAGATTTGCAGGCTCTTATTAGCTGGAGAAGTTCTGACTTCTAGGCAGCATATACAGTATCTCACAAAAGTGAGTACACTCTTCAAATTTTTGTAAATATTTTATTATATATTTTCATGTGACAACACTGAAAAAATTACACCTTGCTAAAATTTAAAGTAGTGAGTGTATATCTTGTATAACAGTGTAAAGTTGTTGTCCCCTCAAAATAACTCAACACACAATCATTAATGTCTAAACCACTGGCAACAAAAGTGAGTACACCCCTAAGTGAAAATGTCCAAATTGGATCCAAAGTGTCAATATTTTGTGTGGCCACCATTATTTTCCAGCTCTGCCTCAACCCTCCTGGGCATGGAGTTCATCAGAGATTCACAGATTGCCACTGGAGTCCTCTTCCACTTCTCCATGATGACATCACAGAGCTGGTGGATGTTAGAGACCTTGCGCTCCTCCACCTTCTGTTTGAGGATGCCCCACAGATGCTCAATAGGGTTTAGGTCTGGAGACATGTTTGCCCAGTGCATCACCTTTAGCATGGTTGTATTGGAGGTGTGTCTGGGATCATTATGTTGGAATGCTGCCCTGCTCCCCAGTCTCGGAAGGGAGGGAGATCATTCTCTGCTTCAGTATATCACAGTACATGTTGGCATTCATGGTTCCCTCAATGAACTGTAGCTCTCCAGTGCTGGCAGCACTCATGCAGCCCCAGACCATGACACTCCCACCAACATGCTTGACTGTAGGCAAGACACACTTGTCTATGTACTCCTCACCTGGTTGCCGCCACACACGCTTGACACCATCTGAACCAAATAAGTTTATCTTGGTCTCATCAGACCACAGGACATGGTTCCAGTAATCCATTTCCTTAGTCTGCTTGTCTTTAGCAAACTGTTTGCAGGCTTTCTTGTGTATCATCTTTAGAAGAGGCTTCCTTCTGAGATGACAGCCATGCAGACCAATTTGATGCAGTGTGCGTCGTATGGTCTGAGCACTGACCAGCTGACCCCCCACCCCTTCAACCTCTGCAGCAATGCTGACAGCACTCATATGTCTATTTCTCAAAGACAACATCTGGATATGATGCTGAGCATGTGCACTCTTCTTTGATCGACCATGGTGATGCCTGTTCTCAGTGGAACCTGTCCTGTTAAACCACTGTATGGTCTTGGACACCATGATGCAGCTCCGTTTCAGGGTCTTGGCAATCTTCTTATAGCCTAAGCCATCTTTATGTAGAGCAACAATTCTTTTTTCAGATCCTCAGAAAGTTCTTTGCCATGAGGTGGCATGTTGAACTTCCAGTGAAAGGAAGGGAATGAGAGCAATAACACCAAATTTAACACACCTGTTCCCCATTCACATGTGAGACCTTGTAACACTAAAGAGTCACATGACACCGGGAGGGAAAATGGCTAATTGGGCCCAAATTGGACATTTTGACTTAGGGGTGTACTCACTTTTGTTGCCAGCGATTTAGACATTATGTGTTGAGTTATTTTGAGGGGACAGCAAATTTACACTGTTATACAAGTTGTACACTCACTACTTTACATTGAAGCTAAGTGTAATTTCTTCAGTGTTGTCACATGAAAAGATATAATAAAATATTTACAAAAATGTGAGGGGTGTACTCACTTTTGTGAGATACTGTATGTCCTGCCACAGTGATTCAGAAGTATTGATATATTGATACTATTAGCATAATAGCCAATCCCCTAGCATGTTTGAAAAGGAAGCAACCTAAGTATGTATTTAATGACAGATTCCTTAATTAGACCTGTCAGCCACTTTAATCTTTTAAAGTGATGCATGCTCTGCATCAATGTAAAAAAAGAGCACTTCTAGCCCCCTTAAACACGTACCTCCATCCTGTATTGATCCAGTGATGTTGCTGGCTTCAGTTCAATCTCCCCACTCTCACAGACTTGGCTGAGAGTAATGAGAACCAATGGCTGCTGCTGCTGTCAATCAAATTGTGTGAGAAGGGTGCAGGGGGCGAGGTCAAGCCATACTGTGTGTGTTTATGGACTTGTTAGAGGGGCAGATACAGAAGAGAAGGAGCAGATAGCGCTGGTGGCGGGCCCCAAACAGGGCAGGTAAATAAACCATGTTTATTATTTTAATTAAAAAAATATCCTTTTGCACCAGAGCATCCGAACAGGCAAAAATTCGGAAGAACACACAAACCCTGTTAAAGTCTATGGGACACGAACATGAAAAAAGCAAAAGTGCTAATTTTAAAGGCTTACCGGTATATGTAAGTTATTTGGCACCTCCCGGCAGACATACCCTCCCTGCACCCTCCCCCCCCCCACTTGACCCCCCTCACCAATCCTCCCCCTCCCCCCCTGTGTTATGGACAGACCTTTTATTTTCCACTACCACATTGCAATCAGACGCGGGTGACTGACCTGGATTGTAATAACGAAACCAGATTACAGTATTGACTCACACACTCCAGAGATCCCTACCATGACGACCACATTGTATTGGATGACCTCCCACCCAGGCACAGTTAGATCCCAATGGGGGTGCCTGGGCGGGATGGCCAAACCCCTGATCTCCTGGTACAACAAGTGCAGTGAAGGAACCCTGAGCACTGTCCGTGTTTGAAACGCTCCACCTCCATTATATGACTCCTCAATGCCACTGCTGTTACTGTCATGTTTTGTTTAATACGAGTTGAGGTTACTTTTAAGCTTTTGTACTTGCAGGCTATGATACACGGTATATTCCAATTGTGTTTGACTCACTTTTCCCCTTTAAGTTTGTTAATATACTTCAACCACTGTTTTACTGCATGCACTGTCTGTAATATGCAAAATCTCTAATAAAAACTTTGAATAAAAAAAATAAAGTATTTGGGGACCCGGGTCCTGCCCCAAGGGACATGTATCAATGCAAACATTTTTTTTTTTTAAAATGGCCGTTTATTCGGGAGCAGTGATTTTTTTAATACTTAAAAGTGGAGGGCCACCCTAAAAAAAAAAAAAAAAAAAACAGCATTACTATTCTTAAAAAAATGTAAAAAAAAAAAAAACATTTGAAAAAAACAAATTTTTTTACCTTACCAGAAACCCCTGTTGCTAGGCAGTCTTCCTAATCTGCCTCTTCCTACTCCGCAGTGATCTTCGGTCTTCTCTCCTCCTTGTGTTGTCTTCTGGGTAAAGGGGCACGCTGTGTTCTGGGAAGTGTGTGTTTCCTAATTCCCATTCACAATGCGCCGCGCGACTCGCGCATGTGCAGTAGGAAACGGGCACTGCCTGTTTCCCTTAGTGAGGATGGCGGCGCTGGGACCCAAGAGCTGAGGGACGTGTCGGCCTCGGCAGCCGACATCGCGGGCACCCTGGAAAGGTAAATGTCCTTATTAAAAGTCAGCTGCTGACTTTAAAAAAAAAAAATTCCCGCTGGAACACCCCTTTAAAGTGAAACAATAAAAATGAAATATTCCTTTACATATCATGCTTGGGGGGTGTCTATTGTATGCCTGTAAAGTGGTGCATGTTTCCCATGTTTATAACAGTACCACAGCAAAATGAAAAATTGTCATTTAAAACTGATCGTGGCTGTAATAAATTGTCGGGATCGGCAATATAGATAAAAATCATTGAAAAAAAGGGCATGGGTTCCCCCCAGTCCATTACCAGGCCCTTTGGGTCTGGTATGAATATTGGGGGGACCCCCACGCAATTATTTTTTTAATTTTTGGTTCGGGGTTCCCCTTAATATTCATACCAG
Source organism: Lithobates sylvaticus (assembly GCA_028564925.1). Taxonomy (NCBI): domain Eukaryota; kingdom Metazoa; phylum Chordata; class Amphibia; order Anura; family Ranidae; genus Lithobates; species Lithobates sylvaticus. Next base: position 257,817,426 of record CM053030.1, read on the forward strand.
ACCCAAAGGGCCTGGTAATGGACTGGGGAGGAGCCCATGCCCTTTTTTCAATGAGTTTTATCTATATTGCGGAGACCCAACAATTCATTACAGCCGCAATCAGTTTTACATGACAATTTTTCCTTTAGAAATGTCATTTTGCTGTGGTACTGTTCTAAACACAGGAAAAATGCGCCACTTTACAGGCATACTAGAGACACCCCCCAGGCATGATATTTAACCACCTTCCTGCCCAGACCAATTTTCAGCTTTCAGCGCTCTCACAGTTTGAATGACAATTACTCAGTCATGCAACACTGTACCCACATGAAACTTGCGTCCTTTTTTTCACACAAATAGTGCTTTCTTTTGGTGATGTTTAATCACTAGTGTTTTTTTTTTTATTTTTTGTGCTATAAATAATAACAGACCATACATTTTGTGAACAAAAAGCCTTTTTCTTTGTTTCTGTCATAAAATTTTGCTAATTAGTAAATTTTCTTCATACATTTTGGCCAACATTTATACTTCTACGTATCTTTGGTAAAAAATAACCCAAATTAGTATATATTATTTGGTCTTTGTGAAAGTTATATAGTCTACAAGCTATGGTGCCAATCGCTGAAAATGTATCACATCTGATCAGGCTTTCAGTACATCAGGTGAATCTCATTTCTTGAGACACTAACAAGTCCAGAAAGTACAAATACCGTATTTATTGGCGTATAACACGCACCTTTTTACCCTGAAAACAGAGGGTAAAACTGTGCCTGCGTGTTATACGCCGATATCTGTTTTTTTTCACCGGGGGGGGGGGGGGCGGGGATCGGGCGGTCCGTCTGCTTCTCCTGGCTGTGAGACGGCGCTGCCAGGACAACTTCAGATAAGGTTAATGCCGGCCGCCTCCCACACAACCTCCCCCATGCCATTGTATGGCAATTCAAACCCCTCCACAAATGCTGCACTCCTCCTCCCGCTCCGCCCCCTTCCTCGAGTGTAGCTTGTGATTGGAGGAGAGCAGCGTTGGTGGAGGGGTTTGAATTGCCATACAATGGCATAGGGGAGGTTGTGTGGGAGGCGGCCGGCATTAACGTTATCTGAAGTTGTCCTGGCAGCGCTGTCTCACGGCCAGGAAAGGCGGACGGACCGCCCGATCTCCTTCTCCCGCTCTCTTCCTCGAGGGTAGCATGTGATTGGAGGAGAGCGGTCATGTGTTCGTCAGATTCTGAGCAGATATGTCACATGACCGGGTCCACGGCGCCAATGGAGGAGTTCAAAAGATCCACACATGACAGGAGGAGCGGCGCACGAGAAGGGGCCAGCAATGCAGGTATTCAATAGCTCCGATCCAGAGCATGCTAGCAATGCTGTCCCAGGAGACTTGGGGGTCTCCTGAGAGTGCAGAGGAGGAGGGGGGCTTTATAATGAAAGGGGCCTGTGTACCATGAAAGGGCTCAGTGTGTCATGCAGAGGGCTCATTGTACCATGTGGTGGCTCAGTGTGTCATGCAGGGGGCTCAGTGTGTCATGCAGGGGGCTCAGTGTGTCATGCAGGGGGCTCATTGTACCATGTGGGGGCTCAGTGTGTCATGCAGGGGGCTCAGTGTGTCATGCAGGGGGCTCAGTGTACCATGTGGGGGCTCAGTGTGTCATGCTGGGGGATCAGTGTGTCATGCAGGGGGCTCAGTGTACCATGTGGGGGCTCAGTGTGTCATGCAGGGGGCTCAGTGAGTCATGCAGAGGGCTCAGTGTGTCATGCAGGGGGCTCAGTGTGTCATGCAGGGGGCTCAGTGTGTCATGCAGTGGGTCTGTGTGTTATGCAGTGGGCTCAGTGTGTCATGCGGGGGTCTGTGTGTTATGCAGGGGGCTCAGGGGTCTGTGGAAAGTTTTTTTCCTGAAACTTCCCTCTTAAAGTTAAGGTGCGTGTTATACGTCGGTGCGTGTTATACGCCGATAAATACGGTACCCCTTTTTAGAAAGTAGACATGGTGAGTTTTTTTTTAAGTTGTAATTTTTTCCCACAATTCTTTGCAAAATGAAGATTTTTTTACAAATTTGTCATATTATCAGGTAATTTCTCACACACAGCATATGCATACAACAAATTACACCCCAAATTACATTCTGCTACTCTTCCTGAGTATGGCGATACCACATGTGTGAGACTTTTACACAGCCTGGCCACATACAAAAGACCAACATTGAAGTGTTCTACGAGCATACATTACATATCTCTTTTCTCAACCACCTATTACACTTTTGAAGGCCCTGGAGCACCAGGACAATGGAATTGCCCACAAAATGATCCCATTTTGGAAAGCAAACACCCCAACGTATAATCTATGAGGCATAATGAGTCTTTTGAACGGTTCATTTTTTTCCAGAAGTTTTTGGAAAATGTGGAAAAAATATGAAAACGCATTTTTTTTACACAAAGTTGTCAATTTATAAGATATTTCTAACACATAGCATGTATATAGCAAAAATTACACCCAAAAATACATTATTATATTCTTCCCGAGTATGACGATACCACATGTGTGAGACTTTTACATAGCCAGTCCACATACAGAGGCCCAACATTGATGTAGTACCTTCAGGCGTTCTAGGAGCATAAATTACACATCTCATTTCATTCCTACCTATCACACTTTTGAAGGTCCTTGAGCACCAGCCCAGTGGAACTACCCACAAAGTAACCCCATTCTGGAAAGCAAACACCCCAACGTATATTCTAAGAGGCATGGGCTGCAAATAGGTACTCGGGTACTCTGATGGGCTGGAGACAGGTACTCGGGGTAACTTGATGAGCTGCAGACAGGTACTCGGGTACTCTGATAGGCTGGTGACAGGTAATCGGGTACTCTTATAGGCTGGTGACAGGTACTCGGATACTCTGATGGGCTGGTGACAGGTACTCGGGTACTCTGATGGCCTGGTGACAGGTACTCGGGTACTCTGATGGCATGGTGACAGGTACTCTGGTACTCTGATGGGCTGCAGATAGGTACTCCGGTATTCTGATGGGCTGGTGACTGGTATTTGGGTATTATGAAGGGTGGTGACAGGTACTCAGGTACTCATATGGACTGTGACAGGTACTCAGGTACCCGGGTACTCATATGGACTGTGACAGATACTTAGGTACTCGGGTACTCATATGGACTGTGACAGGTACTCATGTACTTGGGTACTCATATGTACTGTGATATGTACTCGGGTACTCATATGGACTGTGACAGGTACTCGGGTACTCATATGGACTGTGACAGGTACTCAGGTACTCGGTTAGTCAGATGAACTGTGACAGGTACTCAGGTACTCATATGGACTGTGACAGGTACTCATATGGACTGTGACATGTACTCGTGTACTCAGATGAACTGTGACAGGTACTTGGGTACTCAGTGACAGTCCTTGGGTGGTGACAGGTCCTCTTTATTGGAGGTGCAATCAGTGTAATTGGTGTACACTGTAAGCGGTAACGAGATGTTACCGCAATCTCCTTTTCACACACAATCGGTGTGTGAGGAGGAGAACCCAGTAACATCTCGTTACCGTGGTTTGTTGACATTTAGTGATGACATTTAGTGATTGGCTGTGAAAGGATCACAGCCGATCACACGGTAACACGCCGCCACCAACATGCACGCTCAGCGCGCTTGAGACCACCTGCGCTCAGTACCACCTATGATTGGCCGTGACTTCATCACGGCCGATTATGTGGTAAACAGCCATGCCCAATGCCGCCACCGAAGGAACAGGGATGCGTGCGCACGATTGCGCGCATTCGCTGTTTAAAAAGAGGGCCATCACTTGACGCCCTCAGAGAATGAGAGCCGCGCCGCCTGGCTGACATATGATAGCCAGCGTGAGGCAAGTGGTTAAAGAAATATTTAATTTTTATTGTTTCACTTTAAGCATTAAAAAAAATCACTGATCTCAAAAAAAAAATTGCATTGATACATGTCCCCTGGGGCAGGACCCAGGTCCCTAAACACTTTTTATGACAATAACGTGCATATAAGCCTTTAAAATTAGCACTTTCGATTTTTCATGTTAGTGTCCCATAGACTGTGTTCAGTGTTCTGACGGCTTTCGAATTTGCTCCGAACACCACATATTGTTTGGTGTTCGCCGAACATCTGAGCAACCAAAGTTCGCCCATCCCTATTCACAAGCACTTTAAATGTAAAATATTTCCCATAAAATCCTTTTCTGTGCACCCCTTTTTACTTTTTTTGCTACTAATTCCCTGACTTCAGGGCTCATTACACAAACTTGCCATCTGCCTATTTAAAGAGAGCTCAGCAGCTTATAAGGAAAATTATGTTACTATAATGGAAAAACTAGATGAAAGATACCGTACTTAGAAACCAAATCGGTGCACAGAGAAGTGTTTTCTAGCAGATTTAATTCTAGGGAGAACTTTTAATTTTAAAAATAAAAATCACTTAGGGGAATTACGTTTTTTTGTTTACTTAACCACTGCAGCCCCGAAAGGATTTACCGCCTTAATGAGAAGGCCATTTTTTTTTATACAGCACTGCTTTGATTTAACTGACAATTGTGCGGACATGCGTCGTTGTACCCAAGCAAAATTGATGTCCTTTTTTCCCCACAAATATAGCTTTCTTTTGATGATATTTGATCACCTCTGAAGTATTTATTTTTTTTTTTTTTTCCACCTCAGAGAGAGCTTATTGGGACCAAATCAGGAGCGCCCTCATTTTTTGTCCCTTTTAATGTCTTCACATCATTGTGGAATTTACGCCTTCTCTCTATTATTTTTTATTTTTTTGGTTAAATTTTGAATTTATAAATTTATAAATTTGTGATTACATATTTCTTATGCGTTGTTTGTGCCTTCATTGGGCCTGCGTTGGGGGGCCTGCTACTTAAGGCCTCCCCAGCGCTCCCCTTCTCCAGTGATACACCTTTGCCCCCCCCCCCCGCCGCTGGAGTCACTTCTGCAGATGCTTCAGAAGAACAAAGGGGCTATGTCCTATTTTTTTTTTTTTATTAGGTATGGTCAAATGTCTCTCTCTCACTCTGTCCTCAGAGCTTCAGCATAACTCCAGGACCTCTTAAACCTTCTCCAGCCTTCCCATTTGGTTTTGGTGTCGTCCCTTTCCTCTGTCGCGCTGTTTGCTAAACACTCCGAGATATAAGTGCCCTCGACCGCGTTAACCCATTCCCAGATGGGTGGGCTCTCAGGGTCCTTCCATCTTCTGGGGATCACTCGCTTTGTTGCGTTTAGCAAATGCGGGACTAGTGATCCTCTATATTGCCTGGAACCTACCTCTGTATCATGTAGCAGAACTGCCCAAGGGTCTTCTCTTACCTCAACCTTAGTAATCTCCTTAATGTATTTTAAAATGGACTTCCAGAATTTTTTAATTTTTGGGCAGCCCCACCATAGGTGGCCCATAGTGCCCTTCACTTGGCATCCTCGCCAGCAGTCGGCTGATACTCCCGGCTGGAATTTATTTAATTTTTCCGGGGTCAGGTACCAACCGGATAAGCACTTATAGTTAATCTCTGCGGTTTTGGCATCCACAGCTGAGCTGTGGGTGAGTTGAAACATTTTTCTAATTGCCCCCGATTGGTGCGTGCCCAATTCCCTCCCCCATTTTTTGACAAAAGGCGGTTCCCCCTGTCCGTCCCCCGACAGCAGAAATTTATAGATTTTTGTGATAATTTTTTTGGTGTTCTCCGTCGTGAAGATACGTTCCAACTCCGTAAGGTCCCCCCGTCCCCTCTTTGGAGGGGGGATGGACCCCACGAAATGACTTAACTGGAGGTACCGCCAATCGTCAACTCTAAAACAGTCGTTCATCCCCTGTAACTCCTGAGACGACACTATTTTCCCCTTACTTATTATGTCCCCTACTCGTGCATTGTCATTTATTATCCAATCCCCTCCCTGATCCCTTCTCCCTGGTGGGAACATGTCATTTTCTTTTAGTGCAATTAGTGGTGAATTGTATTTAAATTTAAAATTTTTGTGAATTTTATCCCAGACTTTTAAAGTGTTTTTTTGTGATTGCATGTGTTTTTTTTTTCCCCCAGCCTTCTAAACTTCGGGGGGTTCCAAATAATTTTCCCCAATTTTCCCCAAATTACTTTTTTAATAAATTACTTTATTCATCAGTTTAGGCCAATATGTATTTTGCTATATATTTTTGTTAAAAAAAATTGCAATAAATGTATATTGATTGGTTTGCGCAAAAGTTATAGCGTCTACAAAATAGGGGAAAGATTTAGGGACTTTTTATTTTTTTAATAGATTTTATTAATAATGGCCACGATCAGCAATTTTTAGCATGACTGTGACATTGCTGCAGACAAATCTGACCCTAAGTGACACTTTCTGGTGACCAGTATCACCAATACAGTGATCAGTGCTATAAAAAATACACTGATCACTGTATAAATGGCACTGGTAGGGAAGGGGTTAACACAAGGGTGATCAAAGGGTTAAGTGTTCCCTAGGGAGATGCTTTCTAACTGTCAGGGTTATGGGCTCACTGACAGTAGAGAGAGATCATTGTTCCTGATCAGTAGGAACAGCTGATCCCTCTCTCCTCCCCTGTCAGACCGGGGATCTGCCTTGTTCACATCCCCGTTCTACCTCTCATCAAGTCCGCCGGACCCACGGGCAAGCTCTTGTGGCATGTGGTGGGCGCATTCCCACTGTATCTAATGCATGGACCGACGTACAGGTACGTTGGTTTGCGTAGCCAGGCCAGAAACTGCATGCACACAGGAGTGATGTCATTGTGCCCCTGGCCACACATGTAGCCGGAGGCCACGAACCCGGAAGGAAGACCGGGTGAAGATGTCAGTCATCTAATGCCCCGTACACACGGTCGGAAATTCTGACCACAAAATCCGTCGGATTTTTTCCGATGGATTTTGTCTGACACTGGTGTTGCATACACACAGTCGGACAAAGTTGTCGGAAAATCCGATCATCCAGAACGTGATGACGTTCGTTGCATATGACGGGACTACGTAGAGGCTAGTAGCCAATAGCTTTGGTCTTGTAATGTGATCTGTGCATGCGTGGCACTTTGTCCTTCGGAATTCGCTACACACGATCGGAAAAAGTCCGATAGGACTTTGTTGTCGGAAAATTTGAGAGCAGGATCTCAAACTTTTTCCGACGGAAAAAGTCCGATGGAGTCCACACACGGTCAGAATTTCCGACAACATGGTCCGATAGGACATTTTCCGTCGGAAAATCCGACCGTGTGTACGGGGCATAAGAGTTGACATTGCGAAGCTGAAATGCTTCATTCTCAGGTAATTCTCTCATGATGTGCTAGTATGGGATACATACTAGCACATGACATTGCCTTGCAGAATTTATTTATTTTTTACCTCCAGCGGTTTACAACCGCTAAAATGATAACATTCTTTTAAAGAAAACTATATATTAAAAATAGGAAAAAAAAAATGTTTTATTACTTAAAAAAGACCTGAGATTTTTTAAATTATCCAGATTGGAGGTTAAACAGGACTAGTAACTCCTTCCTTGCCCCCATGACAGCAATGAAGCTTAGTGATTGGCCACTCAGGCATCCATCACCACATCATGGGAGGAATATGCTCCCCATAGCTTGGGCTATTGAGTATTCCTCCTAAAGCCAGGATCCAAACAAAGTGGGCATTAAAGTGAGTCTGTTGCTTAGCTCTGCATATAAAAAATCACTAGTTAACATTTAAAAATAGAAAAAAAAGGCTTTGAAAGAACGCAACATTGATAATTTTAGCTTGTATAGAATTGTATTTTTTTTTTTCTAGAAATAAAAGCAAAACAGCTTAAATGTGAAATGCTAAATTTATTTTTATTTTTACAAACGTGAACATCATTTAAATAACAAACTTAAAGTGGAGTTCCACCAACATTTTGGACTTTTCGCCCCTGCGTTTGTGACTATTGCTTGATTTATCATTGGCCACTTTGTATGTACTTTATATAGCCGAGCAATGCTCCGTTCTATTCTGCGCCACGGGGAGGTACATCATTTCCGCACATTGGCTCTTGGGATATCATCCCAGTAGCCAATGGGCATCCTCCGCCTGCAGCATTGCGGTAATCGTGCGCACTGCTTTCTAAAATATGCGCATTCGAGAGCGCCGTATCCAAGAAGAAGCAATGTGTGGGCTTCAGATGCCCACACTCAAGATGGGAGGGGCCTCACAGAGAAAACCAAAGTACGTTTTTTTTTTACCAGAAAGAGACTACTAAAACATACATTTACTACTCATACTGATTTATATATTAAAAATAAAATAAATAAAAAAACAAGCAGCTGGAACTCCGCTTTAACATATTTTAATTGGTTTTGTTATTTTAATCCCATAGACCTTGGGCTAAAATTTACACGGTTAGCCATACTTTTTATGCTATGTTAAAGTAAAAAAATACAATGTGATGAAATTTTGCCATATTTCAAAGCAAAATATATATTTTCATATAGATGATTTAATTGTTTTTTTTTTTTTGTTAATTCTAGGTGCCTATGTACTTCAGGTGAAAGCAACTGATGCTGATGATCCTACATATGGAAGCAGTGCAAGAGTGGTTTATAGCATTCTTCAGGGACAACCTTATTTTTCTATTGATCCTAAGACGGGTATGATAATAACATAATAACAAAATAATGTTTTATTGCTTACATTCTTTTGTTAAACACTTGAATAGGTGGCTACTGTGTTTTATGTATATCAATAATATAGAAGTAGTGATTTTAAACCAGATGATGCTAAAGGTTATATACATTACTTTTTCTCTGAATTCTTGTGTACCTTTAGAAATAAGTTTTTGGGTTGGGCTTGAAAATTAGTTCATCCAGAACCCAGCTTGTTCACATTTACGTGAACAAACTGGCTACATTTGACCAGTTTGTCTGTCTGAAATCCCAGCCAATATCCTGGGTGATGTCATTGACTATGTATAGTAAATGAGGTCACTTAGCATCTCTGGACAGTTTGTTGACATACAGCTGCCTGATGTGATCTTTTATTTGTGAGACGAGTAGAAGCAGGGTTACATCATTGGGTGGGTCATCATGGCATTGTCTTGGATCCAAAACACTAGACAATATGATTAACTTTTGATTTACATTGGAAAAAAAAAATTCTATAATAAAAGAGGTTGCTTTTTTTTGTTTTTTCATGGTGTGGGTGTTTTATTTAATATTTAAAGTTTGGTGAATGAGTAACAAGGGGTACCCCTTACTCATCCACATGGGGGAAGATATCTGGGGGCCCTTTCATTCTAAAGAGGGCTTCCAGAATCCAATATGTCCCACCCCTCAGACCTCTCATCGCACCTCAAGACCCTTTTGGGGGAAAGGATATTGAGATGAGGCCTGGTCCCCATAAACATGAGGTTTTGCCACCACTACTTTTTAAGTGACAGCACACATTTTTTTGTATAAAAGTAAATAATAATGTGGCGCTTGCTAGCTCCAATAAACGCACATCCTTTGAGGTCTTCCAAAAGGATAAATCAGAATGGCGTCCTTATGTTGATATATATAATCCAATTGCACAGCCAAGGATAGGGATCAGTGCTAATGCAATACCTTGAATGGGAAACTAATATTCACAGATACATGGCTGTATTCCCACAACATGGATAACAATCTGTGCAAATAAGCAAATAAATCCAGATAACTACATGATTAAATAAATAAATCACATCAATAAATAACTAAAAAATATTGAAGTGCAAAACATGTGCAAGTTCATGTGTAAAAAAAAATGGTATGTAAATAAATTCAGCAACACTGTGTGCATAAATAGATAAAAAAAAGTGTTCACACATAAATATAAAAAATATAAATAAACCAGTCTGTGCAAAATAACTTCAATTAAATTAAATCTGTGCAATAAATGCCTGTGCAAAAATGCCAATGTGAACAATAACTCAGCAAAGAAATGCCTGTGCAAAAAAATGCCTGTGCAAAAAAATGTGAACAATAAATGTGCTGAATGATGTGCCAAAAATGCCCAGTATTACTTCAACCACTTCAGCACCGAGCGATTTTACCCCCTTCCTTACCAGAGCACTTTTTGCGATTCAGCACTGCGTCGCTTTAACTAACAATTGCGCGGTCGTGTGACGTTGCACCCAAACAAAATTGACGTCCTTTTTTTCCCACAAATAGAGCTTTCTTTTGGTGGTATTTGATCACCTCTGCGTTTTTTTTGTGCTATAAACAAAAGAAGAGCGACAATTTTGAAAAAAAAACACATTCTTTTTTACTTTTTGTTATAATAAATATCCCATTTAAAAAAAAACAATTTTTTTTACTCAGTTTAGGCCGATACGTATTCTTCTACATATTTTTGGTAAAAAAAATCGCAATAAGCGTATATAGATCGGTTGCGCAAAAGTTATAGCGTCTACAAAATAGGGGATAGATTTATTGCATATTTTTTTTTTTTTTACAAGTAAGATCTGTGATTTTTTTTTTTCGTGACTGCGACATTGCGGCGTACACTTCGGACACTTTTGACACATTTTTGGGACCATTCACACTTACACAGCGATCGTTGCTATAAAATTGCAGTGATTACTGTGTAAATGTGACTGGCAGGGAAGGGGTTAACACTAGGGGGCGCTGCAGGGGTTAATGTGTTCCCTAAGGTAGTGATTCTATTTGTGGGGGGAGGGGACTTACACTGACAGGACACTGACAGGACATGGAGCTGTGTGTTTACACACACAGCTCCACGGTCCCGCATGGTCCTGCTGTTTTCACGGGCAATCGCGGGTGCCCGGCGGACATCGCGGCCGCCGGGCAGGCGCACCAGGTTCAGAGCGACGCCGCGCGCGCGCGCGCCGCCCCCTAGGCGGCCGGGAATGGGAGGATGTCATATGACGCCCACCCAGGATGGGAGATCCACCTTGTGGGCATCATATGACTATGGGCAGGATGCGAAGTGGTTAAAGTGCAAAGCAAGTAAAGATCAAAGCAATAGTCCAAACAGTGCTTCAAATAAATAGTCATTAAAATTCTAATGTGTAACACGGTCTCAGCTAAGGATTTCCTGTGTATGAGCTCTGTTTTCATGTGCCTTAAAGTTCAAATGCTTGCAGCCAGTGATCCCATCCATGCAAATTCCAGTGAGGTGATAAAAAATGTTTGCCCCAGCCTCTTACCTTAAGGTAAGGTAGAAGTCACCTTACAATTAATAGTTGCTCCTGCTTCTGGGCTTCACCTGCTGACGCTGTTCCAGATTAAACCAATCCCACCAGGCACTCAATCATAAAATCAGGGCAGAAACAGGGAAGGACTCCATAGTGTAGCAAGTCAGAACATTTTTAATAAAAAATAAAAGACTTACAGTTTCAATTTAAAATTAACAGTGGTAGTACAAACTGTGTGACCAATCCCGGCGGAGATCAGAAATGCTCTGTTACCAGACTCTCTCTCCTGACGCGTATCGTCACTGTCTACGTGACTTTATCAAAGGACACATTTTTTGTAAACTTCTTCACAACTTCTCATCACTTCACAACACTCAAGAGTCAGATCACAGTAGCAGTTTTACTGAACACTCAGGTCCTTTTGTATGATGTTGTAAGTGCCCCCTTTGATCACAATAGTGTTATGACCACAAATGACATGGAATGCAGAGGAACTATAGTATATTACTTTTTATAAAAATGCTTTATTTACAGGGTAACTTCACATTTGTAGAAAACAAATAGCAAAAAAAAAAAAAAAAAAACGATATAGTATATACTGCTGAAGACACAAGCCATATTGTAATTGAATGGTATTAAAATGTACAGGTCCTTTTCAATCTGCAGCGCTATAATTTGCTGTAAAATGCATTGCAATATGGCAACCTTAAGGCATTGTGTACAGAGATGGTGTACAGAATGCCCTCCAGAAATTTCATTTCCTGCTTATGTGATTGGCTAGAACTCATAGAACTCATAGATTGTGGGCATCTCCTGCAATAAAAACTTTTGCTGAGATACTCCCAAAGGGAAATCTCGTCTAAAGCGATGCGGACCCTGACCCTTTACTCATTAGAATCATGCAAGTGCAGCAGCTGATTGATAATTATAAAATCCCTCCAATTCAGATACATTTTTCACATGGACACAGTCAAACAAACAGCTATGTCTTCAGAATAACAAAATATAGGAATCTACAACAAAGTTTGTTAAAGTCATTGCAATGTATATAAATCACCCAGAGGGGAATGTTTTTTTTCCCCAACAAAAGCTACTCAGGCCCTGCCCAAATAGTTTTGTCACACTGGATGTGTACTGATGATCAGAGTCCCCTAAAGGTGTCCAGTGTGATGAAACTAGTCTATATCAGTTGCTGTATTCTGGCAATTATAGAGTGTTGTTGTACATTGTATTTTTATTTTGTAACACTAAGTGTTGAGTTTTTTTCTTTTTAAACATTATATCCTTATTGATTTTCCAGAGAAGAACAATGAAATATAAGAGAATCATACAAACACATCTGTAGTCAGCAAGATAACTAACCGTAACTGCTAATAGACAAGGGAAGACATAAACAGGTGAGGGCGTATAAAGGAAAGGATAGGTATTGTGTCACCTCAAGTACAATAAGGCAGAACAAGGGTTAGATTTGAAAGATATCTAAACCAGAAAGTAATTCATGCTCTCACTTACATCTATCAAGGCTTAAAGCGAAGTTCCACCCAAAAATGGAACTTCCACTTTAAGCACTCCTTGCCCCCTTACATGCCATATTTGGCATGTCATTTTTTGGGGGGGAGTGGGGGCTTCGTTAGGAAGGGGACTTCCTGTCCCACTTCCTCCTTCTGCCCAGGGACCACCAAGGTGACTCCTCCTTATGCCTTAGGCGGCCCCTCCCTCTAGCTGATCTCCTGGGACACGTGACAGGTCCCAGGAGATCGCCTCTCCACTTCGGGAGCGCAGCAATGGAGGTGCCGGCAGAGAGGAGGGGGGGGGGAGAGGAGCGACCCCCCGTTTGGCCGTATCGCTGGACCGTGGAACAGGTAAGTGTCTGTTTATTAAAAGTCAGCAACTACACTTTTTGTAGCTGCTGACTTTTAACCACTTAACAACCGGCCCATAGCCGAAAAACGGCTACAGGGCGGTTGCTTAACTCTGAGAGGCCGTTAATTAACGGCCTTTCAGAATTCCCCTCTTGCGCGCCCCCTGGGGCGCGCACTCGAAAACATCCGTGATCGCCGGGTCCAGAGGACCCGGCGGATCACGGATCATGGTAAACGGCCGCTCATCGCGGCCGTTTACCACGTGATCGCTCCGTCAAATGACGGAGCGATCACATGTAAGGAAACCGACGTCATTTGATGACGCCGGTTCCTCTCTCCTCTCTCTGTACCGATCGGTACGGCGTGAGAGGAGAGAGGGAGGGATCGGTGGCAGCAGTGCTGTGGGCGGGATCTGTAGTGCCCACAGCCTGCTCTGCAGTCACCACCGATCCATCCATCCATGCTCAGCCATCCCTCCATAGCCTGCAATACACAGCAATAGCCTGCAATAATACCCAGTGATACCCTGCAATAATACCCAGCGATACCCTGCAATAATACCCAGCGATACCCTGCAATAATACCCAGCGATACCCTGCAATAATACCCTGCAATAATACCCAGTGATACCCTGCAATAATACCCAGCGATACCCTGCAATAATACCCAGCGATACCCAGCGATACCCTGCAATAATACCCAGCGATACCCTGCCATACCCAGCGATACTCTGCCGAACCCAGCGATACTCTGCCGAACCCAGCAATACTCTGCCGAACCCAGCGATACTCTGCAATACCCAGCGATACTCTGCCGAACCCAGCGATACTCTGCAATACCCAGCGATACTCTGCCATACCCAGCGATACTCTGCCATACCCAGCGATACTCTGCCGAACCCAGCGATACTCTGCCGAACCCAGCGATACTCTGCCGAACCCAGCGATACTCTGCCATACCCAGCGATACTCTGCCATACCCAGCGATACTCTGCCATACCCAGCGATACCCTGCAATACCCAGCGATACCCTACAATACCCATACCCAGCGATACTCTGCCATACCCAGCGATACTCTGCCGAACCCAGCGATACTCTGCCGAACCCAGCGATACTCTGCCGAACCCAGCGATACTCTGCCATACCCAGCGATACTCTGCCATACCCAGCGATACTCTGCCATACCCAGCGATACCCTGCAATACCCAGCGATACCCTACAATACCCATACCCACCGATACTCTGCCATACCCAGCGATACCCTGCAATACCCATACCCAGCGATACTCTGCCATACCCAGCGATACTCTGCCATACCCAGCGATACCCTGCAATATTCTGCGATACCATGCAATACCCTGCGATACTCGCTACGATCGAAGCCAGGATCGTTTTTTTTTTAATTCCAGGCTTTCCAGCCTAGAGGTGAGATGTGTGGTCTTATTGACCCCATATGTCACTGTAAAGAGGACCTGTCATGCCATATTCCTATTACAAGGGATGTTTACATTCTTTGTAATAGGAATAAAAGTGATCAAAAAAAATTTTGGGGGGAAAAAAAAAGTGTCAAACTAAAATAAATAAAGTAAAATGAACAATAAAATGTTTTATTTTTTTAAAGCGCCCCTGTCCCCGTGTGCTCGCATGCAGAAGCGAACGCATACGCAAGTCCCGCCCACATATGAAAACGGTGTTCAAACCACACATGTGAGGTATCGCTGCGAACGTTATAGCGAGAGCAATAATTTTGGCCCTAGACCTCCTCTGTAACTCCAAAACATGTAACCAGTAAAAAAAATTAAAGTGCCGCCTATGGGGATTTTTAAGTAGCGAAGTTTGGCGCCATTCCACGAGTGTGTGCAATTTTGAAGGGTGACATATTAGGTATCTATTTACTCGGCGTAACTTTATCTTTCACATTATTCAAAAACATTGGGCTAAATTTACAGATTTGTTTTTTGTAAAGCACAAAACATTTTTTTTCCAAAAAAAACCGCGTTCGAAAAATTGCTGTGCAAGTACCGGGCTAGATAAAAAGTTGCAACACCGCCATTGTATTTTCTAGGGTCTTTGCTAAAAAAACATATATAATGTTTTGGGGTTCTGTAATTTTCTAGCGAATAAATGATGATTTTTACATGTAGGAGAGAAATGTCAGAATTGTCCTGGGTGCTCCAGAACGCCTGATGGTGCTCCCTGCAGGTTGGGCCTCTGTATGTGGCCACGCTGTGTAAAAGTCTCACACATGTGGTATCGCCGTACTCGGGAGTAATAGCAGAATGTGTTTTGGGGTGTAATTTGTGGTATGCATATGCTGTGTGTGAGAAATAACCTGCTAATATGACAATTTTGTGAAAAAAAAATAAAAAGAAAAAAAAATCTTGATTTTGCAAAGAATTGTGGGAAAAAAATTACAACTTCAAAAAACTCACCATGCCTCTTTCCAAATACCTTGGAATGTCTTCTTTCCAAAAAGGGGTCATTTGGGGGGTATTTGTACTTTTCTGGCATGTTAGGGTCTCAAGAAATGAGATAGGCCGTCAGTACTTCAGGTGTGATCCATTTTCAGATATTGGCACCATAGCTTGTGGACTCTATAACTTTCACAAAGACCAAATAATATACCCCAATTTGTACTTATTTTTACCAAGGATATGTAGCAGTATAAATTTTGGCCAAAATTTATCAAGAAAAATTACAAATTTGCTAAATTTTATAACAGAAAAGAAGAAAAATTCATTTTTTTAACGAATTTTCAGTCTTTTTTCTTTTATAGCGCAAAAAATAAAAAACCCAACGGTGATTAAATACCACCAAAAGAAAGCTCTATTTGTGTGAAAAAAAGGACAAAAATTTCATATGGGTACAGTGTTGTATGACTGAGTAATTGTCATTCAAAATGTGAGAGCACCGAAAGCTGAAAATTGGTCTGGTTATTAAGGGTGTTTAAGTGCCCAGTGGTCAAGTGGTTAATAAACATAAAAAGCCTGGAACTCCACTTTAAATAAAAAAAATGATATAGCATCAAGAGTAATGAGTCAAGGATGCTGAATGGTGTGTATGTCCTCCTTTTGGGATAGCTCCTCTTTTCACATCAAACAGGGTTTAAATGGACTCTTTAACCCTTTCATATTATGTGTAACAATTTTAAGTGCCATTTTTGGAAGTTTATGAGTGCTGTGATATACCCATAAAGAGACCATATTCAATTTATCCACTTATGATCAGTTTTGAGAGCAAGTGTATATAGAGGGTGACACAAGGTCGAACAGAACAAATTGCAAGGATTCAAACAACAAAAGATTGCATATGGAGTATAACAGTAATTAACAACATAGTATACATAGCACACTAGTAAACAGGGGTGTGGAGTAACATAATGGCTGTCCATTCAGGAGATAACATTGCTAAGGATTAGAGAGAGTAGATATCTGGTGTTTCGTAGAGATGCTTACAAGGTTTTGCCCACCAAAGACCATGACTTAGTAATTTTTGAAGAGGCTGTGCATTAGGGTAGTGAAAACGGGGCGACAGGCATAACCCAATTTTGGAGCAGTTTATAGCCACCCTTGGGGGTGTGCAATGATAAGTTGATAAGTTACCAGCAGTTTGGTAGGATAACCACATTGGTAAGGGAGGTTGTGATCCCTGAGACTTTTGGTAATTGCAGATAAATCTTTGCACATTTGCACAATAGCCTCAGAGACTCCATCTCCGAGTGTTATGGAGAATCAGGCGGCATGAGACGGAGCTGTGGATGTGCTGTGCTCTTGGTTTTGGCGCTATCTTGGGTCTCCATCTCTGGCCGTTTTTTCGGGAGCAAGGATTTTTTTAATGCTTAAAGTGAAACAATAAAAATGAAATATTCCTTTAAATATTGTGCCTGGGGGGTGTCTATAGTATGCCTGTAAAATGGCACATTTTCCCCATGTTTAGAACAGTACCACAGCAAAATTACATTTCTAAAGGAAAAAATTTAATTTAAAACCAACCGCGGCTGTAATGAATTGTCGGGTCTCGGCAATATAGATAAAACTCATTGAAAAAAAGAGCATGGGACCCCCCCAATCCATTGCCAGGCCCTTCAGGTCTGGTATTGATTTTAAGGGGAACCCTGCACCAAAATAAAAAAAATGGCATAGGGGACCCCCCCAAAATCCATGCCAGACCCTTATCCAAGCACACAACCTGGCAGGCCGCAGGAAAAGGGGGGGGATGAGAGAGCATCCCCCCCTCCTGAACCGTAACAGGCCACATGGCCTTAACATGGAGAGGGTGCATTGGGGTAGCCCCCCAAAGCACCCTGTCCCCATGTTGATAGGGACAAGGGCCTCACAACCGTTGTCCAGTGGTTGTGGGGGTCCGCTTCATCCCCTTGACAGTTCTTATATAACTGAGGGCAGGGCACACGGTGATGTACCCGAATGACCCCGCCCCCTCTGACACCACAGGGACTTTCCCATGGCTTCCTCGTGCCATCAGAGGGGGCAGGGTCACCCACTTACGTAAACGTAAGCCTTCCATAGAGGCGGATCGGTGCAGATTTTTTTTCTTTTTTGGTCCGTCGGCGGATTGATATAAGAAGATAAATGAAAGTCGTGGGACATTTTTATTTTTTTTATTTTTTAATAAAGGACAAGCTGTGTCTTGTGTTTTTTTAACATTTTGACACTTTTTTTGTGAAATGGTAGGGGTACATTTGTACCCCGATACCATTTCAGAAAGGGGAAGGCTGGGATCTGGTGGTCCCTTTGTTAAAGGGGGCTTCCGGATTCCAATAAGCCCCCTGCCCGCAGACCCCACAACCACCGGGGAAGGTTTGTGTGGTTGAGGCCCTTGTCCCCATCAACATGGAGACAAGGTGCTTTGGGGGGCTACCCCAAAGCACCCTCCCCATGTTGAGGACATGTGGCCTGGTACAGTTCAGGAGGGGGGGCGCTCTCTCATCACCCTTTTTTTTCTGCAGCCTGTCAGGTTGTGTGCTCGGATAAGGGTCTGGTATGGATTTTGGGGTGGACCCTACGCCGTTTTTAAAAAAAAATTGGTGCAGGGTTCCCCTTAATTTCCATATCAGACCCAAAGAGCCTGGTATGGATTTTAGGGGTTCCCCTTAATATTCATACCAGACCCAAGGGGCCTGGCAATGGACTGGGGGGGATCCATTGCTCTTTTTTTCAATGAGTTTTATCTATATTGCCAAGACACGACAATTCATTACAGCCACGATCAGTTTTAAGTGACAATTTTTCCTTTTAGAAATGTCATTTTGCTGTGGTACTGTTCTAAACACGGGAAAATGCGCTACTTTACAGGCATACTATAGACACCCCCAGGCATGATATTTAAAGGAATATTTCATTTTTATTGTTTCACTTTAAGCATTAAAAAAATCACTGCTCCTGCTCCTGCATTGATACATGTTCCCTGGGGCAAGACCCGGTCCCCAAACACTTTTTATGACAATAACTTGCATATAAGCCTTTACAATGAGCACTTTTGATTATTCATGTTCGTGTCCCATAGACTTTAACAGTGTTTGCGTGTTCTGCCAAATTTGTGGGCAAGGGTTGTGGGGAGGAGGCCCTTGTCCCCATCTACATGGGGACAAGGTGTTTTGAGGGGACCCCAAAACACCCTCCCCGTGTTGAGGGCATGTGGCCTGATACAGTCCAGGAGGGGGACACTCTCTCACCCCCTTTTCATGCGGCTTGCCAGGTTGCGTGCTCGGATAAGGGTCTGGTATGGATTTTGGGGGGACCCCCACTTCTTTTTTTTTACATTTTGGTGCAGGATTCCTCTTAAAATTCATACCAGACCTGAAGGGCCTGGTATGGATTTTTGGGGGGATCTCCACGCCATTTTTTTTTTAAATTTTGGCTCAGGGTTCCTCTTAATATCCATACCAGACCCAAAGGGCCTGGTAATGGACTGTGGGGAACCAATGCCATTTTTTTAATGATTTTTATCTATATTGCCGGGATCTGGCAATACATTACAGCCGTGAGCAGATTTAAATTACATTTTTTTCCTTTAGAAATGTAATTTTGCTGCTCTCATTCATAAAACTATGTACGGCTGCTATGTAAGCAGCCTTACATAGTGTGGGGCGTGGACTTACGTTCGACTTGAACATCGGGCTCATCCTTATGCCACGTACACACGGTCGGAATTTCCGATGGAAACAGTCTGATGGGAGATATTCATAGTTTTTTCTGACCGTGTGTATGCCCAATGGTTTTTTCGGTCAGCATTTCCGACGGACTTTGAGAAAAACCCAATGATTTCTATCAAACACCTTGGGAAAGAAGCAGAGAAGGCGTTTGGATAGCATGGTGTATGAGGTTGATTACCCTTCTTGTGACATCTGGTGCCTGGCGGCCTGGGATAAACCCGACTTGGTTGGGGTGACCTAAGGATGGGAGGTATATCAGTAATCTTTTGGCAAGGACTTAGCTAGTATCTTTATGTCAGTGTTTAGGAGAGATATTGGCCTATAATCTGCAGTTGATGAGGGATCTTTGTCTGGTTTCGTCATAGTTATAATAGTTGAACGTAACATGTCTGTTGGTAGAGAACCAGAGCCACTGGGTCATTAATTGGAAGAGGGTCATTAATTGGAGTGCGAGGATGTCATTAAATTGCTTATAGAATTAATTTGAAAACCCATCTTCTCCGGGTGACTTGTGTAGGGGTAATTCTTTGATGGCACCGGTTATTTCCTCTACGGAGAAGGGCTAAGACAGAGACTCAGGTTGGGAGGCTGAGATAGTGGGTAGGGTTATAGATTTTAAACATTCTTGAATAAGAGATTCTGATGGTTAGTGCGTCAAAGGGTCGTTTTTTAAGTTGTATTGAGATGATTAATACTCGCTAAAGGCATTTGCAATGTCTTGCGGGTCCGTTAGGAGTTGTCTGGAGGTGGGATGAAGGAGAGAGGAGATTTTAGATTTCAAATGTTGCGCTTTGACTGTTCTAGGCAATAGAGCTCCTGGTTGGTTACTAGGTGCGTAATGGTTGGCTTTAGTGTATTTAAGGTTATTTTAGTATTTGTACAGGAGTAGTGATCTGAGTGACTGTCTCAGCTCTAAGAGTTCACTAGATAATTTGTGGGAAGGATGGGTTTTCTTTTGCTTTTCTAATTTTTCAATTTGTAGCATTAATTTGTTAATCTACCTGTTCCTCTGGTTCTTTACTCTCTTATTTAGCTTAATAAGTATTCCACCCATGTAGGCCTTGTATGCGGACCAAAGTGTGCAGGTATTAGTGTTAGGAAGAGCATTCAGTTCAAAGAAGGAGCGATGCTCACAAATTAGTGAGCAAGCATTCATTTTGCTTGTCAGGGTTTTGGTTGAAGCAAAGTGCGTCTCTTATACAAAGACTATGTATAATATATATATTTTTTGCAGAATCGTTCTTTTTTGTGGGCTGTTTAAGCCTCTGACATTTAGTGAGACGATCTTGATGGGCATGTTGTGCTTCAGGCAGTTATACAATTCTGAATCTTTGGTGTACTAGGGTAATAGCCAGGAGTAATGAGAGCAGTTTAATAGTAAGCTCACTGGTATTAGAGACTGCAACTGTGGTCTCAAGATGGTTCAGATAGTCATGCAATTCATGTTATTGGTAGTCTCAATGAGGGGCTGGTGAGCCCAGGGGTACAGAACAAAAAAAAAATGGGAACTCTTTATCAATGGTCTCAATGTGCAGTAACTACTGCTGGTTTTAACAGGGGGAGAACAGTGATTCTCAATGGTAGCCACCACAGATAGGTACGAAAAATAGAATATGGCTTCTGCAGAGTAACCCGATACTACCCAGCCGGATAGTAAGGTGGAAGGTGGAGGGCAATCAGGTTTTGTTAGGCATCTTGAAGGGACCAGTCCATGTGCTTTTGTGAGGATGGGGGTTGTCAGAGGATGTGGATTCCTCAGGGATGAGACACCAGTCTCTTAGGAGTTTGAGGCCCCCAGCAAGTGATTTCACATTATACGTTTTGCTCTGATAGGTTATTAGCAATTTGACAGGGAAGCCCCATTTGTAGGAAATGTGGTGGTACATGTGTTGCTTTCTAATACATTTTATAATCTGAAGAATTATCTACACAGAAGAACTGATGCAGTGTAGTGGTGACAACACAAAAAGTTGAAATTCTGCTGTGCAGTTTTTTTTTTATATACAAACATGTTAAATGCAAATTTTTAGGCCTGAAACCCCAAGACATTATATATTTTCTGAAAGCAGAGACCCTCTGGAAGAAAATGTTTTTTTATGCCACGCGGCATGTCATGCCTTTATGCTACTGACATGTCATGCCTCAAATTTGCATACATCATAAATCAGTAAGAAACTACAGTACCATGGGCAACACTTTAAAATCCTTTATAGCTCATCCATTCAAAGCTACCCATGAAGCATGGGCCTAAAATAATAAAATGTGAGCATGCATTTGTGTTCATATGGGCATATACGTAGCAGCTTTTACTTTTATTTTTTTATTTTTTTATTAATTACTTACATTTTCAAAATATGTTTTTCCTTTTTTAATCGTAACTTTATTTCTATCACAGGGAGGCTTACAAGTCTCCTATGTGAGAGCATAGTTCAAGTGATAGGTTCTTTTTGGGCAGACATCTGGTAGTCACATGTTTTCATCAACTGAACAGAAGGATGGCAGGAGAGTGCCCATTCCATGTGGTGCTGAGAACAACTGCATTACATCCTGGGCAAAGCACATGTTTAGAAAGAACTGTTCTAAAAAAAAAAAAAAAACTCTTGCAAATAAAACTTAAATGAGTTGTAAAGGCAGAAGGTTTTTTTGTCTTAATGCATTCTATGCATTAAGATAAAAAAAACTTTTGTGTGTAGCAGTCTCCCCAGCACCCCCGATTAGCTACCTGACCTCCTTCTCTCTCCAGCAATGTCCATGATCCCCTCAGCCATCCAGTACACTTCTCCTGATTGGCTAAGACAGAGCAGCAGCGCTATTGACTCTGCGACTGTCAATCAAAGTCAGTCAGCCAATCAGGGGAGAGGGGGCGGGACCAGGTTGGGACTCCATGTCTGAATGATTTCAGGATCCAAGGGGTTAACAAGCAGCTGTGAGACAGTTCAATCAACTTAAAAGGCTTTATTCAGCAAAATGCAACAAAAAAAAGACAGGCTTTGTCTTTATAGGCAGTTCAAACAACACAAAAACTCTTCTTAGCAGTATAAGATAGTCCTTTTAAATCATGCTCAGCATCCCAGCCACAGCATATAACATAGCAAAATCCCAGTTCAGGCAAGCTTACCCAGCAGGATAAAGTCATAGGCAACAAGGGCCCTTCCAGATTCAAGCTCCTCTCAGCTCTGATAGCTTAACAGCCCTCTCTCTCCAAACACACTTCTCCTCTCTCTGACATTTTCAACTCAGCTGGCAATGAGCAGGTCTGAAGGGGAAGTACCTGTCCTCTTTAATTAACCCCTTCTTAACCCTTCCCCAGGCTGACTCTCCACAATGGATACACGGAGCTCTGACTCGGCTTGGGTGACAACCTGTTACAAGCTGCTGGCTGAGGGGCACTCAAAGGTGGGAGGGACTAGGAGCAGCAAAAAGGGACATGAGAAGAGGAGGATCTGGGCTGCTTTATGCAAAACCAACTGCATAGAGGAGGTAAGTATAACATGTTTGTTATTTAAAAAAGAAATGTGAGCCTGTACAATCACTTTAATGTGTAAAGCGCAATAAAAGAAGATGTACAAGTAGGTAGCAAAATTCATATTGAGTTTAGACATGACCTTCTGCAAGGCTTAAATGCCCATGGTGAGATATACTTTACAGGTATACTATCTGCCATTGCACATTTTAGTATTAAGTGTTTGTTGGTTTTAAAAATGTGCAAATGTAAATGATTAATTGTGGCTGTAATTGTATTTTATTTTATTTATTTTTAAAGGTGTCATCAGAACAGCTTTACCAAACATGGACAGAGAAGTCAAAGAACAGTATCAAGTTCTTATACAAGCCAAGGATATGGGAGGGCAACTAGGAGGTTTAGCAGGAACTACAACTGTTAATATTACGCTTACTGATGTTAATGACAATCCCCCTCGATTTCCAAAAAGTAGGTGCTTTTGCATGCAAGATTAGTTCATATATACTTTTAAGTATATTGTGTTCATTACTTTTCCACATTGAGAATCCAAACTTAAAATAATCTGAATGCATATTGAAAGAAAAAGGCATACCTGTAGCAAAAAACGATATTATCAAAAACTGAATATTATGGAGGAACAAGGTAAGAAAGGAAATTTTACATGTTTTTCCTTTTACATGAAGTAGACCAGATATTTACTATATGGGTCCTTTAAAAATCTCCAGTCCTAAAGAATGACAATCTGAATAATATGATTTGCACACATTTTATTGAAAGTTTTCTCTTTGAAAAGGTTGTGTGTATCCAAGGAATGAAGAATGGTTTACATATTGGTAATGTTAAGATTACTATTGCTTAGGAGGTATATGAGTTTGCTATATGTGTCAAATAAATATGTGTCCTCACTCCTCAGTTCAACATTTGTCAGCATAGTTGTACCTGATACTTTCCCAATGACATACAGTTTCTTGTAGGTTAATTTCCTTCGGTCTACATTGGCCCTAGTATATAGTATGTGAGATAGGGGCCTTACATTTTAAGCTACTTGAGAGCAGGGGCTATATGAATAAAAAGTATATGAAATGCAGAGGTGATGGTGCTATATAAATACTTGTAAGGGATAAATAAACTATGGGAACCAATAGTTTACTTTTTTTAGCCTTTTTTCATATCTAAATTGCTGGGCACAGTAATGACAGTCAGTACTAATGTAAAATAAATAAATAAATGAATAAATACATAGAAAAATAATTAAAATAAAACATTTAATGGCGAGACTCTTTTCATGTGTCTTAAAGGGCAACACTGAAATTACAAAAACCTTGAAATAACATTTGTGTAGGATGCTTTAAAACTACTTTGAAGTTAAAAAAACAGTATGGAGTAGTCCTTCTAAAAGTGAAATTACCACCAACAACATATTTGGTCAATTATGTTGCCTATTGAGGGGGCTGTTGTTTACATTCAGCAAACTGGAGATCTGTCATTTATTGGCAATGCAGTGAAACAGTTATACTGGGCTTTGGGTTGTGGTGGTTGTGGAGAAACATCACTGGGCAACAGGTCATCAAGAATTATGATAAATCTACATTGCTAGATGATGTGAATAATTATGGATTTTCATTGGGAACATTTGTTACCCTCTTTTAATGGTCCGATTAAGGATGTGGCTAACCGGGGTCAAACACAGAGGTGCGCATGGCCACTTGACCTAAGAGTTTTGCTTGAATAAGGAAGCTAAGTAGTCACTACAAGTATGTGGAACATTGTTAGATTATAACAGCTCTCCGAGAGAAAATGTCCTTATACACCTGGTGTGAATTATTACCAAATTTATGGTACGACCATTAAAGTGAATTATTGACATATCCCTATACATTCTATGTCTTACACCTTGTAGTAGAATGTGACAGGCCTAGCCGGGACAGAGGCTGTTGGAGGGGACGTAATGCAAGCCTCTTGCCTTGCGATTATGGGCCCTGGCATTTGGGGGAACGGTGCTGTTTGTGAGCTGTATGCCTGGGGACCGCTGTGCTGGTTTTACTTGGATTCAGGTCCATGCTAGTCAGATGCTAATATCATCAACTCCAGCCACCTGTCTGTTGTCTTGTATAATGCAAATGAGTAGTCTGGCTTGACACAGATTCTAAAGAGTATTTCACCTATTGTTGTATGTGCTAATTAACCCTGCAATTGAATGAAGGAGTCCAGTGTTGATTTAGATAATTAGCTCATGCTAATTAGGTTAGGTTTTTAGTCATCCGGCTGTATATATGTGTGTGACATCTCAAATAAAAGCTATTCCTGATGTACTCCAAGACTGGTGTTGTCTAGTTCTTGGGGGTTCCTATAACCAGATCCATTGGACTCATGTTCCAGGACTTAGGAAGCATTTACGGCGGACACCTTGAGTACAGGATCCGTCACAATTACAGCTCTCCGAGAGAAAATGTCCTTATACACCTGGTGTGAATTATTACCAAATTCATGGTACAACCATTAAAGTGAATTATTGACATATCCCTATACATTCTATATCCTACACCTTGTAGTAGAGTATTCATTGTGATAAATATATATAGAATTCAGATCAACAGGCAACTTATATCTGAAGCTAAGCATGTCATGCTAAAGTAAAAGAGGCTCCAGAGAGCTACGAAAACAAGAAAGCACTGACAACCCAATTAAAAAAAATGTACTTAGTATAGTTATGTTAAAGTGCCTGCATACTGTCCTTGGCTATCAGCATTTTTGAACAGTAGCATAAGTTATATGTATAGCCCCTCAAGGATTATTTTTTTCACAAGTACATGGCCATAAAGGGTACAGTGCACAGTGCCTGTGTACTCAATTTCCTGGGCATACAGTCACCCATTGAGATCAAGTAGAAGATACAGCTGTTTGTGGTTATGCGCTACTATTTGGATCGGAGTGTACATCTGTGCACATGCGGGTACTATACGCAACCTCTGATGCATAGCCATGTACAGCAGCATCTTCAAATTCATCTCAATAGGTAGCTGTATGCAGAAGCTTCAGGTCCCAGAAATGTGATTATGCAGACTCTGCATATTCATACCCCTGTATGGCTGTGTGCATGAGAACTAAATGTTAAATGTCTTTTTTTTTTACAAAACAGTACAATGCACTTTATATATTTACATTATTTAAGGTATGTGATAAAAAAGAATACTCATATTACAATAACTGGCAAGTAAATAAAAAGACTACAAATTAGTTATGCTGTATTACACAAACCATGGCATATATTTTAAATATTTGAAAAAAAAGACATTTAAAACATTTGCACAGATTGAGAGAATCTAAAACATTCTGAGAGAAGAGATTCTCCAACTTCTTAGTATGGAAGATGTATTCTGAATTTATGAAGTAACTTTGAATTTGCTTTCTTGATGAACTAGTGCACTTCAAAATGATTAGTAACCAGAGGCATTTTCCTTTAAACTGCATTCATCCTTTTGATTTTATGCATATCAGTGACCTAGACATTACACCTTTCCCTTGGCGGCCTGAATTTTACCTTCCTCCCAAAATTATCTTTGATATCATGGTATTTGTTAAAATTTTACTTGTAAGAAAATGAACAGTTCATTCAGACTTAGGAAAGGCATAATAAATGCATTCA
This sequence comes from Lithobates sylvaticus, assembly GCA_028564925.1. Lineage (NCBI taxonomy): Eukaryota > Metazoa > Chordata > Amphibia > Anura > Ranidae > Lithobates > Lithobates sylvaticus. The sequence goes on from CM053030.1 coordinate 257,843,717, forward strand.
TCATTTATGTAGTACAGTTATATAGTAAAAATCCAGTATTTGTGAACAATTATATTTTAAATCTTACAAATTTAAGAATAATTGCTAATTATTTCATCATTATTTTGTTTACAGGGATCAAGATAAGATCCAATTTAAAATCTACATTCTCCTAAATAATCAGCTATTGTAAATCATTCATTTTGGAACCACCGTCAGTTCTTTTAGTCTGTAGCTAGATAATTTAACTATATGAGAGAAATTATTTGTGCAAGTCCAGATTTGACATTTAAGTCACTTAATTGCTTTGTGCACTGGGGCGCAGTCATGTTGGAACAGGAAGGGGCCATCCCCAAACTGTTCCCAAAAAGTTGGGAGCATGCAATTGTTAAAAATGTATTGGCATGTTGATGCCTTAAAAGTTCCCTTCACTGGAACTAAGGGGCCAAGTCCAACCTCTGAAAAACAACCCCACACCATAATACCACCCTCCACCAAAATGATTCGGACCAGTGCACAAAGCAAGGTCCATAAGACATGGATAAGCAAGTTTGGGGTGGAGGAACTTGACTGGCCTGCACAGAGTCCTGACCTCAACCTGATTGAACACCTTTGGGGTGAATTAGAGCAGAGACAGGCCTTCTTGTCCAACATCAGAATCTGACCTTACAAATACGCTTGTAGACAACCTTGCCAGAAGGGTTGAAGCTGTTATAGCTGCAAAGGGTGGGCCAACTCAATATTGAACCCTATGGACTAAGACTGTGATGCAATTAAAGTTCATGTGTGTGTAAAGGCAGGTGTCCCAATACTTTTGGTAATATAGTGTATGCCACCTGTTTTACACGTATTACAAGACTGCAATAAAAATACCCAGCAAAATACCCGTGGGAGTCTATGCCCGGAAGTGGGTGCAAATACCCATATTAGACAGGTATCTGCACCCCCTCCCCCCTGAAAGGTGCCACATGTGACACCGGAGGGTTCCAAAAAGCAGAGGTTCAGATTTTGTGTGAACCTCCACTTTAAAATGTATTTTTTAAATTTGTATATTTAGAGTGATTTTTATTTTGGATACTTGTGGTTTTGAATGTTGCATTATACAATTTAATTGAAAGTTACCTTTTCATAATGAGTAAAGCAAGTAATATTGTCCTTTCCAAACATGCAATTAAATATGAGTACTATAAATTTATTTATAGACTTCAAATCATATTTACTAAATCATGTTATTAAGCTTATTTTACTACTTTATTACAAATAAAACTTTTTTGTTATTTTACTAATTCTATTAATATTTTAGGAACCCTTCTTGCATTAAAACTGCTCTAGTGATGATATATTACAATTTAAATTGAATTATGATTCAGACATGATTATTGATAGTTGTATGCTAGGTATATCCACCAAAGGTTGTTATATGATATATGATGTTGCAACATAATCAAGGTTAACTTGCACTTGGCTAGCTGAGTGCCTTGAATATTTAAATAGCTAGCACCATGGGTATATGCATCATGAATAAACATTGTGAATCAGTAAGTGTTGATATAAATCATTATCTAATTCAGTGGCAGAAATTTGCATTAGACAATACTTTTTAACATGTTCAAGATGTCCAAGATACTCCACAGTAACTTTACAACATGCAAAAACTGGTGTCAAGGTCAAAGGTTGGCTATCAAAGATTGTGAGACCTATTGAGCTTACTGGAGTGTGTTTAAGTAACGCGATGAACATGTAACCAGAGAAGATAATAAAACTTGGTGAAATTTACTCGTTCAAAGATTTTTATTGAAAGATCATCAGGTAACACCAATTCTAATATATCAATTAAGAGTTATATAGCAATCTCATGTATAACAACAAATACAGGTTGAAACATTTTAATGACAAAATTACATAAAGATAACATAGTTCTAAGCTATGTCAGTAGTAGATTAGATCAGTAAATAGAAATCATTGTAAAACAGATGTGAGGGTAATATGTCATTTGTGTCTGAAGTAGCACGGGTGTTAAACCATTGAGTTAAGTATTACTACAGAACTAATGAATGTGATGATATTGATGTCATCTAAAAACATTCAAAATCACCTGTTGCTGTCAAATAACATATGTAATAGTATTAAGAAGAAAATCTTAAAAAGAAAAAGAAAAAAAAAAAGAAAAAAAGGAGTAGGAAAGATAAAGGGGTAAAGGGGGTATGGGAATTCTGGAGGCAGAACCATGTTTAATAAGTATTGTCGTAGTTGTATGGAAAAGCGTCAATTACCATGACAAGAGTACTTGTGTTGATGTTCAAAGTTAGCAGGTAGACAATTTTTGCATGTAATAATGATCAATTCATTCTGTGTTTGGTTTCTGCTATATTCAGTAAAGGTGTTTTCCATGCTTTAGCTATTGTCTCTTTTGCGTCTGTTAAGAGTTGTGTGAACAGTTTGAATTGTTTAGGAGTCATAAAGTCAGGTTTTAGATTTAAAAGGGCGATTACTGGACCTGTATAATTGTATTTTCAAACATTTCTGAGGCAAGTAGAAAAACTTTTTTCCAAAAGTTTTGTATAATAGAACAATTCCACCATATGTGCATATACGTTCATTGTTCAGAGCAGCCGCGAAAGCAGAGGCTTGAGTGATCAGGTGCGAATTTAGCTATTCTAGCAGGAACCAAGTACCAGCGTGAACGTAACTTGTAAACAGTTTTAATATCTATTACATTAGGTGAAAAAGATTTGATGCTAGACAATTCTGAGTTATATATAGTGTGATCAAGATCTTTTTCTCATTTAACTACATAAGATGGCAATTTGGCATCTGATTTATTATGCATTTGAGAGTATATTGTTGATATAAGGCCTTTAGCATGAGGGTCTTTCATTCATATGTGTTCAGATTTAGAGAAATTGTCTAAGGTATCATTATTGTTAAAAAGATGGATGTAAAAATTCTTGACTTGAAGGTAACAAAATAGTTCAGACTGGGGAAGCCCAAAAGATTCACATCAATCTGGAAAGGAGCTGATTGATGTTAGTTAAAACAATATTGTGTAAGCATGTTATACCTGCTTTGGACCAGGCTGGCTTTTTGAGAAAAGAAAGAAGTGGATTATATGTTGATTGTAGGCTGTGCAAGGTTTTGTGTCTATCCCAAAAAGATAGGGAAAGTTTAGTGATTGGATTCTTTAAAGTCTTACGATCTATTGGACGTAACCACAAGATATTATGTATGGAGAGAGGGTCACAATCCATTTCTTCAAAAATTACCCATAGAGGAATTTCTACATTGGTGTGATATTTTGTTAATTGTGCCAATTGAGCAGCCTTATAATATAATGAAAAGTTTGGAAGCCCTGAGCCACCGTGAGTTTTGGGAAGGTATAAAGTTTCTCTAGGAAAGCATGGTTTGAGTTTCCCCCAAGCAAATTGTATTAATTTTGTGTTGTATGATTCTAAAGAAATAGGCAGGAACATTTTGGAATAACTCTAAACGAGTATAAGAATTTAGGGAGTATAGCCATTTTTATTATATTGATTTTCCCAAACCATGAGATTGGTATGGATGACCAATTTAAAAAGAAAATTTGTAGTTCGTTTTAGTAAAGTAGGATAATTGGTGGTAAATAATTCTAAGTGATTGGCAGTGAGCTAAATACCTAAATAAGGGATACTGTGTATAGCCCATTTAAAGGGTAACGACTCCCGTACAGCTAGTTTCTCAGCAATAGTTAATTAAATATTCAATGCCATAGATTTTTTGATATTAACAGTAATACCTGAAATGGTTAATTTTTTTTTTTTTTTTAATATAACCATAAAGTTAGGAGCAAAAACTTGAGGCGAGGACAAAAATAAAAGGATGTCATCCGCAAATAAACATAATTTGTGGTGATATCCTCCCAGTTCTTATCTGTAAAAGAAGGCTCCATTCTTATTCTTTGCACCAAGGGCTCAATAAGCAGGGAAAACAATAGTGGAGAGAGCGGGCATCCTTGACGCGTGCCCCTCTCTATGTTGAATGTCTCCAATTTGTAGCCTGCGTATTTAATGTAAGCTTTGGATTCATGGTATAATTCTGAAATCAATTTTAAAAAATGTGGGCCAAAACCCCATTTACTAAGGGTATAGTGCATATAGGACCAATAAATAGAATCAAATGCTTTTTGTATATCTAGTGAGGGGATGCAGGCTGGAATACAAGCAAATTAAGCAGCATGTGATAAAAGGGTTGCATGTCTAATATTATCGCTAGCTTGTCAAATAGAGATAAATCCTACTTGATCTCTATTAATAATTTTACAGATGAATGTATTAAGTCTAGTAGCGCAAATTTTGGCAAATATTTTGATATCTAAATTTAATAGGGAAATAGGGCAATAATTCAAACAAATGGTGTCATCAGTGTTATGTTTTGGGAAGCATACAAATAATCGCCATCAAGGTTTCTTGTCTAAAAGACGAGAGAGTGGAAGGCGTTAGCTAAAACGGGTGAAAGTGTTTCTATATATGTACGGTAATAAAGTGCGGAAAATTTATCTGGGCCAGGTCTCTTGTTTAGTTTCAATGTTTTGATAGCATTGGATACCTCATCAACCAATACAGGGTCCTCCAATAATTCTAATTGTGTTGTGGATAATGAGGGAAGGGAAATGTGAGAAAAAAACATCTGTTTTGGATGTATCCAGCTCATTGTCAGATGAATATAAAGTAGTTAAATGTGACTTGAATTTTTGAAGTATTTTCTTTGGATTATTGGAATATGCATCCCTGAATATTTTAAGGTTTAGAGGGAATGTTGTAAGACTTAAGCGTACGGGCTAATAGAGTTTCTGGCTTATTTGCTTTCATGTAAAAGTTGTGCCTTGATCATTTCTCCCTGGAAGTGTAGAAGATTTGTCTGAGGAAAATGATGTCAATCTTCAGCGTGTGGTTTCTTGATTTTGTGTCAAGCTTAACAGGTGCATGTCTCAGAGAGTAGTTTAAAGGTCATTTGCAGAACGAAATATAAATTTGGAGCCTTGGAATGTGAAACGCACTGAAAAGGGAAAACCCCATTGATATGTTATTTGATTGTGATGCAATACTTGTAGTAGGGGTTTTAAAGCCCTTCTTTTGTTGATAGTAAGTTGGGACAAATCTGCAAAAAGCTGGTAGTTACTGCCTTGGAAGGTTAGAGAAATTTTTTATTTCTCGCTGCAGATAATAGTTGTTTTTTTGTTCTGTAGAAATGGAACTTTGCAATGATATCACAAGGTGGACCGTCAGATTTTTTGGGAGTTAGGGCTCTATGAACCCTGTCCATTTACAGACACTCCACAGGGATAGCTGGTTGTAATTCCTGAAAGAGTGCTGTTGTAGTGGCTTGCGGGTCAATAACACTTTCAGGAATACCTCTAATGCACAGATTGGAGTGTCTAGCACGGTTTTCATAGTCCTCCAGTCTCATCTGTAATATTTCATTTTCTTCCTTGAGATTTTAAATTTCTGTACAACAATTCACAGTATAATTTTCCATGTCAATTACTCTGGTTTCAAGTGTCGACATGTGTTGACCCAGCTCTCTAATCTCCTTGGTGAGGTTAGTTGTAATATGGTCTGATGTGCCTTTCAATGCTTTTTGAAGCATTTATTCTATTTGTTGTAACAAAGCTGGTGAAGCTATTTCATCCTGAGGTGTGTCCTCCAAATTCTCACTGTCTAAATTTGAGTTATTTGACAGAGCCTGTGAGGGAGTATGTGCCTTTATATTCTTAGCAGCGCTGCTGGAATTTCCTGAGGCAGACGACTGCGGCGCTATTTTAGATTTGTTGTGAGGTGGCACTGTTTTATTGGATTGAGGCTTCATATTTAGCCTAGGGCCATTGGGGATGAAACCCCCTAGATCAGGAATGCTTTGGGCACAGATATGTGTTATTTAGGTGTGGGTGTTTAGCAGACACCTGCCGTTATACGGTTTTACCATTCTCCAGATAGCAGAGCTTTAGACGGGCATGTCCGCTCCGCTCGGCTCCGTGCATGCGCCTCAACATGATCAACTTTAAAGCAAAATCTACCTCTTTGTGGCTGGGTAGCAAGGACATGCAACCAAAATAGTGACAGTTGCCTGTAAGTAAAATATGTTAAGGGACAGCTAAGCATATTACAATAATGATATCTCTCGCTGATATTATGGGGATTTACCTTGGTTTTGGACTATCAACAAAAAAAGCACCCAAAGGAAATATATAAAAATCTTCAGCAAATCCCACTTACTTTTATGTGTCTGTGACACTTGTTGTTTGAACTGTTGGAATGTTCTATCTTCGTAACTTTAAAAGGGATCACTAACTATAATTGTTAACTATAAAAAACCTTTTAGGCATCCTTCATTACCTAATCAGATTTTAGCACTGAGCAAACCATACAGCGCATCCAGAAAGTACAGCACTTAACTTTTTCCACATTTTGTTATGTTACAGCCTTATTCCAAAATTTAATAAATTCATTATTTTTCCCAAAATTCTACATACAATACCCCATAATGACAACGTGAAAGAAGTTTGTTTGAAATCTTTGCAAATTTAATAAAAATAGAAAATGAAAAAATTACATGTACATACAGTAAGTATTCATAGCCCTTGCCATGGCACTCAAAATTGATCTCAGGTGCATCCTGTTTCCACCAATCATGTTTGAGATGTTTCTACAACTTGATTGAAGTCCACCTGTGGTAAATTCAGTTTATTTGACAGGATTTGGAAAGGCACACACCTGTTTATATAAGGTCCCACAGTGCATGTAAGAGCACAAACCAAGCCATGAAGTCCAAGGAATTGTCTGTAGACCTCCGAGACAGGATTGTATTGAGGTACAGATCTGGGGAAGGGTACAGAAACATTTCTGCAGCATTGAAGGTCCCAATGAGTACAGTGGTATTCATCATCCGTAAATGGAAAAAGTTTGGAACCACCAGGAGTCTGTCTACAGCGGCCGCCTGGCAAACTGTGCGATCGGGGGAGAAAGTCCTTAGTCAGGGAGGTGACCGAGAACCTGCTGGTCACTCTGACAAAGCTCCAGCATTTCTCTGTGGAGAGGGTAGAACCTTCCAGAAGAACAACCATCTCTGTAGCACTCTGCCAATCAGGTCTGTGAGGTAGAGTGGCCAGACGGAAGCCACTGTTAAGTGAAAGGCACATCACAGCCCACCTGGAGTTTGCCAAAAGGCACCTGAAGGACTCTCAAACCATGAGAAACAAAATTCCCTGGTCTGATGAAACAAAGATTGAACTCTTTGGCCTGAATGGCAAGTGTCATGTCTGGAGGAAACCAGGCAACGCTCATCATCTGGTCAATACCATCCCTACAGTGAAGCATGGTGATGGCAGTATAATGCTTTGGGAATATTTTTCAGCGGAAGGAACTGGGATACTAGTCAGGATGCATGCAGCAATGTACAGAGACATCCTTAATGAAAACCTGCTCCAGAGCGCTCTGGACCTCAGATTGGGTTGAAGGTTCATCTTTCAACAGGACAACTACAATAAGCACACAGTCAAGATAACAAAGAGTGGCTATGGGACAACTCTGTGAATGTCCTTGAGTGGCCCAGCCAGAGCCCAGACTTGAACACAATTAAACATCTCTGAAGAGATCTGAAAATGGCTGTGCACCGATGCTTTCCATCCAACCCGATAGAGCTTGAGAGGTCCTGCAAAGAAGAATGGGAGAAACTGCTCAAAATAGGTGTGCCAAGTTTGTAGCATCATACTCAAAAAAACTTGAGGGTGTAATTGGTGCCAAAGGTGCTACAACAATGTATTGCAAAGGCTGGGAATACTTATGTACATGGGATTTTTTTTGTTTCTTGTTTTTAATAAATTTGCAAATAATTAAAACGTATTTAACGTTGTCATTTTGGGGTATTGTTTAGAGAATTTTGCGGAAAATAATGCATTTAATCCATTTTGGAATAAGGCTGTAACATAACAAAATGTGGAAAAAGTGAAGCGCTGTGAATACTTATCCGATACGTGGTATATGGCTTTTCAGCTTAGCAATGTCATGTGTAGAGCTAATGTCTAAGCACAGAAGTGTTCCTTTTACTTTATTTTCTTGTTGCTTAATGTTTTCTTGTTGAAATTGCAACATGCAAACAAAGGCAGGTAGAACTTACCAAAACTTGTATTGTGCAAACCTGAAATGTGCTTATCTGCAAATGGAATATCAATTTCAAGGGCAAAAATTAAGGATGAGTGGATGATTTTGCTGAACTTGATTTCTTGACAAACTACTCATCAAAATAAATTCTAATCAAAATTTTACTATGTGGACATCTTAGGGGGAATTTGCATGAATTAAAAAGCTAACATGAGCCCTGACCAAAAAGCTAACTCGTATGCTAACCCTAATGCCGCCTACACACGACCGGACTTTCCAGCAGACTAGGTCCGAAGGACAATTCGAGCGCGTGTGGGCTAATCCGATCGTTTTTTTCCTGGAAAAAATTCAGACGGACCTAGATATAAAACATGTTTTAAATATATCCGACGGACTCAATTCCGACGGACTAAAATCAGGAAAACCATTCGTCTGTGTGCTGGTCCGATGGACCAAATACGACACAAGGGAAGCTATCGGCTACTGACTATTAAACTTCCTTTTTTAGTCCGTTCGTGTGTGGCCAAGTCTGTTCATTCGAAAAGTCCATCGGAACTCCGCTGAAAGTCAGTCGGGAAGACCGTCTGACCTAGTTTTCTGGAAAGTCCAGTCGTGTGTACGCGGCATTACTCTAAGCCCCCTTACACACGGTCGGACATTCCGATCACCAAATCCGTCAGATAATTTCCAACGGATTTTGTCCGAAACTGGTGTTGCACACACATGGTCGGACAAAGTTGTCGGAAAATCTGATCATTCCGAACGAGGTGACTTACAAAACGTACGACGGGACTACGTATAGGGCAGTAGCCAATAGCTTTCGTCTACAAATTTCTTCTGAGCATGCGTGCCACTTTGTGCATCGTAAATCTCTACACATGATTGGAAAAAGTCTGATCGGATTTTGTTGTCTGAAAATTTTAGATCCTGCTCTCAATTTTTTTCCGATGGAAAAATTCCGCTAGAGCCCACGCATGATCGGATTGTCCGACAACATGATCCGATCTGACTTTTTCAATTGGAATATCCAACCGTGTGTACGGGGCATAACTTTAACGCTAACCCAAACTTTAATCCTAACCCTCTTCTTACAAAATCATTGGTCACAAAGTCAGCATTGTGATAGTGATGAATTTGCTTTGTAAGCAAACAAATATATGTCACCCACATAGCTTTGTTTATCAACAAAGCCACGTGCTTACCATTTCAAGGCTGCTGCTGATATAGTGATGAATAATAAACAAAGCTATTCCTCACCAGGCAAATCTCCATCACTTCCAGGCAATGTTGGAGCTTGCTGCCACATCCAATCCCACACATTCTTAATGGCCCATAAAAGTAACTGGAATGTACAGGAACAGGAAGGAGTGGGTACGTTTTGGCACTATAAAAATGTGACAACTTTGCCTTTGAGAACAGGCTCAGTTCTGTCTTCAGGCTAAAACTTGTAGATGCATACATGCAGACAGTGCAGCAGATTTTTTATTTTATTTTTAGATATAGGTTTCTAATTATAACCATGTTTATACACGATTCATATAGCTTGTAAGCGAGATTCACACATTTCTACAACTCAAACCTTTAAAAATAATGGATAAATCCTGGGTGAAAGCTATGTGAATCATGTGTCAAAACATTTATAAATAGACCCTATAGCATCTTCACTCATAATACTGTGATGAAAACATGCTTAATTAAGGAGTCGGACTCAAAAGTAGGAGGAAGTTGTTCAAGCAGGATTAATGCAGTATTAAACCCAAAATAAAGCATTTTATATATTGCAGATTACCAATTCTTAAGCCCCATACACACGGTCGGAAAATCCGACCACCAAATCCATCGGATTTGGTCCGACGGATTTAGTCCGACACTGGTGTTGCATACACATGGTCGGACAAAGTTGTCGGAAAATCCGATCATTCTGAACGTGGTGACGTTTGTTGCCTACGACGGGACTACGTAGAGGCTAGTAGCCAATAGCTTTGGTCTTGTAATGTGATCTGAGCATGCGTGGCACTTTGTCCGTCGGAATTCGCTACACACGATCGGAATTGGTGTGATCGGACTTTGTTGTCGGAAAATCTATCCAGCAGGAGATAGAACTTTGTCCGTTGGACAATCCGATGGAAACTGTCCGATGGTGCCTACACACGGTCGGAATTTCCGACAACGTTGTCCGATAGGACAAAATCCATCGGAAAATCCGACCGTGTGTATGGGGCATTAGATGTGATGGCTGCAGTAGTTTTCTTTTTTTTAGTCTTTCTTTTCTCCATTTTCATTTGGGGATCTAGCCAGTAAGCTCTTTTCCAGAATGTCTCAGTTTACAGGGATGAGACAAAGCATATAACACTGGACGGGCTGCTTTTAATTATAAGCTTTTTTTTATTCACGTAAAACCTTTATCCTAAAAGGAAAAAGAAAATGTTTGTTGTAACTGATTATAAAGTGTGAGCTGGAGTTTGGCTTCAATTTGTTAGTGTATAAAAAGCTGCTAGTACATTTAGCACTCTCCTTCCCCCTAGACTGACAGTGTTGCTGTCTTCTGTGCCCCCTGTGCTCCACCATGCAGAGTGGGGGCACTCTAACAGAGGAGGTGTGTTACTGGCCATATCACCAGGTGAAACAGAGGCAGCCACAACATCTAATGATTAGTAAACTGCAATATATTACAATGTTGGTTTTTGGTTTAATACCACTTTAACTTAAAAAAATGGCAATCTCCAAAAGAGAAAAAAAGCAGAGTGCTTACCTTCAGTTCTGAGTTTACTACTGAAAAAATGACTATATTTCTGTGAAAATTAGTATAACTAGTATCTTGTAAACATACTTGAAGGTCCCCTTCACTTATGCTGGTGGTCAGTAGGAAGAGTGCCATTACATTGTGGGAAAATATCCCTTGACAATTGGTCAATTTGAAGAATTCCCTCTTTCAGATAGCTAAAAAGATAATTAGAGTTAGTGAACAGTTATCTAAGGCCCCGTACACACGATCGGAATTTCCGTCAAACAAATCTTGGATGGTTTTTCCGCCGGAAAAATAGAGAACCTGCTCTCTATCTTTTGCTGCACAAATTCCACCAGCAAAAGTCCGATGGAGCATACACATGGTCGGAATCTCCGACCAAACGCGCACTTTAAACTTTTGTTGGCAGAATTTCCGATCATGTGTATGGGGCATAAGACTCAGAAAAAACACAAAGGAATTTCCAAAGGAACCTTAAGATCCACCGAACCCTGATAGAGAAAGGCTGCTCTATGGTACCTGCTGTTGAGTCATCCACTTATACAGTATGTGTAAAGTGTGGCTTCAGCTATGGAACCTCTGCATAATAGTTGTTGTTTATTTCTTTTTCAGTAGGTTAAAATTATAAATAGATAACAAATTAAAAGAAGCCTTTTTTTTTTTTTTTTTTTTTTTTTTAGAAATTTTTATTCAAACATATGCAAGAAAAACATAGAGATGCTTCCATATCATGTGGTACAGCAGTAAAAAATTATGTTGTTGCCTATTATGGTATAATAGCTATTGGTGCCAAAAACACTAAAGGTAAGCAAGGTTGCAAAGAAAAAAATAATAGACATAAATAATACACCCATAAAGTCCAATAACAGTCAGCTCAGTTAAGTTTCCATCTTAAAACATGGTATATGAGGAGAGAGAAAAAGAAGAAAAAAAAAGAAAAGTGGAAAGGGGATGGAATGAGCAAACAGGTACAGAGAAAAGGAAGGGGAGGGTTAAGCGATATGCTCAAAGGAAGATATCCCAATTAGGTGCATGAAAAGTAAATAACAACCAGTAAAAAGCAATAATACCCATAATAATATTATGGGCTCACAGAATTGTCAGAGGACATAATCTCTGCATAACAGGAAGTGGTCGTGAATGATAACATAAAAGTGGCCTGTGAGTTACGTAACTCATATGTAATATCTTCCATTTCGCAGATATGGTCTATTGCAGGGATATGCAATTAGCGGACCTCCAGCTGTTGCAAAACTACAAGTTCCATCATGCTTCTCCCTCTGGGTGTCATGCTTGTGGCTGTCAGAATCTTGCTATGCATCATAGGACTTGTAGTTCTGCAACAGCTGGAAGTACGCTAATTGCATATCCCTGGTCTATGGTTTAAAACCAAAGTTTTAAGGGTGACACTTGTTGCCATTTCCATTATAAAGGTATTTTAAGATTTTGCTGCATTAAGTAAATGGGAATTAATGGAGCATTTGTATGGGCCTATAGACTCAGTGGAGCAGTGGAATAAAACTACAAGTGGGTCTTCAGGCACGGAATAGTCTTGTATGGATACCATTAGAGACTGAATGGAAGACCAATATGGACGTATGAGAGGACATGTCCACCATTATATGAGCATGTGTGACCTCCAAGCTATATCCTCGCCAGCAAAGAGATAGATAGTCAGGTCATAACCAATGTAACTTAGCCGAGGAGTAATGCCAATGTGACAGTAACTTAAAGTTCATCTCAGTCGTTTTTGAGAATAGTGAGGAGATATGAGCAAGGTGTAAGATTATATCCCATTGAGCATCAGTAAGTGACTGCTGTAGCCTCCCACAATGTTAAGTAAGTGGGATATTTAGTGTACTCCACATACCGAAACTCTAGATAAAACTGTGATATTCCTGTTGATATGCCCTGCTTTGAGGTAAATATATGCTATACTGCTTATGTCGTTTTTGTCTGACTGAGGGTAGACACCTAAAATTACACACCTCATCCCAATAAATCATTTATTCAAAAAAGGAAAAAGTTTGGGAAGGGATTTTACAGTGTTTTACAGATAATAATGGAAACCAGACAGATATATATAAAAAATACAAAATGTTTTTATTACATACACATGCTAAAACCAATAACAGGACATGGTAAGTTGTTGAGTTTTATAGAATATCTCCATTATGGTGGTTAAGCATAGAGGTTTTTTCAGTTGGACAAAGGTTGAATAGTCGTATGTTATCCCAACATGTTTTGCCTTATGGCTTCATCAGGGAATAAATGCAATCCATGGATTAATGAACAGACACCTCAAAGCCCCCCCCCCCCCCCCCCAGCAAGAGGGGAAGAGAGGGGTCAACCACGATGTGGAGATCACCACAAACGGGGGGCACTATGCGGTCATAGTGAGTATACACAACGACCAGGTAAAAGCAAGAAAACTCAGAGCTTAAAGATGAAGGGGGAGGGCGCCTGCGTATAGAAAACCATAGGTCCAGTAAGGACATAATGCTAAGAGCTGTAACTAAAGAGCAGGAAAATCTAGTTTACAGGTCACCACAGGTCACTACAGAAATGGGCCTGTAGTTTCCACAACAGGTGGGGTCCTTACCCAGTTTAGGAATGATATTGATGTGTGCGTGGAGACTTTTGGGCATAAACTTCACATCGCCAGAGACATAGTTGGCGTAGAATGCTAAGGGAGGGAGTAGGACATCTTAAAAAGTTTTATAATACTTAGTTATGTATCCATCAGGGTCAGGGGATTTGGAGGCTATGGATTTCACAGTTGTACACAGTTCAGCTTCCGTAATCTTAGCTTCATACTTCTTCAAAGTGTCTGTGGAGGGGGGAGGGGTAGTTTAGCCTGAGACAAATGATCAGCTATTATGGCCTTGTGGGCTTCAGGGGTCAGTGGCAGATGGTCCTTTTGGACAGCATGTAGGTGTTGATAGAAGTCTCTAAATACCAGTGCAATGTATGTAGATGTATGGACCAGAAAGCTTTTAGTTACCCCTAATGGCACAAAAGAAGAATCTAAGCCTTAAGCAACTTGCTTTAAACAGAATTTCTCTCCGTCAATCATCCAGCCATTTCTTACACATAAAACCTAAATTTCCCATGATCACCTCTTTTTAAAATGACCTATAATGGTGGATTATGACTCCAGAATACATAAAATATTTCAGAATATTGATATTATGTCTAAAATATTTTTTCTGTAGATACTTAATGACACCCTGTGCAGGCTTTTACTAAGATACTATATATATTGAAGTGACTTTCTCATTTTAAAGGTTTTGAAATCTTTTTTTTTTTTATGTTTTATTCCATCTATACCTTGCTTTTTTTTTTTTTACAATAGAATTTAATGAAAGAAATAATTTTTGCTTTACCTATGTTTTAACTTTATTGCCAAAGCCAATACTTATCCTAGAAATGTAATAATGTAATAATGATTTATTTATGATGTGCATCATTGTTTAGTAATTTAGCATTTACAGCTGTTTCCTCATACGTTTATCAGTGTCTCCTATAATAAATACTTTATATTGCTGTTTAGTTGGGTCTTAGGAAAATATATCCTTTGGTAACATAGTATAACACAATGTTTTTCCTTGTAACATCTGAAGTGAAATAGCATTTCAAATACCATTTGTATAACATATGGCTATCAATTTAGAAAACATGAGATAAATGAGCTGTTACAGATTTTATTCCATAGGACATAACATGTTCTTAACAGCTGCCATTGGATTTTCATTAGGGCTGGCATGATACATTTGAACCTGTCCTGCATGCTTGAATACATTTTTCGTGATCCAGCTGAAGAAAAAAAAAATGTTGACAAATGTATTAACATTACTGAAAAGCTTACAGGTTCTTCAAAGTTTTACAAACTGGTAATGTGGTCTCAAGTGTTATCTTGCATCTTGAGAATGTTTTCTTCCAGCAAATATACATTCTCAGATTGGGAATTCCTGACATTTTTACAGTGGATATTTTTAGTTGTTATTATTACTATTCATTTCATCATCATTTTAAATAGGTGCTGCACCACAAAAAAAACAAGTGGTTTTCTTTAGTTAAGAATAGCCTGTGGCTCTCAGTTGCTGACTCGTTGAAAGGCATTTTCCAAAGATAAAAGGATTCCAAGGATAAAAGGATTTAAACACACTGTCTAAGTAGTGTTCTAAAACCACCTTCTTTTCCTATTAAAATATACATATAAAATCTACCAGCTGAGTACATTAAGGAGGTAAAAATATGGTGTGGCAGTTAGTGCTAGTGTTGTATATATTAGTCAGGGGATGACAGAGCCATGTGTTGCATTGGTATTGTAACCATATATTCTTTTGGTATTGTAACCATATTGCATATTTTAAGTACTTCTGGAGTTGTTATTTAGCGTTTTATATACAGCATCATTGTTTCTTTTTCCAGGTATATTTCATCTAAAAGTACCAGAAAGTTCTCCAGTAGGATCACCAATTGGAAGGATAAGAGCAGTGGATCCTGATTTTGGAAAAAATGCTGAAATAGAATACAGCATTGTTCCTGGAGATGGTGGGAATCTTTTTGACATCAAAACAGACAATAATACACAGGAGGGAATATTAATCCTAAAAAAGGTATTTTATTTAACACAATGGACACTATATTTGTATCGCTGGTAAACTGATTTGTGTGATCAATGGTGTTATGCCAAATACAATAACCAAAAGCAATCACCATTCAATCCACTTTTCAGGTTTGTAAAATGTTAATTTTAATTGGCTAGTGTGGATTGCTGCACTTGACACCTTGATTAACCAGTTTTAGGCACAAATCCATAAAAACTTTATTAAAGCACACAGACATGTTTAGTATGCTCTGTACTTCTGCCCCACTGAGCTCCCTTTCAAATGACAGTGGGGAGTTAATGTGCAAATACAGCATCTGTGGAAAAAATTACCATGTGATACATTGGGGCTGATTTACCAAGCATTTGCACCATGAGTTGCGGTGCACGCCGACGCGCAACGGCC
Organism: Lithobates sylvaticus; assembly: GCA_028564925.1. NCBI lineage: Eukaryota > Metazoa > Chordata > Amphibia > Anura > Ranidae > Lithobates > Lithobates sylvaticus. Next base: position 257,859,592 of record CM053030.1, read on the forward strand.
GTTTCCGTATTCACAAAGCATTTGCGCCTGTAACACAGTGCAATTCCCCATTTACTATCATGTTGCCGGCGCACGGGCAGCCGCAATCCGTGCAGCGCTATAGACCTGGCGCAAGCATTCCTCAACTCATAAAATAAAAGAAGCTGGAAGTGGCAATATTATGGGGGTGATGAGGGTGATGTGAGGAAGTATAGATATGACAGGCCCTTCATGTCTGGCATGGATATTAAGGGGAACCCCGTGCCAAAAAAAATGGCGTGGGGGCCCCCTCAAAATCCATACCAGGCCCTTCAGGTCTGGCATGGATTTTAAGGGGAACCCCGTGCCAAAAAAATTAATTGTGTGGGGGTCCCCCTCAAAATCCATACCAGACCCTTATCCAAGTACGCAACCTGGCATGCCGCAGGAAAAGAGGGGGGACGAGAGAGTGCCCCCCCTCCTGAACCGTACCAGGCCACATGCCCTCAACATTGGGAGGATGCTTTGGGGTCCCCCCCAAAGCACCTTGTCCCCATGTTGATGGGGACAAGGGCTTCATCCCCACAACTCTTGCCCGGTGGTTGTGGGGGTCTGCGGGTGGAGGGCTTATCGGAATCTGGAAGCCCCCTTTATCAAGGGGACCCCCAGATTCCGGCCTCCCCCCCTGTGTGAAATGGTAAGGGGGAACAAAAGTACCCCTACCATTTAACCAAAAAGTGACAAAAGTGTTAAAAATGACAGGAGACGGTCTTTGACAATTCCTTTATTAAAGTCTTCTTTCTTCTGGTCTTCTTGCTTCTTCCTTTCTTCATCCTTCGGTTTCTTCATCTTCTTCCTCCATCTTCTTCTTTCTCCATCTTTCTCTTCCTCCGATCCGCTTCTTCTTGCTTTGATGTTCTAGTCCGGCATCTTTCTCCACGGCGTCTCTTCTTCGTTATCGGGCTGCTCCATGCAATGGGAGGCTCCTGCTATGCTTCTCTTCTTCTGACAGGTCTTATATAACGGAGGCCAGGGCCACCCGGTGTCACCCGGTGCACAGCGCATTTATCCTAGTAAATCAGCCCCATTGCTTATAAGCGTTGTTCAGAAAATGAAATAGAGATACAGAGCAACATTGTTACCCTTGTATCTACTCTGTTTCAATCATCTGCAGATCTATGGGGTGCTCTGATCCCTTTTAATCCCTTATGAACTCTTATTTTAATTATCCAGTTAACCCTAATTAACTCCTTCTTTCCATTCTCCCCAACCATTATTTTACTTCAGATTTTTTTTACTTCAGATTTTTTTTTCAAATGTCTTTTTGACATTTGTTTACCCACGCTCTTTGTATTATCTACTACTGGTAGATGATGTATATGCTGTGCTGGTAGGTGATCTACAGTGGTGTGAAAAAGTGTTTGCCCCCTTCCTCATTTCCTGTTCCTTTGCATGTTTGTCACACTTAAGTGTTTCGGAACATCAAACCAATTTAAACAATAGTCAAGGACAACACAAGTAAACACAAAATGCAATTTGTAAATGAAGGTGTTTATTATTAAAGGTGAAAAAAATCCAAACCATCATGGCCCTGTGTGAAAAAGTGATTGCCCCCCTTGTTAAAACATACTATAACTGTGGTTGTCCACACCTGAGTTCAATTTCTCTAGCCACACCCAGGCCTGATTATTGCCACACCTGTTCACAATCAAGGCATCACTTAAATAGGAGCTGCTTGATACAGTAAGGTCCACCAGAAGATCCTTAAAAGCTACACATCATGCCGAGACCCAAAGAAATTCAGGAACAATTGAGAAAGAAAGTAATTGAGATCTATCAGTCTGGAAAGGGTTATAAAGCCATTTCCAAAGCTTTGGGAATCCAGCGAACCACAGTGAGAGCCATTATCCACAAATGGCGAAGACATGGAACAGTGGGGAACCTTCCCAGGAGTGGCCGGCCGCCCAAAATTACCCCAAGAGCGCAGCGACGACTCATCCAAGAGGTCACAAAAGACCCCACAACAACGTCCAAGGAACTGCAGGCCTCACTTGCCTCAGTTAAGGTCAGCGTTCATGCCTCCACCATCAGGAAAAGACTGGGCAAAAATGGCCTGCATGGCAGAGTTCCAAGGAAAAAACCACTGCTGAGCAAAAAGAACATCAAAGATCGTCTCAATTTCTCCACAACACATCTTGATGATCCCCAAGACTTTTGGGACAACATTCTGTGGACCGATGAGACAAAAGTGGAACTCTTTGGAAGGTGTGTGTCCAAGTATATCTGGCGTAGAAGGAACACTGCATTTCAGAAAAAGAACATTATACCAACAGTAAAATATGGTGGTGGTAGTGTGATGGTCTGGGGCTGTTTTGCTGCTTCAGGACCTGGAAGACTTGCCGTGATAAAAGGAACTATGAATTCTGCTGTCTACCAAGAGATCCTGAAAGAGAATGTCCGACCATCTGTTCGTGTACTCAAGCTGAAACGAACTTGGGTTCTGCAGCAGGACAATGATCCTAAACACACCAGCAAGTCCACCACCGAATGGCTGAAGAAAAACAAAATGAAGACTTTGGAGTGGCCTAGCCAAAGTCCTGACCTGAATCCTATTGAGATGTTGTGGTATGACCTTAAAAAGGCCGTTCATGCTCGAAAACCCTCTAATGTAACTGAATTAGGACAATTCTGCAAAGATGAGTGGGCCAAAATTCCTCCAGGACGCTGTAAAAGCCTCATTGCACGTTATCGCAAACGCTTGGTTGCAGTTGTTGCTGCTAAGGGTGGCCCAACCAGTTGTTAGGTTTAGGGGGCAATCACTTTTTCACACAGGGCCATGATGGTTTGGATTTTTTTTCACCTTTAATAATAAACACCTTCATTTACAAATTGCATTTTGTGTTTACTTGTGTTGTCCTTGACTATTGTTTAAATTGGTTTGATTTTTCCGAAACACTTAAGTGTGACAAACATGCAAAGGAACAGGAAATTAGGAAGGGGGCAAACACTTTTTCACACCACTGTATATGCTGAGCAATTCAGCACTCTGCCTATAATATATATATATATTTGTACTAAAACAATATTAGTACTATCAATAGTAGCTCTAGCAATATCTATATTACATGTACTGGTGTGTATGGTATAATCAAAGCTTATATGACCAGTACTGTTACAGTACTATTACTTCATTCATCACTCTTGTAAGAGCTGATATATATATATATATATATATATATATATATATATATATATATATATATATGTATACAGTGTGGACGGAAATTATTCAGACCCCCTTACATTTTTCACTCTTTGTTATATTGCAGCCATTTGCTAAAATCATTTAAGTTCATTTTTTTCCTCATTAATGTACACACAGCACCCCATATTGACAGAAAACACAGAATTGTTGACATTTTTACAGATTTATTAAATAAGAAAAACTGAAATATCACATGGTCTTAAGTATTCAGACCCTTTGCTCAGTATTTAGTAGAAGCACCCTTTTAATCGAATACAGCCATGAGTCTTTTTGGGAAAGATGTAGGAAGTTTTTCACACCAGGATTTGGGGATCACCTGCCATTCTTCCTTGCAGATCCTCTCCAGTTCTGTCAGGTTGGATGGTAAACGTTGGTGGACCGCCATTTTTAGGTCTCTCCAGAGATGCTCAATTGGGTTTAAGTCAGGGCTCTGGCTGGGCCATTCAAGAACAGTCACGGAGTTGTTGTGAAGCCACTCCTTCCTTATTTTAGCTGTGTGCTTAGGGTCATTGTCTTGTGGGAAGGTAAACCTTTGGCCCAGTCTGAGGTCCTGAGCACTCTGGAGAAGGTTTTCATCCAGGATATCCCTGTACTTGGCCGCATTCATCTTTCCCTCTATTGCAACCAGTCGTCCTGTCCCTGCAGCTGAAAAACACCCCCACAGCATGATGCTGCCACCACCATGCTTCACAGTTGGGACTGTATTGGACAGGTAATGAGCAGTGCCTGATTTTCTACACACATACCGCTTAGAATTAAGGCCAAAAAGTTCTGTCTTGGTCTCATCAGACCAGAGAATCTTATTTATCACCATCTTGGAGTCCTTCAGGTGTTTTTTAGCAAACTCCATGCAGGCTTTCGTGTGTATTGAACTGAGAAGAGGCTTCTGTAGGGCCACTCTGCCATAAAGCCCAGACAGGTGGAGGGCTGCAGTGATGGTTAACTTTCTACAACTTTCTCCCATCTCCTGACTGCATCTCTGGAGCTCAGTCACAGTGATCTTTGGGTTCTTCTTTACCTCTCTCATAAAGGCTCTTCTCTCCCGATAGCTCAGTTTGGCTGGATGGCCAGCTCTAGGAAGGGTTCTGGTCGTCCCCAAATGTCTTCCATTTAAGGATTATGGAGGCCATTGTGCTCTTAGGAACCTTAAGTGCAGCAGAAATGCTTTTGTAACCTTGGCCAGATCTGTGCCTTGCCACAATTCTGTCTCTGAGCTCTTCAGGCAGTTCCTTTGACCTCATGATTCTCATTTGCTCTGACATGCACTGTGAGCTGTAAGGTCTTATATAGACATGTGTGTGGCTTTCCTCGGTTCACACTGGGGCGACTTGTCAGGCGACTTAGCCGCCTGACAATTCGCGTTCCGTTCTGTACAATAGAACCGTTCCAATTAACATTAAAAAAAATTGATCTTTGAGGGTCGTAGCTCAGCGACCTAGGGTCATAGAGACCCCAAATTTGGGGGGTATGTAGCCTAAGTGCTATCCCACCAGTGGTACACATCTGGTTCCAGAGATATGGGGCTCCTTGTGCAGCCTGTCAGAAACTAAATACAGAGCAGCCACTTTATATACAAGCTGACACTCTCTATTTGCAGCAGACTGAGAGGTTGAGCTCACAGTGCCTCTCACTTCTTGTCAGAGGTACTGAGCTCAATAAACAGCTTGGAGTCTTGGACCAATGGTAAAGTACCATTGGTCCCAGCTGTCCAAAAAAAATGCTGCAGTGGAGGCACGCCTCTCACTGCAGTGTCATAGAAGGGGCATGTGTCCAAAAGACAAATGCTCCCTTCCAGCCCAGCCCTCTTAACTACAAGGAAAAAACATGTGTTTATGTGTATAAGATTTACCCAAAATCCCATGTTTTTCTTACACAGTTAAGAGGGAGTATGAGAATCTGCTGCTTTCTGAAAAGGTACTGAGGCTAAATCATATATTTATATGCTATATGTCATAACATAATAATGTATTATTTATCTATTTACTGTGAAATGACTGGTTGGAAGTTATAACTTCAAACTTCAGTAATTTGTCTGTTAAGCCACCTGCTTGAGTACAGATTTTAAAAATATAGTAAATTACCTTAAAAACACTATATAATAATTTTTTGTATATTACTTTATGGCATTTAACCCCTTGCCACCCAGGGCAATTCTGACACTTCTCTACATGCTAGATATTTACTCAGAACCCCCAAACATTATATATATATATTGTTTTAGCAGATGCCCTATGGAATTAAATGGTGGTCATTGCAACTTTTCATGTCACACTGTATTTGCGCATCAATTTTTTTAACTCGTTTTTTTTTGGGGGGGGGGGGGCAGTTTCATGAATAAATAAAACAAAACTAGTGTTAGCCTTCTTTTTTGTATAATGTAAAAGATGACGTTACGCTTCAGTGCCCTCCGCCGCTTACCGGAGCCACTGGCAACGGTGGAGGCGATCTGGTCCTTTCTCCTGCTTGGCATGGAGCTGAGTGAGGGGAAGATGGCCCCCACTTGGCTCCATACCATTGCAGGGTGGAAGGACTGTCAAAACGCCACTTCCGCCTATAACTTTTAAAGGGACATTTTTATTTTATGTTTTTTCAAACGAAATTCTTTTTTTATTGCATTTTAGTGTAAATATGAGATCTGAGGTCTTTTTGACTCCAGATCTCATATTTAAGTGGTCCTGTTATTCTTTTTTTCTATTAAAAGGGATGTTTACATTCCTTGTAATAGGAATAAAAGTGACACAACTTTTTTTTAAAGGAAAGGTGTAAAAATAAAAAATAAAAAGTAAAATAAATAAAAAAAAAAAAAAGATTTTTTTTATCGTGGCCCGTCCCGACTAGCTCATGTGCAGAAGCGAACGCATGCGTGAGTAGTGCCTGCATATGAAAACGGTGTTCAAACCACACATGTGAGGTATCACCGGATCATTAGAGCAAGAGCAATAATTCTAGCCCTAGACCTCCTCTAACTCAAAACATGAAACCTGTAGAATGTATTAAACGTTGCCTATGGAGATTTTTAAGGGTAAAAGTTTGTTGCCATTCCACTAGCGGGCACAATTTTGAAGCTTGACATGTTGGGCATTCATTTATTCGACGTAACATCATCTTTTACAATATAAAAAAAATTGGGCTAACTTTACTGTTGTCTTATTTTTTAATTCAAAAAAGTGTATTTTTTTTTTAAAAAAGTGTGCTTGTAAGACCGCTGCGCAAATACGCTGTGACAGAAAGTATTACAACTGACGCCATTTTATTCTCTAGGGTGTTTTGGCACTTCAACTGCTTCCATACCAATCTGCAAAAAACAATGATATTCTCCTAGTTCATGACCTAGGCATATCCCACATTAATATTTTATCAACCACCCTCATTTTTAACATTACTTTATTTTATTTAGTTTTTTAATTTATCTTTTTCCTTGTAAAACTAACTCTGCCCTGATTAAGCAAACATAGGCTTGGATGACAAGACAGTAACAAAAGTGTATCAATAGTCCTCTAGGTGTTAAGGATGTGTCATTGGCTGGGGGTGGCCCAATTTGAGGTTGAGATACTTGCCTGCATGTCATGTCATAAAGGTGCTTCAGTGCAATGAGTGTGTGTGTGTGTGTGTGTGTGTGTGTGTGGGGGGGGGGGGGGGGGAGGGGGTAATTGGAGACTTGTGATTGAGAAGCTGTAATAAAACAAATTGGGCCTGGATAACAGAGAACTACCAGACAACCACTGCAGATGTCACTGATAAAAATCAATACATTTTGTTTATGCTGTATATATGATCAACTAAAAAGAAAAGACTAAACACTTGTTGTGCATATGAGGAATGTGTTTTTAAAGAATGCAGTGAGATGCTGTGAAACAAAGACAGCTCTTGAACGAATTGTAATCCAAAACTGCTGCTATGTAAGAGAAGAAAATAATGCAGGTGTCTCTCAGTGCAGACTGTTAAAATTATATTAAATCACATTTGAAAATACAATGACAAGCACATAGTTCGTAGTATGCCTGCTGAATCATTCATGGCGCTGGTCCGCAAGGGGAGCCCTCCTGGCCCCTCTGTAGACTCTCATGGCCAGCAAGATGGTGGTGTAATGGAAGAGAACTGAAAAGGAGGGGTGGAACGATCCTTGGAGCGCAACGCTGGTTGGGATGACATCACTGGTGTGTTTGCGACGCATTTACGTGCTAACGCACCCTGGTGGCGAGCAGAATGCACGCTCCTTACTAAAGCTATTACAAACAGACTAGATTTGCTGTATTTATTTTTTTATTTTTATTTTTTTGTTAAAAGATTTTATTAGAGTTTTCAAACAGTACAGTAAAAATCAACAGAATAGTACATGTTATAAAGTAGAACGTTAGTAAAGTACAGTACAATGCGTATGGAACACTACAGTATTACAAGCACAAAGGTATAGTAATATCTGGAAGAAAGACTTGTGAGGTCGAAGACGTTGTGGGTTCGAGGATAGAATATAGCTCTGGTGGTATAGCACAATAAGAGTGTGTTGGTTGGAAAGGCATAAACGGAGAGTGCTATCACAGGTGATTATGTAGGACGGTGATCCAGGGGTTCGTGAATGGGAGTTAAAGGAACAGGGGGGAGAGTTGGATTTAAGTGATAATAGCGGATGGACCGTCCCTGCTCACCCCTAATAAGGGAACTTGCTGTGAGTGAGGGAGGGTCCATCCTTAACCTAATGTGTGTGACGTGTGTGAAACTTCTGCAGGAGAAGGAGAGAATCCACACGTACAGGTGTGTAAAGGATGCATTCTGCAGGAGCAGAGGTATAGGAACAGGACAAGATACACCGAAAAATCAGACAGGGTGTATACGTGTGTCAGAAAGGGCAGAGGAAGAAGCTAAACGGAAATGTTTCCAGCATGCCCAAGTTTGTTCATGACTTGTGAGAGTATCTTTAGCCTGGTGAATGAGGCATTCCATTTCTTCTATTTTATCGACCCTACGTATCCATTCGGCTATTGTGGGAGGTGTGGGACTCTTCCAATGGACTGGTATACATTGGTTGGCAGCATTAATAAGATGAATGGTAAGTGAGTGTTTATATGTGCAGACAGAGGAAGGCGTATGATGCAGTAGGAATCTGGCTGGGGTAAGGGGGATGTCGTAGGTGGTGATTTGGTGTGTGAGTGCTCGCACTTCCGACCAGAAGGCTTGTATACGGGGGCATTCCCACCAGATGTGTAGGAGGGAGCCTGGGGCCACGTCGCAGCGCCAACAGTGTGAGGGGACACCCGGGTGAAACTTGTGGACGAGCTGAGGCGTCCTGTACCACCTAGAGAAAAGTTTGTAGCGGTTTTCTTGGATAGAGACATTCAATGAACCTTTGTGTATGTGCGTGTAGATTTTTCCCCATTCCTGAGGTGTTGTATTTATATTTTACTAGTGCTGCCATCTAGTGGGGAAAGTACATAATTACTTCAAGCAGCATTTTAAAGGTGGAATGCTGCCATCTAGTGAAAAAAGTTATAATTGTCACCAAAAAACAATTCTTGATTTGGAAAAATAAATTACACATATACATCAATAAATAGGTGCATCCTATATATAGTAGATTGCAAGGACAGCTTAAACAATAAACTACATGGTCAGAGGAGCAGTTGTAAAACCCTTCAAATTTATATATTTTTTCCTTTTTCAATTAACTCTTTTTTTTCCATGTTTTATGAAAGCGCAGGTTTTGCATAAAGGTTTTTTACACGTATACATGCCTACGATAGGAATAAGACAAAGCTGAGTAGAGGGAGTACTCATTCAAGAGAAAAGATATTCAATTCATACAAACTAAATATTAACAGCGCTGTTAATATTTAGTTCAAATGAATTGAATATCTTTTCTCTTGAATGACCATTACCTTTTAGGTGTATAATAGCAGCCTTTTATTATTATTTTTTATTATTATTTATTAATTTTTTTGTATTTTTTTTGTATAATTTTATTTTCTTTACCTGTGAGCGCTGGGTTCAGGAATAAGTGTTACTATTTCTGAGTTGGTGTATATAGAGGGAGTACTCAATTGAGATTTGCTTGGGGCTATTTTATTTTTGAGGTTGGGAGCCTTTCTGTATGTGACTTGCGGTTGTTCTGGAAGAAGAGGTTGGTGGTGAGGATCTTCCAGTAATATTTTCTATTTTTTTTTTAGGATGTGCTCTATTTTTTTGTGCTCTGTATGAAATCTAGTGGTGAATTGACTAGTTTGATCGAAATGGCTATTTTTCTTTTTTGGGAGTTTTGTCATCAAGATATTATGAGTATGCCTGTTGGATAAGGGAATCGGGGTACCCTTTATCTATTAGTTTGTTTTTCAAGATAGCACTTTTTTCTATATAGTCCTCTGTTCTAGTACAGTTATATCAAAGTCGACAGAACTGTCCCTTGGGAATATTATTGGTCCATTTATGATAGTGGCATCTTTTAAAATGTAATAGAGAGTTCCCTGCCATTGGTTTGAAATAGTTTTGGCATGTATTTTGTCTCCAATGTGATAAAGTTCCAAGTCTAGAAAGGCCATTTTTTTTGGATATGTGACATATGTATGTAAAAGAGAGCCCATTTGGGCTATTGTTACAATGCATAACACAATATGTGATGTCTGCATTCAGAGGTGCCTACATTCTTTTCTTCCTATACCCACCTTGGAACTGCCCTGGGACAGGAGAAAGTAAGTGATGAAATGGCAATCCTAACTGTCTCAAAAACACAGAGAAATGCTATACAGCAATGACTGGCACCCTTTCTCCTGACTGGAGGCAGTTTTTTTTTAAAGAAGTTGTTCTTAAGGTTGTAATCTTTAGAACCTGAGTGAGATACTGTAAAGTCGTGATAAGAATATACTGTAGGTTGTCAAACATTGGCTGTTACTTGTATATGTCAGGAACATGCTTTATATCTTCATAGTTATTTCAGTATTTATTTTACACACTGTTTAGTCTAAAACATTAGGTCTGTTTGTTGTAATTGTAATGTGTGAATTAGTAAATGATCTTTTGTTTGAAAGCATCAAATTATGCAGCACTTTACTGTGTTTTATACTGCTGTTAGGCCTCATTTACATGGATGGCAGTGGGGCAGTGAAAACAAGCAGCTGATCCATGTTTTATAAACTCCTGACCACCCACCAGCAAGTTAACATTGCCAGCAGACATGGCTGTATACACTGCCACAGTTGCAAATGTGGCAAATTTGATACATCATGTCACTTTTGGCAAGCTGTACCACCACCTAACAAGCGCTATTCAAGTGAATGTGACCACACCACAACCACAATGCAACCACATTAAATGCAGTTGCAGTGCGGTGGGATTTCCCCCCAAAAAACTGGTGTCCAGGAGGTGGCATATCACCTCTAAACCACCTGCCAACCAGCTCTGAAAATTAATCAATTGCAGTTTACTTTTCAGAGATGTAAAAAAATGTAGCTGGCCATTTGAACAATGTCCTATGGCAGGGGTGTCAAAACTTTTTTCAAAGAGGAACAGATTTGATGAAGTGAACATGCGCAAGGGCCGACCATTTTGCCTGACATTCTTTGAACAATTAAAATGTGGTCTAAGTTTGTCCGTTCGAGCATTAATACACTGCCCAACAAGCATTATATTGCCTTTGTGGCTGTGTGTGAGTAAAGAGATGAGCTTGGGCGTCTTATTTGGATATACCGTATGTATTGTCTTTAAAAGGAAATTTCAGGAAATAATATGTACATTTTAAATAAAGAACTGGAAGCAAAATAAGGGTCAGTGCCCATCTGCATCCTCACATGTGCCATGAATGCAGCACCCACCATTGCCATGAATGCAGCCCCACCCTTGCCATGAATGCAGTCCCACCATTGCCATGAATGCAGCAACCCCATTGCCATCAGTGCAGCAGCCCCATTTCCATCAGTGCCCATTTCCCCTATTGCCATGAATACAGCACTCCCATTGCCATGGATGAAGCACCCACCGTAGCAAGTAATGCAGTACCCACCATTGCCATGAATGCAGCACCCACAATTGCCATGAATACAGCACCCACCATTGCCAGGAATGCAGAACCCATTATTGCCAGGAATGCAGCACCCACCATTGCCATGAATGCAGCACCCACCATTGCCAGGAATGCAGACTTACCATTGCCATCAGTGCAGCCTGATTGATGCCCATCCATCTGCAGCCTTGGAGGGGACAGGGAGGGGGGAGGACGAGTGCGAAAAGATTACATACAGGAAAAACTCCTGTTTTCTCGGTGGCCTCTTTAATACAAAGTCCTGCCTCATTTGATGGACAAATCAGTTGTCCAATGGCAGCACAGGAGATGGGACTTCCTATTACAGAGGCTGCCATTTAAACATGAAATTCTCCTGTGTGTACGGCACTCGTCCCGCCTCCTCCCTGTCCTCTCCAAGGCAGCCAGCATACTGTATATATCTTGTGTGGCCCCGGTGCTGGGAGATCATTGGGGGTCATAAAATATATATATGACCAAATTACCAGGAGGGCCGTTCAAAACTGGAACGTGGGCTGCGATTGGCCCGCGGACCGGACTTTGGACATGCCTGCCCTATGGCAATAAATTTGTGCATGATGGTTAGTAAAGTAAAAATATATAGTATTTTTAACAACTTTTTAAACTTGTCTCAATTAATATAATGCATGTATCCGCTGTGTTTACTATACATGTACTTTTTCTGTACTATAACTGTAGTCTCAATCTATATTGTGATGCAGAATTCTTTGCAATTAACACAGATCAATTAATGTTTTATAACAGAAGGGTCAAAATCAGACAAGCTTTTCCATATCAGATTAGACAGGGTAAACAAATGGTCTCATTATAATTTCCACCAGAATTGCATCTATTTATAAAGCTATGTTATATATAAGGCATGTTAATTAAATAGGGCAGGCAAACTAATTGGCGCCTCAACCCTATATTACGATTTTGCAAATAATAATGCTGTGATTTTGAATGTGGCATAATTTGACTAAAGGCTGGCCTACAACTTCAATATTATATGAACTGGTTTATATTGCAAAATCATAAAAAAAATATCACTATATCAATAGCCACATGGAACCATGTATAAAGTTTTAATAGTTGCAGTATAGTAAATATACAACAACACTACATGGACACCCATGTACTGGCATCATATATAGAAGCTACAATTTCTCTATACAGTATATTTTTTGATTAATATGATATCCAATTCCAGAATGCAGAGTCAGTTTATTCTCCCCCAAATCATATGATTGTAAGTAACAAAAAAAAAAATGATATTTGTAAGTGACTCCCATTGAAGAGCATGCAGGGAATAGCAATGTGTACATATACATATGCATTTTGAAAGTTGCTAATTTGTTGCACAAAAAAACTGTGAGAAACATTAGCTGCAATATTGGCTAGTAGGTTATAATAACAGTAAAAGTACAGCAATATGCAGTGACTGAAGGCTGTTATGATAAGTATGAACTTTAGGCAGAAGCAAGCAATATGTAGCAGAGCAGCAGTAGATGTTAGTAGATTATAAAAGCTAGTAAATTATTATGCTCAGGGCCGTTTTTAAGGCAGGACAAAAGGGGCAGCTGCCCTGGGCCCTGTCATTGTTGTGGGGCCCAAAGCAGCTGCCTCATACTTGCCAACTATGCTGGTTTAGTTTGGTTAGTCCTATTCTGTGTCCCAATATCTCAGTGTGAAGTGCTGCTACTAATGCTGCCAGCTCTGCCCTATTGTTGTGTACAGATGACTCACCTGCAGACTTTGTGTTTACATGTAAATAGCGGCACATTCATATGTAAATAGCGGTGGCATTCATATGTAAATAGCGACGGCTATTGTGTATCATGCCCCCCTGAGGTCATATCCACAGTAATCGCTAGCAACCAATCAACAAGCAGAAATCATGTGCTGTAACCTCTAGCAACTAATCAGTGAGTCGTAATGTGTGCTGTAACCTCTAGCAACCAGTCAGTGAGCGGTAATGATACACTGTAACCTCTGGCAACCAATCTCAATAGCTGCCTGATCTGATTCAGTAAACTGATTTGGAGTCTAGCTACTATTTATTGTATGTCTCAGAGCTGTTGAAGAGCAAAACTGCATGGGGGGGCCCCCCAAGAAAAGTTTTGCCCAGGGTCCAATCAATATTAAAGATGGCCCTGATTATGCTGGTCATCTTTAGCCTAGTAAAGATAGCTACTGGTAAACGGCAGTAATCAATCAATGATATTATGATCAGCAAAGTGGTGATAGCAGCCCCAGTTTCATCCTGAAAAACTGCTGACAGTAAGCAGACAGCCAACCACTTCTATTAAGACGGTTTATTCAAAATAGCAAAGACATTTTACTAAATTGAAATATGTCACAGGTGGCAAATTGTGCATACCTGTAGACAGGTGCTTATTTGAAATCACCAGGATAATCGGACCAAAAGTTTAACACCACATGGAAAAGGGTCAATGAACCACACACCAACAGGTTGGGAGTTAGCATAGAAACAGTATTTGCAGAATAGTGTCTGCAATGTAATTAAGAATCACCAGGATAATTGGGCTGAAAGTTATAATATAACATGGAAAGGGTCAATGGTTCAAACACAGACAAGCTAACAGGTAGCTCAGAATCAGTAATTTGCAGAACAGTTTAAGCAATGCCAATATTAATTATAATGTTGCAGGTTCATTCATAGCTCATGAAAAGGAAGAGCTACATAAGATGTCAGCTAAAGCAACCTGACATGAATTTTTTTTTTATGTTCCTAATTAACCCTTTATTAACCCCAAAATAAATCAGCCCTGATGAACTTCTCGCCTCCCCTTAGCTACTGTTTGATTTTGCTGTTGATTATAATTTTTTTTATTGTTTTTGCATGTCTACTAGAGATAGATTAAATTTATATGCAAAATATAGTACCAAATGTTGTCAATCTTGAGTGAATTGTCGATTAAGGCCTTCCTCCCATCTGTGCAAAAAGGGAGGTGAATAATTGTAAGGTAAATTCATAAGAATGAAGTAGGAAACTGATAGGGCATGTCTGAGGGGATTGGGTCCCTAACATATAATCTCGAATAGAAAGTTGGGGGAGGTTCGATCCTTGGCATTTCAGACATCTGATAAAGTGTCTGATGACAGACTGGGTGGCTCAGGAGTGAGCACGCATGCCTTTTCACCACAATTCTTGGGTGCATCATGTGTAATTTTCACATCTGAAAATCATCTTTAACATAATGGACTATTCTTAATATGATGCAATATGATAATTAATCAACTTTATCTGCACGGAGTCACTTTATATAGAAGTTTAGCACCATCAATGTTCATTGCACAGATTCACTTTATATGAAGGGTTAAGCGCAACTTGATATAGAAAGTAGGTGATATAGTGCCAGGTTAGGGTGGTATATAGTGTCAGGTTAGGGTGATATATAGAACCAGGTTAGGGTAATATATAGAGCCAGGTTAGGGTGATATATAGAGCCAAGTTAGGTGGGTATATAGTGCCAGGTTAGGGTGGTATATAGTGCCAGCTCAGGGTGATATATAGTGCCAGGTTAGGGTGGTACATAGTGCCAGATTAGGGTAGTATATAGTGCCAGGTTGGGGTGATATATAGAGCCAAGTTAGGTGGGTATATAGTGCCAGGTTACGGTGGTATATAGTGCCAGGTCAGGTGGTATATAGTGCCAAGTCACATGGTATATAGTGCCAGGTTAGGGTGGTATATAGTGGCAGGTCAGGGTGGTATATATTGTCAGGTTATGGTGATATATAGAGCCAAGTTAGGTGGGTATATAGTGCCAGGTTAGGGTGGTATATACTGCCAGGTTAGGGTGATATATAGAGCCCGGTTAGGTGGGTATATAGTGCCATGTCAGGGTGGTATATAGTGCCAGGTCAAGGTGGTATATAGTGTCAGGTCAGGGTGGTATATACTGCCAGGTTAGGGTGATATATATAGCCAAGTTACGTGGGTATATAGTGCCAGGTCAGGGTGGTATATACTGCCAGGTTAGGGTGATATACAGCGCAGAGTTAGGTGGGTATATAGTGCCAGGTTAGGGTGGTATATAGTGCCAGGTTAGGGTGGTATATAGTGCCAGGTCAGGGTGGTATATAGTGCCAGGTCACGGTGGTATATAGTGCTAAGTTAGGGTGATATATAGAGCCAGGTTAGGTGGGTATATAGTGCCAGGTCAGGGTGGTATATAGTGCCAGGTCATGGAGATATATATTGCCAGGTTAGGGTGATATATAGAGCCAAGTTAGGTGGGTATATAGTGCCAGGTTATTTTATAGAGCTCAGTCACTTACAGCATGTCAGAAGATTCCCGGTCTGCTGTGTCTCTCCTCCTCTTTCTTCTTTAACTGCGGGAGGGGGTCAGCCTGAGGGGAGGAATCTGTAGGAGGAGGCAGCCACACCCCGGCCCCACCCACCACCTCCGACTGCCTCGGGAGATAATGAAAATCCCAGAGGGACACCATAACTTGATGAGATGACAGGGGGGAGTTACAGACAGCTTCCCCCACACCGCTTGGCTCTCTGCTAATTGGATCGGCTATTTACAAATCTGCAATGACAGGGAAAGTGCAGGGGCCCCACATGCACCTGGGGTCCCTGGGCAGTGCTTAACACCCCACCCCCCAATGTATGTCGACCGGGGTGGACCCCCCCCCCACACCCCCTTGGTACACCACTGCTGGTAACCACTCCCCTACTTCCATTCAGTTTGCCAAGGCAATCAGAGCAGAATTTAATCCCCCCTCCTACCCTCATAGCCTTCTGGGACAAGAAACCTGTGGGACCAGATTGCGCAATGAGCAGCTGGTTGTGAAGCCGCAAACAGTCACAGCCGGCTGCCCACGGTTAGCATGCTGGCAATGTGGAGACTGAAGTTCGGTGAAGAAAGTGCCTGAGTGATGACAGCGGATCCTGGGACAGTTGAGTGTCTATTAAAAGTCAGCAGCTACAGTTGGGACAGCTACAGCAACGGATCAATGCTGCAGCCACATAGGAGCGTTTGTGTGTTTGCTTTTTTCATATAACTCACTTCTCTTTTAAACTAGAATCTGGGCTGGTGGGAATAGAAAATGGTTTACCATATAGAGAGCAATGGGGGATATGTGTATATTAGAGGGGGCTTAAATCCAGGGTGGATGTGGGGGTGGGATGTGCTGACATCACTGACCATCACTGGCCATGACCATATTTGTCAATGTTGTCACTGCCACCCCCACCCCTTTGCTTACATGGTCTGAAGAGTCCCAGAAAAAAACACACAGCCACAATCTGAAATTGTATAGAAGCAGGTTTAAAGTGGTTGTAATCCCCAGGCATTAAAAATGAACAAAGCACATAACACCATAGTGCGTACTTAACTGAAGCCAAAGCACCAAGTCTGGTTCCTCTCTGATCTCCCACTGAAAATTTAAACAGCCCAAAGGTTTCTTTACTGTTAGAGCATTAAAAATGTGTAAATAGTATTTGTTCAGGTGGTAACGTATCAGCTCAAATCATAGATACATTAAAAATAAACTATAATGCCCCATACACACGGTCGGAAAATCCGACCACAAAATCCATCGGATTTTGTCCGACTGATTTAGTCTGACACTGGTGTTGCATACACACGATCGGACAAAGTTGTCGGAAAATCCGATCATTCTGAACGTGGTGACGTTTGTTGCCTATGACGGGACTACGTAGAGGCTAGTAGCCAATAGCTTTGGTCTTGTAATGTGATCTGAGCATGCGTGGCACTTTGTCCGTCGGAATTCGCTACACACGATCGGAATTGGTGTGATCGGACTTTGTTGTCGGAAAATTTTTAGAGCAGGAGATACAACTTTGTCCGTCGGACAATCCGACGGAAAATGTCCGATGGTGCCTACACACGGTCGGAATTTCCGACAACATTGTCCGATAGGACAGAATCCATCGGAAAATCTGACCGTGTGTATGGGGCTTTAGAAGTGAAAACAATATACAGGGCTATTGTAATTCTTAGCAACACAGACACAGACACACACTAAACTGGATAGACCCATGTTTTTATTCAACCTTCTAATCTATTAAACCATCTATCTAACTACAGCAGAGGTTTGACAAGCCTACACATGGAAAAAATAAGATGAGAGAGATCAGGAAGCAGTAGAAAGGCTCCATCAAACTCCATAGGGTACATATGACAGGCTTTTTGTACTATTTCATCCTAGTAGTGAAAGTGAAGAAATGGACACT